>CM023481.1:50113013-50422451 GCA_013339685.2 Hyalomma asiaticum
CGCGAAGATTGCCGAGTGGGTGTCCGCCGCTTGGTACGGCCTGCCGCACGACATGATAGTTCGCGCGTTTAAAAAGTGCTGTATATCGAACGATATGGATGGCACGGAGGATGACCTCATCTGGGAGGAAGAAAGTGACAAAGAGGGCTCGACCACCGGCGATGATGGCGATGAAAGCGACGAGTGAAAAAAACTCACTTTATATTTAGAAACTGGGATGTGTTTGCCACTACCATGTGCAGCAAATAAAGGTACTTTTTTCACCCCGCTTTACTCGCGTTACATTCGTGTTCTTTTTTTTTTTTTTTCGGCACTGAAAAGTCGCCCCTCGCGTTACAATCGTGGTCGCGTTACATTCGAGTAAATACGGTAACATATGGCAAACCAAATTATACAGCTATTTAAAGGGTCCCTGAAACGTTTTTTTGACATTGCGTCACTGATTAGGCAACACAATTGCGAAATCATTCACACCATAAATAAAGCGAAGCACCATGCGCTAAGGCAGCTATGGGCTTATTTCTGTCGCCTTCCTCCTTACTACTGCTGTTCCTCCTCAACTCGATCTGCTGCGGAGTGCGCGCTAGCGACGACAGCGCCTCCCGCGTGAGCCGCTCTGCCGAGCCTCCCGTAGCGACATAGCGCCCCGATATCCTCACTGAGGTCGCCCGCCTCGGCAGTGCTAGCCTCTGTAATAGAGCGCCGGCGACTCGTGTGACGCCGCCAGATGCCGCGATGATACCGTTGGCTGAAACGAAGGAGTACGTTGTAGAAGCACGTTGTTCGCAGCTAGGTTTTGAAAATTATGTGCACGTCACTTGGGTCGGGGCCAATCAGCGACCTCTCATTCGATCGCTCGATGACGGGGGCGTTTGAAAACGCTTTTTGGCGAGCCGCTGCGACCTTTTGCGATACGCGTGTTCAAAACCTTATTGTAAATTACACACTTTACGCACAGCGCTAAAATCTGTCCTGTAATGGTCCTAGTGACCCGCTCTACCGGATCACCATGTTTGCACAAAATCGTCAAAGCCGTTTCAGGGTCCCTTTAATAGGAAGGTATGAAGGCATGTGGTTATAGCCAAATTGCTCGTGGTAAAATGCCAGATAAAAGGAACAAAAAGGGGCTCACTGAAGGAGGAGGACAAAGGAATAGGAAAGACAGAGAGGTTGACCTGGGCTGAGCCCGGTAGGTTACCCTGCACTGGGGAAGGGGGAACGGGAGGGAGAATTCTGGAAGGTAGAGAGAGAGCAAAAAAGAAAGACTAATAAAAAATGCTGCAGCAACACTGACGTTATGGAAGCTCTTTGTCTATTTTCAAAGACGGTTAATTAGCACAGAAGAACTCAGAAAATGCAGCAACGCTTTTGTTGCGTGGCGCAGCCAAGATGCACAGCGCCATGGACCGAAGATCATTTCAGCGGTGAAAATGTTGCTGGTTATCTCTTGCAGTCTTGCACGGAGTTGCATTCTTTCATTGACATATGTTGGATGGTGGCACAGGAGGTGCGATAGTCTCCTCCACAGCGCAATCGCTGCACTCGGTACTTTTAACCATTTTCAGCTTAAAAGAATATGCGCGGGTGAATGCGACGCCCAGTCGCAAAAGGCACAACACTGTCTCTTCAAGTCGGGAAAAACCATGTGAAAGTCGCAGCTGCATGGATGGAGAGAATGTAGGTGATGATGCGTGAAGCCAAGTGTGTGCCACTGCAGCAGTGTCATATTGCATGCTACCCTGCTTAAGAGTTGGGCTGCATCAATTCTAGATAAGGACATGCGGACAGGGTTCATTCCTTTGTGTGCTTTCTTAGCAGCGGCTCACTCATCAGCGATCGTTCTATACGTGCCCCATTTTGCTAGTAAGAACTTTTTTATTGACTGTCGGAAATTTACTTACAAGATCCATTGAGAGAACCTGGTGCCACAAAGTCTGCCGCACGCTCGTAAAAGAAATAGCAGCTCATCCTGAGACACGACACAGAGGATAGGTCCCTTCGAGCCACACTGCAGCCACCATTTTGGGAAGTGCTTTTTGAAAGTACCGCTGCTTTGAGAACTGAACTTGCTCGAGGCATTGCAAAGCGTCTGTTTCTGGGTGGTTTCAGAGCAGGTTGTCATGAAAAAATGGCTGGCCACACGAAAAAAAAAAAAAAAGGATGCTGCACCGGCCTCTGAACAACAGCGTCTTTCGTCACTTAGGCCGACCATACTGCCGTGTTGTGCACCTTTCTCTGCGTGGGGACGGGGAGAACCCTTCGCCGCCCTTATGTGTCGCCGACTGCCGGTGCTTTCCTCGACTTCGTCGAAAAGACACTTCACTTGCACCATGGGAACGCGTCAGCCCATTTACAGGGGTACAAAAAAAGCGATGTCCGTGTCCTCCACAGCATCGCAACACAAGCGATACATCGTAAAAGTACTCCACTATTGAGATACTAATACATTTTGTAAGTGTATCTCGATACAGAGATACAGATAGTCAAAACTATTCATGAGCAACATCGCGATTTTCTTGCATCGCGTTACTGTCCAGCCACGCTTTTATGGAGTTTTGCTGCTGGATATTTTTCAGGAAAAGGTAGTAACTGTAACGGCATTTCTAGTTACAGTTACTGTGTAAAAAGTAACACTGTTACAGTTACAAGTTCCTCTAAATTAAAAGTAACTAGTTACAGTTATAAGCTACTGAAAAAAATAACTAGTTACCAGTAACGCATTACTAGTAACTAGTTACTGCCCAAGACTGGTCAAAATGATGGCTGCAGCGACATTCCCTGTTCTCCATTGTTTTTAATGACCTGTTCATCTCCAAGGAAAAGCTGAAGCAAGGAGACACAATCCCTCCAATGTTATTCACAGCACACTTACAAGAGGTATCTAGAACATTGCAATGGGGACAGGTGGGTGTAAGAGCAAATGGACGATACCTCAGTAACGTCAGGTTTGCTGACATTTCTCCGTTAAGTAACTCAGCTGGCAAATTGCAAAGCATGATAACTGAACTAGACAGGCAAAGGAGAATGGTGGCCCTGAAAATTAATATCAGCAGACGAAAGTAATATTCAGGAGCCTCAAAAGAGGACAGCGGTTTGAGATAGGTGGCGAGGCAATGGAAGTGGTAAGTGAATATATCTACTTAGGCTCGGTAGTGACCCCTGATAAGCACAATTAGGCAGAGATCATTATAATGGGGTGGAGTGCTTTTGGCAGGCATTCTCATATAATAAATATAACTAAATCTATAAGTAATAAATATAAATAATATAACTGTATGATGATATAGAGGCACGAAGGGCAAAATGAAAACAATTTGTGTTCACCGTGCTGGGGCAAGGACAATGAAGTGCGTGCTCCCGCAGAACATGCCGCATGGTGCATGGTATGGTCCCAGATACTGTGGGCAGACTGTCAGTGCCTCACTGATCACTGGCTAATCACAGCCTACTTCGTCCTGGACGTATCAACAACAACACACTAGGGAAAGCAAAATGAGAATCTATTTTTGTAATAGAGACATTATAACAGCAGCACCAGGACTGCCTGTGCTGCATGCATCACTGTGTTACGATGTGTGTAACCTGAAGCTTGTAAATGTATTTACATTGAAGTATAAGTTCTGTGTTGTCTGTGTGCTCGAGAGTCGATTCCGTTCCTTGGGAAGTGGCCCTGGGCCCAAACGTGGAAGCAATTCTATCACAATCTGGCGAGCCTGCCAGAATTCCGCTCATAAAATAGTCAAAGGAAATTGTCGTCCCTTGAGTGCACCCTCGCAGATGTTAATCTGATCATGGATGCTGAAAGATTAGTCGCTATGGAATCACAACTCAGATTGTCAGGCGCGGAATTGCGCGAGAGGGTTGAAAAGGAACAGGTAAAGCAAAGAGAGGAACGTGCTGTGGAGAGAAACAAGAGTAGATAAGCAGATGAAAGGGCAAGAGAAATGCCCAAGTTAAAGATAAAGCTTCAAGAAGGAGCTATGAAGGGAGCTGCGACAGCCAACTCTGACCCATTTGTCGCTACTGAGCAGGACCTTTTCTGTTCTGATCCCATAAAAACTGCTTCCACTGTTTGATGAGCGACGCGATGATTTGCACGCATGCTTGCACAGACTGAAGCACATGGCAACAGGACAAGGCTGGCCCCAAGAGAAGTGGGTATTAGCTGTGGGCATGTGCTTGAGTTTTCAAGCATTGACTGTAATTAGCTGCATGACTGCCACAAATTCTCTATATTATTAGAAAGTAAGGAAAGCCTTGTTGCAAATATTTCGATTCACTGCGCAAGAATACCAGAAGAAATTCCGCAAGGCACAGGCAAAAGGTGCCAAAACAGGGAGACAGCTGCGAGACATTCGGGCTACTTCGATCACTGGAGTGATAAGCAGACGCGCCCAGAACATGTGACAACCTTGGAGATCTTATGCTTGCCGAACAGCTCATCCAGTGTTGCCATCCAAAGCTCACCATAATTTTGAAGGAACAAGCACCCCTTCATGAGTTAGCTGACGCTACGGATCGGTTCATGGAAGCCCTGAAGCTATCCAACGTTGTAAAGGGTCCAGACAAGTCAAAAGACTTAAAGAGGGGCCTGGACAATACCTCAAGGGAACTGCCACCGAGGTGCATGCTGTACAAGCATTTGGGACACCAAGCCCACGGATGTCACAGCATAGTCAAAGAAGCTATGAAGCGCAAGGTATGTGGAAAGGCCAGTCACAAGAGCGAAGACTCTGGCACAGAGAGAAAAGTTCACCGAGAGAAAAGTTCAGCATATGTGGCCAACAATAACCTTAATGCTGGAAAACGGAAAAATCCAGTGCAGCTTGCACTAGCGGCGATGCAGTGAAGCTGATGGGCACTTGGCTGGTACGGGCCATCATCATCATCACCTTCTTCATGTTCATGACGTCGCAGTTGCAAGGCATGGCAATGGCCAGGTATTGCAGCAGCTGTGGCATCGCTGGTTGCCATAGCTACGGTGTGGCTGGCTTTTTACGATACAGATGCACAAATTACAGCTGGCTGGAGCAGCTTTACTGCTAAAATGAGAAAAATTGCAACCGACCAAATAAAAAACTCTAAGAAATAAAACCTGCTTTTCTGGTGGAAGGAATACCAGTTGTTGAAGGGAAGATGCTAGGACAAAGTGAAGGTTCCTTGGGACAAGGGCTGTAATACTGCAATTATCCAAAAAGATCTGGTTCCAAATCAACAGTACCAGGAAGAGTAGTGCCGCCCTGCTCATCGATGTTCTGCTATAGAGGTACGAGAGCCCAAGCTTCACGCAGAAAGCTGATACTTCACCAGAGAGACAACGGCATTATGTATGGATAAGCCCCTCCACGACTTGGCGCTGGGTAACCCCCTCATGAGCCAGATAGGAATTGGAGACAAGATGCAGTTAACCACAGAGATAATGCAACACGAAACTGCAATGTGCAAGTTGTGGATCAGCTTCATGTTTCTGCCACGGCAAGCAATCGGAGAATAGAATAACTCCCTTGTGCATGCCAACGATAAAGTGGTGTGACCTAACCAAAGAGCAATTCTTAGAGGAACAGCAATGTGATAAGACATTGAAAGCTGTGTTTGCTAAAGTCAGTAAAAACTTTACGTCGCAGAAAGGTCACTCCTACCGTGTTTCTTGAAAGAGCGGTACACAAATGATCAAATCTTGGCAGATTTTTGCTGGCCAGATATGCTTGGCAATGTGAAATGATTTGTCAAGTCCTGTGACAAGTGTCAAAGAAAAATGTCAAAAGGCAAAATTGGTGCTGCACCTCTGGGCAATATGCTAGTTACATGTATGCCTTTCGGGTGTGTTGCAGCTGATTTAATTGGTCCGTTCTCCCCGATATAGGAATGTGGCAACAGCTATATTTTCACGCTTATCGACCTTGCCACCAGACATGCTGACACCATCGCTCCTCCTGTTATTGATGCCGTGCGTGTACCAGAAGGACTAATTGAGATCTTTTCGCACACTGGCTTACTGAAGGAGATCGTACGCGACCAAGGCACAAGTTTCACGGTAGAACTCATGGACTAGGTGGGCCATCTTGTTGCGACCAAGTTTCTTCTAACGAACCCCCAGCATGCCCTAGCGGATGAGCTCATTGAGAAGTTTAACAGGGCCCTGAAGACCTCGTTGAAGAGAATGTGCCAGGAAAAACCACAATCCTGGGACAGGTACCTCTACTTCCCTTCATCTACAGAGAGGTGCCGCAAGTGAGCCTAGGCTCCTCGTCTTTTCAATGAATCTATGGCTGGCACATGCGAGGACTACTGACAGTGCTGAAAAAGCTGTGGAGCAACAAGGACATCAACGATGAAACTCAAACCACCTATTTAATGGACCTTTGAAACCGGCTTGAGGTGACATGCAAACTCACCCATGATGAGTTGGAGAAACCCTGCGCAAGTCAAGATGTACTTCACCGGGAGGGCCGATTGTGATGGAATTGCTTCTACATTTGGGCCCAGGGACACTCACTGAGGAACAGAATCGATTCTCGAGCATACACAACAGAGAGTCTATATTACAATGTAAATACAACTACAAGGTTCATGCTGCACATGCCGTAGCGCAGTGATGCAGTCCTGGTGCTACAAAAATAGTTTCTCGTCCTGCTTTCCCTAGTGTGTCGTCGTTGATGTGCCCAGGACGTAGTAGGCTGTGACGAGTTAGTCATTGATGAGGCGCTCGAAGTCTGCCCATGGGATAAACGAGACTTTAGCATTGACTGTTACACCAGCCACTGCAGCCGAGCGTAGCTGCAGTAGTTGCACAGCTGCTTCAGATACAGTTAAACCTGCTTATAACGAACCTCCATATAACGAATTCCTGGATATAACGAAGTTTTCTTATTCCCCGCCGTTACTCCATAGAATTACATGTATTTGAAACCTCTATGTACGAAGTGGCAGCGGGAGAACCCCTCGAAATAACGAATTTTCTCCGCCGACAGCCTGAGATTTTGCCCTAAATTTTGTCACTTTTGCGCGAGCAACAACCGGAAGCACCTCCTCCGCCGCAACGGAATGCGAAGCGGCGGTGTCACGCTTGGCGCGCTCAAAGACACCGCGACTGTGAGGCGAGAGCGAGTGCACGTGTGCGTGCGTGCGAGCGTGCATGAGGAGGGCCTGCATCCCTCGACCTGGCGATCATCCCGCCGCGGGCGTGCCCTTTCCCCCTCACTTCAAACCTGCTCCCGCCGCTTTCTGCAGCTGGCCTAGCCTGCCAAGCCGCCATCCTCCTTTTCCAGTTGATGTTACCGAGTCGTGCCGGTTTAAGAGAAAGAAAAAATACGAGCTTTTTTTTTTTTTCAAGGTGCGCGACTCTTTGGTTGCTGCGCGGAGTCTGCACTTCGCTAACCTGACAGGAGGTGAGAGCGGTTGTTAGGCCTAGCTCGCGGGGTCACGGGCGGCGCGCCTCAAGGGAAGTTTGCCCTTGACAACACAGGGATCGGGTGCACAGGTAATCACGGGGTGATTCAAGGGCAGCGCGCGTGAAATGGTAAAAAAAAAAAAAGAACTGGAGACAAACAGCGGTAAACTGGAGGACACGGGCGCGCGCTCCGTGTGTAGTGTTCGAGTGTTCGCGGCTGACAAGCGGCTGTAGTAGTATTCTCCCTCGCCTTGGAAATCCTATCCTCAGAGGGCGCGCACGCGACGTGCTGCTGGCGCGGCCGGTTTTTTCTTCCCTCCGCTCATTGTTCATTTGTTCCGCGCTCCTTCCTCCTCCACGGTGATTCGCTGCGCTTTTTTCGGGCGGCGCACATCCTTTGTGAAGCCTGCTCCCTACCTCGACTGTCTACGATTTCCGGGCAGCCACATTATAACTGGTCCTTCATATAGGGAAGGGGGGGTGAGGGGGGGCTGCACGTTAAGCCGTATGCGGGGGGTCAGAAAAAACCGGGGGGGGGGGGGTGTTAGAAAAAACTGCATTATTGCGGGTCCTGTACTATAAGCGGTCACATAAGTGTTCTCAGCTGTAGATGTTTTCTCGCCCAAAATAATTGTTTTGGGTCAGCTCTGCAGTCTGTAACCGTTTTGCTTACTTAAGCGTTTATTTTTCGAATTTTCGTGCCGAACCTGCATATAACGAAATCCTCTTTATAACGAAGTTTTCCCGGAATTTCTCAATTTCGTTATATCCAGGTTTAACTGTACTGCCATTGATCTGACAGTGACAGTGATGACAGTCACAGCAGAAAGGCTGGCTAGTCCGTGCAGTGGCCCGAGAACACGGCCACCTGGCCTGGCTTCCTGGACTGGCTGCCCAGCACGGAACACAGGCCCTAGAGACTCCTTGAACCAGCTACCCACATTGTCTGGCTTCCTGAACCATTTGCCCAGAAGAACACGGGAACATGGCATCCGAGAATGTTGTGGCAGGTGGTCTAGAGCTCTGAACTGGACGTCCAGCAAGAACCGGCTGGCTTCAACGCTGTGCGGCACTGAACCATAACCACGTGGCACGCTCCACACGAGCGCATACTTTGTTGTCCTCGCCCCCACAAGGCCAACACAATATTGTTCTCATTTTCTTTCACGCCTCTAATCACCACAAGCTGCATCTTACTGGCACTCACCTACGGCGCAGCAACTTGGAGGCTCATTAAAAGGATTCAACTTAAATTGAGGACGACGCAATGAGCTATGGAACGGAAAATGATACGTGTAACTTAAGAGACAGAAGAGAGTAGAATGGGTCAGAGAACAAACATGTGTTAAAGACATCCTAGTCTAAATAAACTAAGAAATGGACATGGAGAGGGCATGTAAGGTGAAGGCAAGATAAACATTGGTCACTGGGGGTAACAGTGGATCCCTAAAAAAGGCAAACGTGACAGGGGGCGGCAGGAAGTTAGGTCAGCAGATGAGATCAAGTTTGCAGGGATAAAGCGGTCACAGTTAGCACAAGACTGAGATCATTGGAGATCGACGGAAGAGACCTTTGCCCTGCAGTGGGTGTAGAAAGTCTGATGATGATGACGATGATGATGATGACAGTTTGCTCTGAGGTTCAACAACGTTGCTATGCCAAGGTATCCTGCAGGTAGTGCAAGCCTTCTTGTGCATTTGCCTATGTTTCTCAGGGAACAAAGGGCTGGTGCAGCTCGAGCATTCATCCGGCATTCTAACAAAATAGTCGTTTGCCTTTAGCAAGACATAAAGGTAAGAGCCAAGACCTTTTGGTAGACAAACGTGTGATCAAGGGGTTCATACACATAACCTTTTGTAGTTGATAATCACTTAAATGTAGCTTTGCATAAGCCGTCAAGGTTCACACTAAATCGCGTGAGGCTCATACCCACATACCCAGTGTGGTTATGAGCTACATGTGACTTTATTATCGTTAATTGTGACATAACTGATGCACATGCCCTCGTATTCATGGCATGACCCATCAGTGATGTTAGTCACACATTCACACCCTTCCATGACGATTGCAGTACATACCAAGTGAATGAAGTTTTGAAATATTTCCCCCAATTTTTTCAATTTTTGGGGGGAGTTTCCTGTCAAGGTCATGAGGTCAACCTTACTATGGTACACTCGTGGCTAGTGCCATCAAAATGTGTTACGCCAGACTGACCTGAACGGTTAACCACACCTTAAAGAATTACAGCATATCCACGGAGTGAATGATGATGAGTGGGCGAAGCTCGGGAGGTTCATCGTAGATCGTGCCGAGTTCTCGATTAATTTAGTTAACGCACACGCTACGAATCCTCATGGTTCAACTATGCACAAGTGAAATCTCCCACCGGCACTTCATTGCAAGTGATGATCCAGTGCCTATATATATATATATGGGTTGCCGGTGAACACTTCTCCAACGCGAGCAGTCGGTATTTCTCAATCAAGAAACTAGCTAGGAGACGCTGCCTGCGCCAACGTTGTCTCTCGCGGGTGAGGGCGCGTTCTTTGCGAGCTGGTAGCGTTCCTCTAAGAAAGGGCGTTTCCATAGCCAACGCGCGCCTTTCGCTCTCTCTCTGTCTCTCTCTCTCTCTCACAAGACAGCAGAGGCACGCGCCGGGAGAGAGAGAGTGAGAGGCACGCGCCGGGAGGCACGCGCCGAGGGCGAGCGCATGCCTCCCGGCACGCGGGTTACGCCTGACGACTGACGCGTGACAAGGTTAGACTAAGAGGAGCTTCGCCCCTAAAAAATTCTAATCTGCACAGGCACTACATGGCGCATATTGGCGCCTGCCTGCACAGGCAGGCAGGCAGGGGCCAGGCAGGCAGGGCCCGTTTAGGGACGAGAGGTTATGCATGAATACAGCCCCCAAGTGCATGTAATGAGCGAATAAAAAAGTAACATGTCAGGGTTCCTCATGCCAAAGCAACCATCTCATTATTTGGCCATCTTTTCTTCATTGTGCACTTAGTGCATCAGCAACCTTGGCGGCGATGTGGCCACTCACCATGAGGCTTCCACAAGAAACGCCAGAAAAAGAGTAGCCTCCGTCCCTTGGGAGGCCCCTCCTGCTACGTAGGCATTGTAGTCTAGCAGCCCCACATAAGCCAGGCCATGCTGAGCACACAACTCCTCAGCTAAGGTGTTGGCCAATAGCTCCACGTCCAGCACAATGGCATACTGCACATAGCGATTGGCAGAGAATTAAAGGGCCTGACAAGTGGCCAGAACATGTGAACAGAACTTTGTGCAATTGGAAAGACCTTGAATTATAGTGATGAAATCGAGCACCTCTTCATGATTTCAGTAGGATTTATATTTTTAAACTGAGCTCAGAAAACACAACACCAGCAGAGTGGCTGGCACTGCTTGGTGGTGAAGCCTTGGTACTGAGCTTGGCAGTACAGTGCAGACCACTTGTAACGTAACCACTTTTAGTGCAGGACCGGTTATAACGTGTTTTTTAGATGCGGAGCATCTCTTGCTCGCGGGTGTGTCACGCGTCTGGCATCCGCACTCACACTACGCATGCGCGACTCTCCTCTCCCTTCCCTCTCTCCAACAGCTGCTGCAATAAATAAAGCGGGTAGAGAGCGCACGCGCGCGCTTCGCTTCAGTAGTATCTCCTCCTTCTCCGATGAAAGAAGTTGGTGGTGTTGTGTGATGGAAGCAACAGTTCCCTCAGCGAGTGGGTTGACGCAAGTACGCATCAGCATCAACCCACACTCTGACAACAGTCACGCGATGCGTGGTAACGAACCAAGTTAACGTACTAACACGCAAGGTTCACCGCAAAGGTAACACCGAAAACACTGCAAACCTGTAAACACCGCCGTTAAATGCACCGTTGAAATTCCCAGCGATGCTCCGCATCACCCCATGGTTCCCTTCGGGGAGATGGTGTAATTTTTTTTTTTAACCCCTGATATGTTGCCCATAGAACTCAATGTAGAAGCGGACCGTTTACTGTGTAGGCGCACGAAGGAGAATACCAGTTATAGCATGGATTTTTTAAGTGCGCGACCATGAAATCGGCGAACGGAGCATGGTTTCCCAGTGCATCAGCACGTTGGGAGTGGGAGTGAGGGTGCACACGTGGAGACCAGCCGCTGAAAAGGCAAACAAAGTGGAGGAGAAGGAAGGGTACAATAGAGAGGGAGACCTTGGAAGGAGGAGGGAGAGTGTTTTCGTCACCATGGCTCTGTTCGATCCGGGTGCACGTTGCATGGAGTGTGGGACAGAATTGCTAGCATGCTTTCTGTCTTTTTTTTTTCCTCACTCTCCTTCTTTTGCTTTGTTGCATTTGTTGTGTGCACTTCACCGAGTCGTAGTTGCCGTCCGAGTGCCCCGAGCACGTGTGTTGTCGAGCTCCTGATGCCATGGCATCGGCGGCATCTTCAAGCAGTGTGAAAAAACACCGTGCTCTATCATTCGAGACCAAGGAATGCGTTATAAGGGAATAGAGAGTGGGCTGAACAAGGCATTGGTGGCGGCTAAATACGGCGTTTCCGACACGACCATGTCGACATTCTATAAGAACAAAGACAAGCTGTGGCAGCAACTGCAGCAAAATTCGTCTTCCCTGTCACAGAAGAGAATACGTACGTCAAACTACAAAGACGTGGATGCAGCGCTGTCCAGACGATTCCGGGAAGTCAGGGTTCAGAGCACCCTGTAAATAGCCCCATGCTCCAACAAAAGGCTAAGTCTCTCGGAGCTCTTTTAGGCCGCGACAACTTCAACCCCCTTAAGCCCGACCCACATGTAGCGCTTTTGCCCCCGTTTTCTGATGCTGTGTCTCTCACCGTCTTCACGTCACCGAAAGCGAGGGCGACCAACCACACGAAGAGCGCACAGACAGGCGCCAGCCCAGCGTCACACAACGTGGGCCGATGAATTTACCGCAGGACCACCGAAAGCAGTGTGCAATGTGCGCCATTCGAACAACAATAAATATTCACGATTACAGCTTATATGCCTTACTTGAAGTTCCGCAGTGCAAAAGACATTCATAGCACTGCAAAAGAAGCACACTGTCCGCAAAAGTTCATTTTTTTGTTGTACTTGTGGCGGCACCTATGGAGATAAAAAAAAAACCAGCAAGCTCAAAATCAGCGGCTTCTGAGATTCGTGCTTATCTTTGAGGCCTGCCGAAGTAATTGAGAATGGTTCTCGAAAACAGTGTAATGTAATCCCGAGTACGTTGCTGTCAAAGCATCTGTAGATGAACGCGAGTCAAATACAAGCGTCAATTGGGTTCTTGAGGTTCACATAGTTCGCGACGATGACTGAATATATTCGAGGCGGGCCGTGCCCGCTTCGGCAGCTGCGAGGACGCCATTGCTCCAGCGGAAGTCACTTCGAGCCGCGCGCTGATTGGTGTCTGCTCACCCAGCAGCTTCCGGCGTCAGCGTCAGTATCAGGACGGTCTTGATCTCGGCGTTTCGGCTGCCGTCACTGTCAGCGTCAACGCAGAGTGACGCTAGAGAAACGCCAGAAAACGGTGGAAAAAGTGCTCCATGTGGTTCGGGCTTTAACGGGTGGATCCAGCATTTCAAAGGTCGTCATCGCATCAGCTGCAAAGTGGTGTGTGGAGAAAGCGGCGATGTAGACGACGAGTCTATCGAAGTCTGGCTTCATTTAAACTTGTAGAACATGCTGTCCACCTATACGGACAGAGACATATATAATGCCGGTGAAGCTGGCTTATTTTATAGCCTTCTGCTCAACCGCACGCTTGCGCTGAAAGGCGAAGCCTGCTCTGGCCGAAGGCCACGAAGGAGTGCATAACGCATTTGCGAGAAAGTTTTCCTGAGCATGCAGCAGCAGCAGCCTCATAAAGTGAATTCAAGGGGTGCAACTGATATGGTGGTCGCTTCATGGTCACCAATACCATAAGCAAGTGCTTCAAAAGGGCAGGCTTCGTGCACAATGCAGAGGCCCTGGAAGATGACGAGCAGAGCAACACTGTTGCCAATGAGGCACTCAGCACTGACGTGTGGTCTGGCCTCGTTGAGAGCAACTTTGTTACCGCCACAGACACGTTCTGAGAATCTGTCGATGCTGGAGAGTCGGAGCTTGCTGTCTGCAAGGAAGCGAGCACGGATGTCGCGATCATCATAGTGGTGCGCGATAGTGCGGAGGTTGCAACGGACGACGACTTGGACGTCGACCCGATGCCAGAACCAGATTTTTCGTGCAAGGACGCGTTGGAATACCTCATGAAAGTGAAAGCATACTGCGCGAAGAACAGTTTGAGCGAGAAATTGCTTCAGTGCTTAAGCTTTGTGGAGGACGAAATTGTTCGAAGCGCTGTTCCAAGCATAGCCAAACGAAAATAAAGTGTTCTTCCGCTGATGTAGGACTTGAGAACCTTTTATTTATTTATTTATTTACAAATATTTTGTCTCAAAGACGAGATATAGCAGGATTGGTTTCCGTGGTGCGTTGTGATTCTGTTACATGCGTCTGTGAATGAAAAATGCAAAGAATTGCTTTCAAAAGGTGGGTCACCCTTTTGGCATAGGCAAAGGCCGAAAAAAGTGTGCTTTGGTTATAGCACGGTACCACTTATAGCACAAATTTTTATAACTCCCGTGACTTACGTTATAAGTGGTCTACACTGTACTTAAATCGCTGTACATCCCCTACTGCATGCAGTTCAGATAACTGCAACCCTTTCTTGAAATCACAGTGAGTATATAAAAACACATCCTCACCCTATTCTTTGCTTACTATGCAGTAAAATCAGATGATGCTGAGAAACAGCTCTACCTTTGGGGTAACCAAAAACCTGCATTTAACCACAGTGCGCGCATGTGGCATGTCTCAGTTGTGTGCATGTGCTCCATCTCAGCAGAACCTGCCGCAAACACGCTCGACAGCTGTTGGCAACAAGTGTTGAGTATAAGATACTATCAACAAAAAAAATTTGGTTAAAAAATGTTTAATGGCATTTTCCCTGTTGCCATTCCATGATTAGGCACACTGACCAGTAAGCTTTCCATTGAAATAAACAAAACGGATACCTTAAGAACTGGTTGTTGGTCCCTTTCAGGCATTCATTAGGACACAAGCGTAATTGACACTCAGTACTAATGAACCTGACCATTAAATCATAAAGTGAGTTGCAGAATAAACTTAGAGTACAGACATAACTTCCTACAATGTTACAGTTTCATCAGAAGGGCGAAGCAATGAATCCGACAACAACGCATGATATAATATACGAAGTAAACTGAGCAGTAGGGCATTGTGAACATTTGAAATTTCAAATAATTTTTTATTCAATTTGATTTGCACTTAACATTTACTATTCAAACTGTTCGAAGTTGGTACTTAAGGAAAAAAAGATATGCTATGTCTCGTGACAAGTAGCCTATTCCCACATGTAGTACGCTTCACCGCATAACAACCATGTACAGCAGCAAAACTAACACCTGTGCACGGCGGCAGAGCCAACACTTATGTAGTGTGGCAAAATTAATACTCACATACTGCAGTGACAACAACACTCATTTCCTGCGGGAAAGCTAACACTTTGTGTACTGCAGTGAAGTTAGCTCAGCTTTCTGTTGCACAGTTCTCCATTATTACTGTTCTTCAGGACTTTGGAATGACACTGGGAGTACACTAGTCATGCAATAGATCTTTCTTGCCCATGTTCAGCAGCACATTTCTCCATAATTTGACTGAAGTGACTACAGCGCCCAAGACACAAGGACAAGAGAAGAGGACACATACAGCGCTGACTTTCAACAACCTTTATTTGCGGAAACGGGGCCCATGTATAAGTAGTGAGGCGACATGCGTACCAGGGTTGATAGTTCATTTTCTTATATGCTAGTACAGCACAAGCAAAGACAACTTATTAATGATAACCATTCAAATACGATATTTCTTTCTGTGATAGGGCTACTGAAGGGAAACTCACACATGAGCTGCCTAATTTTGTTATGTGGTACGCTTCGATAATTACGCGTGTCAGCTGCGATCGGTGCTTACTCAGCACCGTGCAACGCCTAAAGAGAGGCACACATCCGCAGTCACGGTAATGGATCTCAAGGTGGCCCTGAACCATGCCATGCACATTATTATCATGCTCCATTAACCTTTCACACGATAATAATGTGCATGGCACGGTTCAAGGCCACCTTGAGATCCACTGCCGTGACTGCGGATGTGTGCCTCTCTTTAGGCGTTGCACGGTGCTGAGCAAGCACCGATCGCAGCTGACACGCGAAATTATTGAAGCGTACCACATAACAAAGTTCGGCAGCTCGTGTGTGAGTTCCCCTTCAGTAGCGCTATCACAGAAAGAAATACCATATTTGAACGGTTATCATTAACAAGTTGTCTTTGCTTGTGCTGTACCAGCATATAAAAAAATCCACGCATATCCACGGAGTGAACGACGATGAGTGGGCGAAGCTCCGGAGGTTCATCGTAGATCGTGCCGAGTTCCGGATTAATTTAGTTAACGCGCACGCTACGAATCCTTATGGTTCAACTACGCACGAGTGAAATCTCCCACCGGCACTTCATTGCAAGTCAAGATCCAGTGCCTATATACATATATGGGTGGCCGGTGAACGGTTCTCCAGCGTGAGCTGTCGGTATTTTTCAATCAAGAAACTCGCTAGATGATGCTGCCTGCGTCAAAGTTGTCTCTCGCGGGTGAGGGCGCGTTCTCCCCCTTTGCGAGCTGGTAGAGCGTTCATCGAAGAAAGAGCGTTTCCATAGTCAACGCATGTCTTTCGCTCTCTCTCTCTCTCTGTCTCTCTCTCTCTCACAAGACAGCAGATGGAAGAGTGAGAGAGCTCGTGCGCCAGGAGGCACACGCCGAGGGCGAGCGTGGCTACAACGCGACAACGAAACAGCGAGCGCCGCAGCGCCATCAATTGATCAATTCACGTACTAACTAAGCAGCACCGCAGCGCCATCTCGTGATCATTCTGAGATCATTCAAGAGCGAGCGCATTTTATAGCTCTCACCCCCAGCGGTCTCCCATCGCACTGCACGAAACATCTCGAACGATCGCCTCCATCCAATGATCTAGTGATCGCTCATCACAATATGCGCTCCCATACATGTGAATGGAGCGAGCGCCGCAGCACCATCTCGTATTTTAATTCGTCACCTATGCTGCGCTAGCGCCACCTACTGATATCCCGTCACACTAGCCTTTACCATGTATCTCTATGGAGCGAGCGCCACCAACGCCATCTAGTGATCACTTCACGAACTAGACGAGGTGGCTACGACAGACAACTATGGCAGACAAGCCTACGCCTTAAGGAGCTTCACCCCTAAAAAAAATGAACTGTCATCCCTTTGTTACCAACACGTGCTTCCTATCAACCCTTGTACGCATGTCGCCTCACTACATATACATGGGCCCCGTTTCCGCAAATAAAGGTTGTTGAAAGTCAGCGCTGTGTGTGTCCTCTTCTCTTGTCCTTGTGTCTTGCGCGCTGCAGTCACTTCAGTCATGTCTTACCAACAAGCCCAAATCTACACACTCCATAATTTGGCATGGTAATATTCCAAAATATTCCAAAATTATTTTAAAAATATTCGATTCGATTCACACTTGAAAACAATTATTCGAATTCACTTCGCACTCAAAAATCTTGCTATTCACAAAGCTCTACTAAGCAGCTTTAGGGGCAATCTGAATTGTAGTGAACACTGGCTTATTCAGTAAGCATGCAGGTGTGCTTAGGCCTAACCCGACTTGTACGAAGGGAATGAAAGACCACGACATGCCGCTCACAGAAGAGAGGTATTGATGAGAAACGGTGCTCATGGGCAGTCCGTCACAGGTAATTTACGTTCCATGTTGCTGCTGTACGGTCAGCATCGTGCACGTACTACACTATGGAAATTGAGTGGAGGAGAAAGCATTCCCTTCACGGCACGGGGGAAGATGGCGTATGTAAAGGTAGAACGCGTGTAAAGGTAGGGTGGCTTACTGTCGACTTCGTATGGACGCGATGCGGGTAGATCACACCGCACACAACTGTGGACATACAGCCCAAGGCACACTTGCCAGCAGTTGCTGCGGGTGTGGGCTTGAATGTGCTTTGAATGACAGTGTTGCAATGATTACGTGAGAAGCAAACTGCGCCTTGCTTCAGCACGAGTAGCATTCTGCTGGAGCTCTGGGCAGGCATTTTGATAAGACACGGTGGCGTGATGGCGTAAGGGCCATTTCACGGTGACAGTCGCCTCCCTGAAACAGATCCTGCTTGATGACCACTAAAACTCACTGTTACAAGGCTGGAATGAAGAACAGCGGAAGTTCATGCATACAACACATCATGAAAACCTTTTCCGAGACACTAAGGCAAACAGTGCGGCACAGCTCAAATCATGCCAATAGGCATTTGTGCAACACGATGGCATTTGTTACCACTTCAGCTACTCTATGATGGGACGTTCTTGTCCCCTCTGTCAAAGGGACAAGAATACCACCAGTGATAAATGCGACGAGCAAGAGGTTATGTCACTTGACCACATAAAGCAGGCAAACCTGCATGGTTATGACACTATGTTACCTCTGCAAAGAGAGCCTTCATTTCCACCAACGCCCAAAAGCAACAGCCCGAGTCATAGCCCCAGAGGTATACTTATGACAAATACATAGTACTAGATGGTAATCAAGAGCCCCCAATGGCCTGAACCTTCATTTTAAGTTCAGAAACTCATTAGGGCAGGGGGAGTGCTGTAGAGGTCAGGAAATGGCGCACACCCCTGAAGGACACGCCCAAACAACTTTGGTAGCAAGAGTGAGAAGAACGATCAGGGAAGAACAAATAAAGCAGTAGCTGGATGGGACCGATGCTGTTGAGAAGTCCCTTTCCACATGTGGTACTTGTGTCCTTGAGCTGTACAAGATATGCTCTTTTACATGATCTTGCACATCTAAATCTGGCTATATATCAACCTATTTCATGATCTGTTCAACATAGCACTGAGGTCTGACTGGAAGAGATAGGCTTCCCAGGGGACCATTGAGCAAAGGTGTGACAACGGACGCTCACCTGAGGAGGAGGCACCACACTTAAAGAGAGCAACGCTACGTCCAGTTCAGCGTGTCGCTGCACCCCAATGGAAGACCAGCCGTCGCTTGGACCGCAGGTGCTTTTTGGCCAGTCACGGTTCTGAAACAGCAAGGGTGTGCAACGTTGCTGGTCCAGAGTAGCGTAGTGGGTAGGGGAATCTAAACAAGTTGATACTTGCTTCACACTCAACAACAGCTTTAAAGGGACTGTCGACTATCCCTCGTCGATTTCCTATTTTTCGTCGCAATAGAAATTGCACTAAGTGTACAGGCTTGCACTGGCTTCGCTAGAAAGCCAGCAGAAATTTTTAAAACAGAATTTGTCTATCTTTCTGGTCACCCCTATTGCATGTGTATAGACACTGGCAAGACTGATTACTGGATTTCTGCAACATTAATTTTTAAGAAATTACTCTCCTTTGCGAAAGAACGCTCCCAGATGTGCCTATAAAATACAACTGCAAGTAATAAATTTTTTGCTTTTAAGCAAGATAAGTGAACCTGCGCAGGCATTTCTTGGTTTTTCGTGACACTCGGAGATTAACACACATCACTGAATATGGCACCACCAGTCATTTTTTTTCACAACTTTCAGGGCCAAATTAAAAATGCTATTCTTCCATACAGGGTACATACACGCTCGTTTCTGTTAATGTAAGGATCTTCTCATTTTCACCAGAACCGAAAAATTTTTCCGAGTAGTAGACAATCCTTTTCAGCAGATCACATTTAGAGTGAAAGCTCTACTACTGCATGTTTTACTAGGTCATTCAACACATCACAACGACTTTGAGTAGCAGGAGCGCAAATGGGTGATGTCACGCTATGGGATATACTGTGGTGAGGTGTCACAGCTGCGCTTGCACGGTGCCTCACTGCTGTGGTACCACATGACTAGGCACGACAACTGCATTAAATAGCCAACTGTAATAAATAGAGCCTGGCGAAGTCGATTAGGGGCGGGCCTCAGCTGAGGCCTAGGCATTAGCCTTGAGCCCTTGGGCTCGGTAGCTCAGGCAATTTCCCCGAATGGCTGGATGACCGAGAGTTGGTCTTCTAGCATGGAGCTGAGGAGAGCCGCCTGCTAGTGTTGCTTGTGGTACAAGACTGGCTTCTCGAGGTTTCTGTTCATTCCAGCATGTACAAAACTTTATTTGATAAGAGCCAAAGAAATGTAATCAAATGATTCTTTGGGATGGCTTAGTATACTGCAAGTGCACAAATAAAAGGTTTTTTTTCCTAAGGAGCAATTTAAACTGTTAAGTGTCATTCTTCAGACATTCCATAAATACTCAAAATGTTCACTAAAAAATTATTTACTCCCCGAGGACTATTTGTTTTAACCAAAATACTGCATTAATTTGAATCCAGGATGATACTCTTTTCGAAAAAAAAAAACATATGAAAGTAGGGGTAGGCTTAGATTCGAGTATCACTGTTTCGGCACAACTGCACATACCTGAACTACAGTGGCTAGAATTCTTGAAATAACGAAAGGGAAGGGGTCAAAAGCTCGTTTATTTGTTAGAACCAACTTAATGAACAAAGACTGTGAAGCCTAGGAAAGCACGGGGGAAGCCACTGAAGTTTCTTAATTGTAGTACAGTCGACTCTCGCTACAACAAAATTGATGGTGTACAAAAAAAATTTTGCTGAAGCGAAAATTTCGTTGTCGTGAAATAAAAAAATATAACTGACCTGAAGTGGTAGAACAATGAAACTTTTAAGCCTCAATCTTGCACGCGGCATCATGGCGGTAGTCGGGAGGGCTCGGAAACCGCGAGTACTGAAACCATACCTGCCAAGCTTGGAGAAACGCAATCCGCGAGATTTACGTATTTATTCCACTGCACCCTCGATAGTAACATGCACCCACGAAAAAAGAAGGCCTTAGTAATCAACCTTCTCACATTCATAAAAACAAATGCCATACTCGCACAATGAACGCACTCGCCTAATAAACAGACCAACAACTTTGGACCCCTGCAGTCCCTCGAACAGCCGCGCTGTGGCTTTCCCGCTTCACTTTATCCGCGGCGTCTCGAAGACGTCTGGCACGCCGATTCGTAACTTGATCGGGGAGTGGTCTCAGAGATTGCCGCGATGCAATCTCGGACGTCATGTAGCATGCACGACCGAGAGGCTAAGGCTCAGCACAGATGAGAGAAATGCGATGATGAGCCGTTTTGTGTGCGGTGATGAGAAACATCTTTTCCCCCGTTACGGGCGCCCACAAACGCTGCCGAAAGCTGCTGCGGCTAGGCATCTCAGAGATTGCATCGGCGACATAGCGACTTTGATTAGCCGCAAGACTGCCAAGCATACGCATCATGTGCGTCGTGGCATCGTTACGCACCGGCGGCCACATAGAAACTACAGAAGCTGCATGCCAAATACCGCCGCACCGCTAGTTCGTTTTTCGCTGGTGATCGTTCAACAGCACCCGAAGCATGTAGGAGGCGACCATTTTGATGCCAACGGAGATATGGCAACATTGTCGTTCGTTCGCACTCAATTCTAACGTGCGTATGATCTCTGGACCCTTTTCATTGGAAAAAAAAGGCACGCATTAGATTCAAGTAAATACGGTACTCAAAGAGGGGAGTGCTTGGACCATAAGAAAAAAGTTGTCGACCGTGAGGTCGAGGAGTTATTGCAATGATATGGACACTGTTAGCAGGTTTTTGCAGTCACCATTTTTCCGTACGAAGTCCAACTCGATAACACCGCCCATGCATTGTACGTTTTATGCGCGAGTAAAAGCGCGTTAACGTTGAGGATGAACGCAGCTGAAACGACCCAGCTGTCTCCGCCAAACGAACTGAACAATGCGATAACATCGCACCGCGTGTGACGGCTGTCGTCACTTGCTTCTCAAGTAAAGAGGAAACGCCCAGCCCTTCTTTCGTCGGGCGAAGGACCAAAAGTGGCACCCGTGGGGGACGGAGTGGTCGCACGTGCTATCTTGACAGACATTGGAAGACATCAGTAGTCAACCCCACAGTCAACAGCAGCCGTTTCTGGTGGTGCCAACACATGATTTCGACTTTGTAGAGGCATTTTTATCTCCTGAAATGTGCCAAACTCTTTGGGGTTGTGTTCACTGTACAGCAATCGAATTTTCAAGCCTTGTATCCCATCGTCAAATTTTGCTGAAGCGATACAGAACAAAACAAAATGTTCATTGTGGTGAGTGTACTTATGCATTGACTCCTATGGACAGCTGGGGGGACCAAGAATTTTTCGTTGTACTGGAAATTTCATTGAAGTGGCATTCACCGTAGTGAGAGTCAACTGTATTGTAATTGTGGATTAAGTAGAAAGGATGATTGATTTCTGGGGCTTAACGTCCCAAAATCAGTTCTGATTATGAGAGACGCCGTAGTGGAGGTCTCCGGAAATTTCGACCACCTAGGGTCCTTTAACGTGCACTGACATCGCACAGAACACGGGCCTCAACATTTTGCCTCCATCGAAATGCAGCCGCCGCGGCTGGGATTCGATCCCGCGACCTTCTGATCTGCAGCCGAGTGCCATAACCACTAGACCACCGTAGTGGGGCTTAAGTAGAAAGGAATTAAAGTGGACGAAAAGACAAACCTGCCTTCGGTGGTAATCAAACCCACGACCTTCGGATAACGTGTCCGATGCTCTACTGCTGAGCTATGAAGGCAGCCGTCCCCCCATTCACTTTACTGGGCATTTCATCATCATCATCATCATTCCATCTTATGTCCACTGCTGGAGGAAGGCCCCTGCCAATGCTCTCCATCCTTTCCTGTCCTGTGCGAGCTGATTCCATATGATGCCTGCAAAGTTCTTATTTCGTCACTCCATCTTACTCTCTGTTGTCCACGGCTGCGCTTACCCTCTCTTGGTATCCATTCCGTCGTTCTAACTGTCCATCAGTTGTATAGCCTTCTCATCACGTGACCTGCCCATGTCCATTTTTTCTTCTTTACTTCTACTATTATGTCAGCTACCCCTGTATGTTCCAGGTTAGGAAACAAGGGGAAGGATACTTGTTGCTTAATGAAGGGCATGTCCTCTGCTAAAGAGGACTGCCAGAGAAACGTGAATATGGCGTGGGATTCCTTATCCACAAAGACATTGCAGGCAATACAGAAGAATTCTACAGCATCAATGAAAGGGCAGCAGCAGTCGTTATAAAACTAAACAAGAGATACAAACTAAAACTTATACAATGTTACGCCCCAACGAACAGCCACAATGACAAGAATGTAGAACAGTTTTACGAGGACGTGGAAACAACAATGAACAAAGTATGCACCCAATATACGCTAGTTATGGGAGATTTTAACGCGAAAATACGAAGGAAACTAAAGGGAGAACAGGCAGTCGGGAACTACGGTGTAGACAATAGGAATAACAGAGGGGAGATGCTAGTGGAATTCCCAGAAAGAAATCAACTCCATGTAATGAGCACTTTCTTTAAGAAATGTAAGAACAGAAAGTGGACATGGAGAAGCCCTAACGGCAAAACAAAAAACGAGATAGAGTTCATACTAAGCAGTGATTCAGGTACAGTACAGGACATGGAAGTGGTTAATAAAGTCAAAATTAGTAATCACAAACTACAGTTAAACCTGGATATAACGCAATTCACAAATTCCCGAAAAACTTCGTTATAAGGAGGATCTCATCATATGCAGGTTCAGCACAAAAATTCGAAAAAGAAACGCTTAAGTAAGCAAAAAGGTAACAGACGGCGGAGCTCACCCAAGACGTTTATTTTGTGTGCGAAAACATTTACAGCTGAGCCCACTTATAGCGTAACCGTTTATAGTGAAGGACCAACTATAATACAGTTTTTTTCTGACCCCCGTCTACCCTCCCACAGAACTCTACACGCATCCCGCTTAATGTGCCCTCCCCCAGAGATGAAGTACCGGTTATAATGCGGCTGCTGGGAAATCTGCGGACAATAGAGGTCCCAAGAAGCTTCACAAAGCAAGTGCAGGGCCCGTAAAGAGCGCAGTGCATCGTCTTGGATGAGGAAGGTGTGCGGAACGAATGAACAATGAGCGGAGGGAAGAAAAAATAAGGCTGCAGCAGCAGGGCTTCGCGTGCGCGCCCTCTGAGGATAGGATTTCTAAGGCGACAGAGAATGCTGCTACGGCCGTTTGTCAGCTGCGAACGCTCCGCACAGAACGCGCGCCCGTGTCCACTTTACCGCTGTTTGTCTCCACTTTTTTTTATTACTTCACGCACGCTACCCTTGAGTCACCTCATGAGTGCGATTTCCTGTGCATCTGGTCCCCGTGTTGTCAGGGGCAAGCTTCCCGTGAGGCGCGCCACCCACAACCCCGCAAGCTAGGCCTAAGAAGTGCTGTCACCTAGTGTCAGGTTAGCAAAAGTGAATTGCAGAGACTTGCGCAGTAACCAAAGAGCGGCGCTGCCAGCACGTTGAAAAAAAACAAACAAGTGTTTTTTTCTCTCTTGTGCCGGCTGGGCTGGCCTAGCCTGCCAAGCCGATGCGGCTTGGCGGGCTAGGCCAGCTGCACCAAGCAGGGGGATCAAGTTTGGAGTGAGGGGGAAAGGACACGCCTGCGGCGGCAAGATCGCCGGGTCGGGGGATGCAGGTCCGCGTCGCGCACACTCGCACACACGCACATGTGCGCGCGTGCTCTCGCCTCGCAGTTGCCGTGCCTTGGAACGCGCGAAGCACCATGCCGCTGCTTCGCATTTCGTTGCAGCAGAGAACGCGCTTCCGGTTGCTGCTCGCGCATTTTGACAAAATTTGGGGCAAAATCTCTGGGTTGTCGGCGGAGAAAATTCATTATTTCGAGGGGTTCTCCCGCTGCCACTTTGTTATGTAGAGGTCTCAAATACATGTGCTTCTATGGAGTAACGGCGGGGAATAAAAGACTTTGTTATATCTAGGAATTCGTTATATGGAGGTTCGTTATAAGCAGGTTTAACTGTACTAAGGGCAAAGATAACTCTCAATCTCAAGAGGACAAGAACAAAGTTACTTGTATGGAAACAGGCCAACCTCGATGTCGTCTGGGCAAAAACAGAATTTAAACTTGCACTTAAGAATAAGTATGAGGCTCTAGGACAGGAAGAAAAGGAGGACACAGAGAAGAGGAACGAAAACATGACTAGGCTGATGACCAAAGCCGCAATCGAAAAAGGAGGCAAAGCACTGAGACAAGATGTGAATAAGCTCTCACAAACTACTAAAAATTTAATTAAACAACGCCAACAGATTAGAATAACTAACCCAAGATATAAGAATTCGCCGAGCTGTCTAAGCTCATCAACAAAAGCAGAGTCAGTGATACACGCAACCATAACATGAAAGAAATACAAGCAGCCATCAGAAAAGGAAGCTTTGTGCGGGAATGAACATAATGCATGCAGTGAAAGATAGGTAGGGCAACATCGTTACTAACTTCAATGATATAGCCAAAGTGGCCGAGGAGTTCTATTCGAAACTCTAGGCTATTCGAAACACAAGACACCCCACCGGGAGTGCAATAAGCGCCGATCAGGACAGAGAAGTTCCATGCGTCACTGCAGACGAGGTTAGGAAAGCAATTCAAGGCATGTCTCACAGGAAAGCAGCTGGAGAAGACGGCATAAGCGCCGACTTGATCAAAGACGGAAGAGATTTCATTTCCTAACTAGAAAGCTCACGACACTGTACACAAAATGCCTCAAAACATCAAATGTGCCAGTAAGCTGGAAAAACGCAAATATTCTATTACATAAGAAGGGAGATGTTAGACTTGAAACTAGAGGCCGATCAGTCTACTCTCAGCACTTTGCAAAACATTCACAAAGGAATAGAATAAGAGCAACACTTGAATTTAATCAACCAAGAGAGCAAGCAGGGTTCAGACAAGGATACTCCACAATAGACCATCTTCATGTGATCAATCAGGTAATCGAGAAATCCGTTGAATACAACAGACCCATCTATATGGCTTTCATAGATTACGAAAAGGCTTCTGACTCGGTAGAGATACCAGCAGTTTTGGAGGCACTACGTCGTCAAGGAATATATGATAGCTACGTAAACACAATAGCCAACATCTGCAAAGATTCTACAGCCACCCTACTCCTCCTTAGGAAAATCAGGAAAATCCCAATACAGAAAGGTATCAGACAAGGAGATACAATTTCTCCAATGATATTTGCTGCATATTTGGAAGAAATCTTCAAAAGGTTAGACTGGGAAGAGAGGGCTCACGATTAACGGCGAATATCTGAGTAACATGCGATTTGCAGATGACATAGTACTTTTTAGCAATGATGGTGATGAACTGCAAAAGATGATTGAAGACTTAAGCCGGGGAAGCGCTAAGGTAGGACTAAAGATGAACATGCAGAAAACAAAAGTAATGATCGGTGGCACAGCAAAAAAACGTGCCTTCACAATTGAAAACCAGACATTATAAGTCGTACAAGAATACTTTTATCTAGAACAGCTACTGACAGGAGAACCTGCTCATGTAAAATAAATACACCAAAGAATAAGCAAGGGATGGCGCGTATATGGGAGACACTCCCAACTCATGAACGGAAACTTACCATTATCCCTCAAGTGGAAATTAGCGTATTACTCGCGTAATTTGGGCACTTTTTTTCGCAGTTTTAGAGCTCCGAAGTTGGGGTGCGCAAATTACACGGAGATTTCGTGAACACATTCAAAATAACGTGTAATATAATGCAACGAGCATGGTAACTCTTTTGGATACGATCTCACGTAACACTACAAAACGCTGGTGTAAGAGAATACAGCTGCTCTATGGACACTTTTCGCAGTCCCTTCACATTGACAGCGCAGCACGTAGAAGGGTTTATGAGCCGCCCGCTGATGGCTGCCGAGATAGCGCGCGCCAGCACTATCTCAGCTGCCATGCAATCGCTCGGCAGCGGAGCGATACCCCCCCCCCCAACCTCCCTCGCGTCTTTTCATGCTCATTAAAGACGGGCAGGACGTTTCCTCCCCGCATCGACCGCAGGTGTCCCGATCGGGATGATGTTATCGCATGCGCCCACCGAGCGACGGAGATAGGCCGGGCTCGTTTGATCTCTGCTTCAGCTGTTTTCATCGCCCCCACTCGCATGCTTTTATTCCAGCGACAGTACTTTGGGCTCCGGGGGCTTCTGGAGAAAAGAATCGGAAAAAGGGACATCGCACTCGCAGCCCCTTTAGCGCATGACTGCTCTTGCCTGCGCAGCGAGGGGCGCGGCTGCATGGCTGTTTCAAGTCTGTCCGTGCACGCAAGCCGGCAAGCTGGTTCGGGCGGGACGGGGAGCACAAATATGCAGATTTTTTTTTAGTTTGTGAAGCTGCCTAGATACCAGGGGTGCGCAAATTATGCGGGTAAATACGGTATATAATTACTGCATTTTGCCAGTACTGACATATGGGGCAGAAAATTGGAGAATTACAAAGAAGCTCTTGCCATTTATATTAGTCACGCTAACACCTGTCATCCAAATACCCCCGCACCCAACCCACCCCCCCACTTTTTTTTTGTTCGCACATGCTGCTCTTCTTCTCCTTTCTTTCTGACGACGGGGGAGAGTGTTGCAATGGCGCACATAAACGAACGCTGGAGAAGGCAGTTGCTGCCCTGACGAAGACAAGTCCGCTTGTCGAAACGTTGGCTCCCGTGACATTCCCTGTTCTAAATCGTACTTTGCGATTTGTTCATCAAAAGAAGCTAGAAAGGAAGTTAAGAACCACACAGCGTGCGATGGAACGAAAAATGATAGGCGTTATTGGGCATTTATGTACATATTGTCTCGGTACAATGCGAACAAGAGACAACACATTCAATAAGACAACGAAAATAGCGTGTTGAAGCCACCAGATCAGAAAATGGGTCTTCGTCTTCTTCGTTCCCAAATTTCCCCCTGACCCCACTAGCCGGAGTTCACTGAAACACATAAATCGTCGTCATCTTTGTGCCTACCCAGAAAGCACGCGTCACTCGTCTCTCCCTAAGAGAGCATCGTCCCAATGCTAAACAATTAGCGTCACTTTGTGAAAAGTAGTCTTTGGCACAATCACTCGCTGACATAGGGCTTCATGCGGACCACGTGCACAAGTTCAGAACGGTGCCGGCGGCGGCATGTGCAGGGGCTATCTGGAATGACCTCGTATGTGACTTCACTCAGTCGTCGCAGCACATGATAGGGTCCGAAATACCACCTCAGAAGTTTTTTGGCTAGTCCCCGTTTTCGTATAGGTGTCCAAACCCATACTTTGTCACCGGTCTCATAAGTAACAGGCTTGTGATGTACATTATAGCGACCTGCGTCGTACACTTGCTGTTGCTGTATTCGGAGCCGTGCGAGTTGCCTAGCTTCCTCTGCGCATTGCATAAGCGCCTCGGCATCCGAGTCAGTGTCGTCAGGTACATGTGGTAACATGGCATCGAGCATCGTCCTCACTTCCCGTCCATGGACAAGGCTGAATGGGGTCATCCCTGTGGTTTCCTGCTTAGCTGTGTCTGTAAGCGAACGTTATATACGGCAGAATTTCGTCCCAATTTTTGTGCTCGACATCGACATACATTGACAACATGTCTTCGAGTGTTTTGTTGAGGCGCTCAGTCAGTCCGTTGGTTTGGGGATGGTAGGCCGTTGTCTTTCGATGAGCCGTGTCACTGAGCATCAGAACGTGATTTAAGAGTGCAGCAGTGAAAGCCGTGCCTCGGTCTGTGATGACAATGCTAGGGGCACCATGTCTCAGCACGATGTTCTCTATGAAAAATCGGGCTACCTCTGCTGCTGTGCCTCTCTGGATAGCCTTCGTTTCGGCATAGCGAGTCAGATAGTCAGTCGCCACAATGGCCCAGCGGTTACCAGAATTAGAGGTAGGAAACGGGCCCAAGAGGTCCATTCCGATCTGATGAAACGGAATTTGCGGGACTTGAACGGGTTGTAGCAAACCGGCCGGTTTTCTTGGAGGTGACTTGCGTCGTTGACAATCCATGCAAGTCCGGACGTGATGTTTCACGGCAGCGGGAAGTCTTGGCCAATAGTATTTTTGTCACACTCTGTTCAGTGCTCGCGTGTAGCCTAAGTGCCCAGAAGTGACCTCGTTGTGACATGCGTGTAGTACTTCACTACGAAGGGCAGCTGGAACGACGAGCAAATAGCTGGATCCGCTTGATGAAAAGTTCATTTTGTATAGCACTTCGTTCCTTAAGCAGAACGATGACAATCCTCTTGCGAAAGCTTTAGGTGCGGTCCGAGTTCGTCCATCCAAGAAATCAATTAGGCCAAGTAAGTCCTGGTCGTCACGTTGTTGTTGTGCTATGGTAGACGAGTTGAGAAGATCGAGGAATGCTGTTTCGTCTTCATCGGAGGAAACCGACTCTACGGGCGACCGAGACAAGCAGTCAGCATCGGTGTGTCGTTTACCCGATTTGTGCATGATCGTCATGTCAAACTCTTGAAGTCTGAGGCACCAGCGTGCTAATCGTCCGCACGGATCTTTAAGATTTACGAGCCAACAGAGTGAATGATGGTCACTGATAACCTTGAAGGGCCAGCCGTACAAACAGGGACGAAATTTCGTAACAGTCCATACAACGGCAAGGCATTCTTTTTCGGTCGTCGAGTAATTGGCTTCTGTTCGCGAGAGCGTTCTGCTTGCATAAGTGATTACTCTTTCTGTGTCTTTCTGCCACTGTACAAGCACAGCTCCGAGGCCAACATTGCTCACATCAGTGTGAAGCATCATAGGAGCTGTCTTGCCAAAGTGGGCAAGGACCAGGGGCGTTTGTAAACAGTTCCGCAAATCTTCAAATGCAGCTTGCTCTTCGTCGCCCCATACAAAAGCGGCATCATCTCTCGTGAAACGAGTTAAGGGCGATGCAACGCGAGTGATATCAGCAATAAATCGCCGATAATATGCGCAGAGGCCCAGAGAACGCCCCACGGCCTTCTTAGCTGACAGTATCGGAAACTGTGAGACTGCGGCAATCTTTCCAGGATCTGGGTGTACTCCCGCACGACTGACAACATGACCGAGAAACTGTAGCTCCTCGAAGCAGAAGTGGCATTTTTCCGGCTTCAAGGTAAGGCCAGCAGACCATACTGACCGCAGAACTGCTTCGAGCCTGTAACGAGCGTGTGACGCCCTGCCTAGCCTAGCCTAGTTTCATTACCTCGCCAGGTTCGGCAGGCAACCTTGGTCGTGCGTAAAGAATAAACACTGACGAGCGCGGCTCGGCAGTCAGTAGCTGTTACCCCGCCATGCGTTTGGGTCGTCCTTGTTAAAGCGCGGGCGCCTCGGCCCCCCTCCCCCCCCCTCGTCCACGGTCCCGGGGCAGATCGTGACACTGGCGACGAGTACAGTCAACGAGTCGACCCACGCCATCGAGAGCGGTAAAACAACGCCCCCCGCATCTGCCGCCATGCCGCTGTACGGAAGGCTCGAGCCGTTCGAGGGAGATGGGTCCGCCTGGGCCATCTATGAGGAGCAAGTTCACGTGTTTTTCCGCGCTAACGACACGCCCGAGGAGAAACAGCGGGACATTTTCCTGGCAAGTTGCGGAACCCAAGTCTTCAGTCTCCTGCTCGACCTCCTAAAGCCGGCTACACTGCATACCAAGACGCTCAGCGAGTTGCTCACTACACTGCGCTCGCACTTCAGTCCGGCGTCGTCCAGGCTAATGGAGCGTTTCCGCTTCAACCGGAGCCGCCGGGAAGGGGAGAGCCTCGGGCAGTTCGTCGCTGCGCTACGAGGTTTGGCGAGTACCTGCGCTTTCGGGGACCAGCTGGACTCACTGCTGCGGGACCGTTTCGTCTGCGGCATAAACAACCCCGCCATGCAGACACGTCTCCTGGAACTTCCCGACACCTCGCTGGACGACGTGGTGAAAGCAGCGCTGGCGATGGACGCGGCGACTAAAGACGCCGGCGAGATTGCGCGTGCGGCGTCAACGGAAGCAGCGGTCAACAAGATGGTGGCAAGGGGCGGTATATGCAGTCGCTGCGGTGACGCCCATTCCCCCTCACAGTGCCAGTTCGTACATTCGCAGTGCTTCACGTGCGGAAAAACTGGGCACCTTGCACGAGTATGCCGAACGGGGAAGCAGAACAGCGGACCACAGCAACAGCCTGGATCAAGCCCAGTTTCCACACCAGCCCGCAGTCAGGGTAGGCATCGCAAGTGGCGGCGGGGACGTGCGGCAGCAGGCTCGGGTTCCTCCGCGGCCAGGCTCAACGTCGTGTCCGAGGACCCGCCTATTTTCGACATGTGGTACACAGGCCTTGTCCCGTCGTCTGTGCCGCCGTACGTGCTGACCGTCGAAGTTTTCGGGCGCCCCATTTCCATGGAACTGGACACGGGGGCCAGTGTGTCAGTCATCGCTGGCAAACTTTTCAAAAGGACCTTCCCCGGAGTGGCCGTCGAGGCCTCAGGCGTCATGCTGCGGAGTTACTCTGGAGAGCTTTCCCAGGTCCAAGGTCAGGCCCAGGTCAGCGTTCGTTTTGGCAACAGGTCAGCGTTCGTTTTGACCAAGGGGTCGTCACCAACGCTGCTCGGCAGAAATTGGATTTGCGCACTGGGTGTTCGGCTGCCAGAAGGCCAGGAAGCAGCTCTACATGGCATACAAGACATCCCAAGCCTCCTAACAGATTTCCAGTCACTGTTCCAGCCAGGGGTGGGCACATTCGCCAGTACGACTGCTGGCATCCATGTACCCGAGGGAGTCCGGCCTCGGTTTTTCAAGCCTCGCCCGCTGCCGTTCGCACTGAAGGACGGGGTCACCCAGGAGCTGCAACGGTTACAGCGAGAAGGCATCCTGGTACCAGTCAAGACTGCGGAGTGGGCCGCTCCCATCGTTCCAGTCCTCAAGCGAGACGGTAGTGTCAGAATCTGTGGGGATTTCAAGGTTACGATCAACCCCGTCGCTACCGTCGAAAAGTACCCCCTGCCTCGGATTGAAGATCTCTGGACGGCTTTGTCTGGTGACCAGAAGTTCACGAAGCTCGACCTCAGAGACGCGTACCAGCAGTTGGTGCTCCAGGAGGCCTCACGGAAGTATGTCACGATATCGACAACTATGGGGCTTTTCCAGTATACGCGTTTACCATTCGGCGTGGCCTCGGCACCAGCCATCTTTCAGAGAGAGATGGACAACCTCTTCAGGGGCATGAGGCACGTGGCAGTGTACTTGGACGACATCCTCGTCACCGGTATTGACGACGGAGACCACATGCAGAATCTGCACAACGTTCTGGCCCGACTTCAGGATGCTGGTCTCAAGCTCAAGCGGGAAAAGTGCGTGTTCATGGTTCCCAGTGTAGAATACCTGGGACACGTCATCTCCCAGGCCGGCCTGACTCCGGCCCCCCGCAAAGTTGAGGCCGTTCTGAAGGTGCCGAAGCCCCGAAACAAGAAAGAGCTGCAAAGCTACCTTGGTCTTATCAATTTCTACAGGAGGTTCCTGCCCAACCTGTCTGCGCATCTACAGCCACTGCACATTCTGCTTCGAGATGGCCAGCATTGGGCGTGGAAGAAGGAGCAGGACGTGGCCTTTGAGCACAGTAAACAGCTAATCACCAAGGCACCGGTGCTGGTGCACTTCGATCCCGCCAAGCCTGTTGTCCTTACTGTGGATGCATCACCATACGGTGTAGGAGCAGTCCTAGCGCACAGAGACAAGGATGGCCAAGAACGCCCGGTGTCGTTTGCTTCTCGTCGTCTTCACACAGCAGAGCAGCGTTACAGCCAGCTGGACAAGGAAGGACTCGCCCTCATGTCTGGCGTCGAGCGTTTTCACCAGTACCTGTGGGGCCGAAAGTTTGAGGCAGTCACGGACCACAAACCACTGCTGGGGCTACTGGGGCCAGACAAGGCGATCCCCGTGCAGGCATCACCTCGAGTGGTACGATGGGCCTTGAAGCTGGCGGCCTACAGTTACCAGTTGGTGTACCGTCCGGGAAAAGACCTGGGGCCTGCTGATGCCCTGAGCCGGTTGCCGCTGCCAGAGGTGCCTGCTGCTGTTCCAGAGCCAGCTGAAGTGCTCATGCTGGAGCATGCGTACCCAGAGGTACTCTCCAGGTCTGCTGTGTCGCAGGCGACCAGTCGGGACCTGGTCCTGTCCCAGGTGGTGAAGGCAGTATCCCGAGGGGAGGAGTTGGTGCAGCAGCCCTACAGCCACAAGGCCGCTGAGCTGAGCCTGGAGCAGGGCTGCCTACTTTGGGGTTCCAGGGTGGTGATCCCACAAAGTCTCCGGTCCAGGGTCCTGCAGTTGCTGCACGCGGGGCATCCTGGCGTGGAAAAGACAAAGATGGTGGCCCGGTCCCACGTTTGGTGGCCTGGACTGGACCAGGACATCGCTCACATGGTGCAGAGCTGCCAAGTCTGCCAGGAACATCAACGGGCCTCGCGTCATGTGGAGATCACCCCATGGCCATTCCCACAGAGGCCCTGGTCCCGCCTTCATGTGGATTTTGGGGGCCCCTTCAAAGGCCACTACTTCCTGGTGGTGGTCGACGCATTTTCAAAGTGGGTGGAAGTTCTACCTGTCACCACTCCGTCAGCAGGTGCGACCATTGCAGCACTGCGGCAGGTCTTTGCAGCCCAGGGGCTGCCGGACATCATAGTCTCCGATAATGGGCCCGCTTTCGCCAGCGCCGAGTATCTGGCCTGGCTGACAAAGAACGGAATCCGCCGAATGATGGTTCCTCCGTACCACCCTGCTTCAAACGGTGCAGCTGAGCGGGTGGTGCAGACTATTAAGGACAAACTTAAGAAGAGCCAGGATGGGGATTTCCGTACGCAGGTCGCCCGCATACTCTTCCAATACCGGACTACACCTCATGATGTCACCGGCCGTGCCCCCTGTGAGCTTCTGCTGGGACGGATGGTGAAGACACCATTGGACATTCTGCATCCAGACCTCCGGTCCACGGCGCTCCTCAAACAGCTGAAGCAGAAGCTGGCTGCTGACAAAGGGTGCCGTCCTGGGCCATTGCCGGAGCCTGGAGTGCCAGTATTCGCCAGGAATTTCCGTTCTGGCCCACCTTGGTCTGCTGGACAAGTGGTCTCGCCTGCAAGCTCCTCCTTTCTGCTCGTACGAATGCAGGATGGAACCACATGGCACCGGCATGCTGACCATGTGAGGGCTAACAGCGGGACCTGGCTTGCAACCACGGCAACACCAGTTGCGGCCAGTGAGACAACCATAGGCGCCTCCAGTTGTGCGCCACTAGTTGGGCCACCGGCAAGTTCAGTGCCATCTCTGCCAACCACAGCAGAGTCTCAGGAGGAATCAAGCGCGGCTCAGGCAGCACCTGGTGCTACCGCACCTAGTCCCTCAACACCTGTACCTAGGCGGGGGAATCGACGACGAAGGGCACCAGACCGCTTTTCGCCTACCTAAACCAACGTCGAACCGGCTGGGACTTGTATTTTTTTATTTTGTGTACAATAACTGGGAGTGAGGGGTGTAACGAGCGTGTGACGCCCTGCCTAGCCTAGCCTAGTTTCATTACCTCGCCAGGTTCGGCAGGCAACCTTGGTCGTGCGTAAAGAATAAACACTGACGAGCGCGGCTCGGCAGTCAGTAGCTGTTACCCCGCCATGAATTTGGGTCGTCCTTGTTAAAAGCGGGCGCCTCGGCCCCCCCTCGTCCACGGTCCCGGGGCAGATCGTGACAGAGCCATTCAAGGTGTTCTTGAAATGTTGCGGAAAACACTATGACATCGTGGAGATAGACTAAGCAGGTTTTCCACTTCAGCCCCAAAAGTACAGTGTCCAGTAGCCATTTAAAAGTAGCAGGTGCAGAGCATAGCCCGAAAGGCAAGACTTTAAATTCGTATAACCCATCTGGTGTGACAAAGGCGGTTTCCTCGCGGTCTCTTGGATCTACCTCAATTAGCCAATACCCGCTCTTCAAGTCCATTGATGAAAAGTAACGAGCATTACGAAGCCTGTCGAGTGAACCGTCTATACGGGGAAGTGGGTATACGTCTTTTTTTGTCACCTGATTCAACAAAATCGTAGGCTGCCATCCTTCTTTTTAACTAAAACTACAGGGGACGCCCAGGGGCTCTTGGAAGGTTGAACTACGTCATCTTCGAGCATTTTGGCTACCTGCTGTTGAATCGCCTCACGTTCTTTTAAGGCTACACGATAAGGGTTTTGGTGTATTGGTCTCGCTGTGTCCTCTGTGATTATTCTGTGCTTCGTAAGGGGTGTCCAGCCTACTTTTGACGCAGACGCAAGGTAGTCGCAGAACTCGGCTAACAGTGCAAGAAGCCGTTCTCGCTAGTGTTGCGGCAAAGTAGGGCTTAGATCAAGCACAGGCGACGGGTCTTGCGCTTGGGCTTCTTTAAGTAATGAAAAGCAACCACGAATATCGGCGAGATCGTCATAGTAGGCCACAGTTTTGTTGCCGGCTTCCCTTTGGTAAGTGCCGTCGCTCGATGTTAAAGTTTGTTAATAGTAGGTTCGTGTGTCCATCGCTGACATTTACAATCCCTCGAGCTACTGAGATACTGTGTGTAAATAATAAGGAAGTGACTTGTTCTGCAATTCCTTCGCAATTAAACGGTGCACCGCATCCCACAGAAACAAGCATACATGACCGAGCTGGAACGACCATGTCGTTTTCGATTACCCGAAAGGAGTTGCGTTGTGGCGATAAGCAGTCACTTAAATCAGGGCTCCTCTGAAACGTGACTAAGCGGTCAGGAATGCTGATTATGGCTCCATATTCCCTCGCCTATGATTAAATCTCTGCACCACGTTGAGAGAATCACGAAGGTTGCCACGAAGGAAGAATCTCCTATCTCCTCCCTCGCGGTGCACCTTCCGGCAGGCATGAGCAATTGACCACCTGCCGTCCTGATATGCGGTCCTGTCCACGGCGTTTTAGCTTTCTTAAGGTTGTCGGCCAGTCCTTGACTCATTATCGAAAAATCGGCTCCAGTGTCGACTAAGGCAGTCACTTGCTGTCCGTCAATGGAAACAATAAGATCTGCGCTCACAATGTCGTCGGTATCAGGGTTTTTCGGCTTCACGGCTTTCGGCAGCGGGTCCATAGGGGGCTTTTCGTCGTTTTGTTGCCGGCTTCCAACCTTGCCCCGAGAGGTCGCCGCCGTTAGTTTCCCCGGCGTGAGCTGGGCGACTTTCTTCCTTGGAGGTCAGCCGAAGTACGTCCCCGGCAAATAGTTGTTCCTTTACTCCATGCATAAGTTAGCGCAACTTTTTGTCCTCGGTCATGTTAGGGTCAGCTCGATGACAAAGGCGGGCCACGTCTTCAGCAAACATGGCTACAGTTTCGTTGGGTTTCTGTATCCTGACAGCAAGCAGTTGTTGAGCACGGTCCCGCCGATTGACGCTCGCATATGTCTCAATGAGTTGGCATTGGAAATCATCCCATGTGTTGATGCCACCTTCGCGATTCTCAAACCACGTGCGAGCACTGCCATCAAGGGTGAAATACATGTGAGCGAGTTTTTTTTTTTGCTCAGTCCAGCCATTGACTCTGGCAACACGTTCGTACTGGTCAAGCCAGTCTTCAATGTCCTCATGTGCGTCACCATGAAAGCAATCAGGAACCAGTGGTTGAAGAAGGGTTACCAGGGACAAACTGTCTGTAGAGCCAGCTGGTGTAACTTGAGGAACCTGCGTGTGGCTAGCACTCGCCATTGGCAGAGGTAGGCAGCACCTGGACGAACTTTTCTGGTGGGAAGTGAGCTCAGGAGCGAGGCCTAGCAACCGCCGACGTAACAGGTGTTGGGCTGGATGAACGGCACGCAGGAGGAGTGCGGAGCATCAGGCAGTATACCCCGCACCTCCACCAGTGTCGCAGTACAACGCGAACAAGAGACAACACGTTCAATAAGACAACGAAAACAGCATGTTGAAGCCACCAGATCAGAAAATGGGTCTTCGTCTTCTTCCTTCTCGAATTTCCCCCTGACCCCACTAGCCGGAGTTCACTGCAACACATAAATCGTAATCGTCGTCTTTGTACCTACACAGAACGCACGCGTCAATATAATCCTGGGAGTGTTAGGCAGTGCCACTCGTAGCCATGGCGGCGAGTGTGGCACACTTTCTTGCCAGAAGGCATCATGTAGAATGTGATCTTATAGCAAAATGGTTGCTGCCCAATAAACCTTTGCATGCTAACTAAAGGCGCCAAGTCTGCCGCAACGAGGCCCAAGCTATGAAATAACGAAAGGGAAGGGAAAGGGTCAAGGGCTCATTTCTTTGTAAGAACCAACTTAAGATCACGTTCTATGTGACGCCTCCCGGCAAGAAGAGTGTTCAACACTCGTCGCCGTGGCTATGAGCGGCACTACCTAACACTCCCAGAACTATATATATATATATAAATACCCAATAAAGTGGACGGGGGTACGACCGCCTTCACAGCTCAGCGATAGAGCATCAGATGCATTATCTGAAGGTCGTTGGTTCAGTTCCCACAGAAGGCAGGTTTGTCTTTTTGTCCACTCTAACTCCATTCTACTTACTCCACAATTACAATACTACAATAGGGGATATTCAAAAGGTAGAGCACCATCTGATGATATCCCCGCAAGCATCATCCACCATGTTCTTCAGGGCGCCGGAAACCGAAACTTGCATTATCTCAGCCTGTATCGGCTGCTACCTGCTGGTTTATTACGGTCGCGTCACGATGTTTTACCACTGTTGCCTGTTGCTGCACACGAAAGGTGCATCCGTGACACGCATGGAACAATGTAACACTGTCTTTGTGCAAATACCTTGATTATTTTCGACGAAAAAAAAAACATACTGTCACTGCTGCGCAGGTAATCTCATCGAGGATATTAGCAGGCACGTAATATCGTCGTTTCGCCTCGTTTCTATTTTCCCATGAATATGAGTTGCTTTCTCGGCAACAAAAGTACTGACGGATTTAAGACATGCGCACTTTTAACAGATTTTTAACGGATTGGTACATCACACACGCACAATCGAGAGAACATGATGGTACGCTTTTTGCTTGACAATTTGCTCGCTCTTTTGCTTTGTGTGTTAGGCCTGATTTGCTTGTTCGATCTTGTCCAGTCGTCGCATAGTGCGAAATGGCTCCTTCGCCACCCGTGCCATCTGCACCGACGAGACGCGGCAATTACAAGACCTCATTGCGATGAGAGACGATGCACGTTATCCCACATGTTCTGGCAATGCACGGCGCTGCGCGATGGCGAGCCTCTCACCACAGAGGACGCCTGGAAGACTGCAATCACCAGCTCGGACCGGGAGGTCCAAATCCGGGCTGTCCAGAGGGCCCGCAGTTTGGGGGAGGGGCATGCCCTTCCTGTCCCAATGTGGGTGCGGCCCGCAGCCGACCCGCCCTCTTGAAGGGCATCGGCTCCTCAGGACAATTTGTGAATAAAGTTCGTTGACTGATTGACGATGGCGAAGAAAGCAGCCATTATTCATCAGGCGGAAAGCGGCCGATCTCAATGCGAAGTTGCTCGGGAGTTCTCCATTTCGAAGCAAGCCGTCTCCGACTACTTGAAGGGGAAAAAGTGTCTGCGGGGAAGCAGAAAAATTTCCGCGATGGCAGCCATCCTAAGCTGGAAGAGGTCTTGAACATGTGCCTGAGCGCCACTGTAGCTAAGCGGATACCCCTGTCTGGCGATCTGCTAAGACAAAAAGCAGAGACGCTGGCCCTGCGCATGGGTATCACTGGATTTAAATTCAGCGATGGCTGGCTCCAGAACTTCAAAAAAAGGTACGACCTGTCATTTAAGCGAGAGTGAGGCTGTCGACCTAACCCTTGTGTCGAACTACCACGCAGACAAGCTGTGTGCCCTGCTGCACCAGTACTCTCCAGACAACGTTGTTAACTGCGATGAGACGGGTCTCTGTTATAAGATGTTGCCTGACAAGATGCTTGCTTTGTCCGGTGAGCCCTGCCACAGGGGAAAGCATAGCAAGGAGCATCTGATAGTTGTCGTGGGAGGCAACATGTCAGGAACGGAGAAGCTTCCGCTCCTCGTTATAGGAAAGTCGAAACATCCTAGATGTTTTAAAGGGGTCAAGATGCTGCCTGTCTGGTATGAGGCAAACTCTAAGGCCTGGATCACCGAGGATCTTTTCGAAAAGTACATCAGGAAGCTGGACCGAAAATACGAGCTTCAGAACCGCAAGGTGCTCATGTTCGTCGACAACTGCAGTGCCCACGGGCACATAACCGCCCCGCCACGGTGGTCTAGTGGCTATGGTACTCGGCTGCTGATCCGAGGGTCGCGGGATCGAATCCCGGCCGCGGCGGCTGCATTTCGATGGAGGCGAAATGTTGAGGCCCGTGTGCTGTGCGATGTCAGTGCACGTAAAAGAACCCCAGGTGGTCGAAATTTCCGGAGCCCTCCACTACGGCGTCTCTCATAATCAGAGCTGGTTTTGGGACGTTAAACCCCACAGAACAACAACAACGGGCACATAACCATCCTGAAGGCGATTAATCTAGAGTTTTTGCCGCCAAATACAGCAACTGTGTTGCAGCCCATGGACCGGGGCGTGATTAAGAACTTGAAGGTTCATCACCGATCGCACCTTTTGAATCGCGTGCTCTTGTGTGTGGACAGCGACAAGGACTACGTTGTGGATGTGCTGTCGGCCATCGGCATCCTGTCCGATGCCTGGAAGGCAGTGACAGCGGACACAATCCGCAACTGCTTTCGCCATGCAGGATTTGTCCTTGATGATGAGGACAGTGCCACAGGCCACGACCCCGCGGCTGAGCTGCTGCCTGACACGAACGTTATCAACGACCTCCGTGCCAGTGGGATCGATATCCCCACTGTTACGTTTGAACAGTTTGTTAGGGTGTATCCACACGACGGACTAAATCAGTGTTTTCCGCGGTGGACGGCGCATCACGTGACCCCGCGTCACAGTTTTGTGCCGTCCGTGCCGCGTCCGCGGACCTGGCAGACGGAAAATGCCAGTCTCTTTTTCGCATTGGGATTCGCACGGACTAACACAGCAGATTTAGCCGAGGGTGCCATTATAGGTCTGGCAACAAGCGCTGCTTTCTTTTTCTTGTTTGGTTTCAACTTAAAACTAACTTTGCCACAAAGACGAAAACATGAAATCCTCCTATACTTTTGCTAACAATGAATGCGTTATCAACTCATACTGCTCACGCCATCTAGAGAGAAAAGAAACAAGCAAACATTCGTATACTATTATGGCCTCAGATTTGGTAGCACTCTGGCTGCCATAAATCACCGAGCTCATGTTCTGCAAATAGAGGCACTCACTAAGCCTACAGCTTTGACAAAACTAGTACGGTTCTCGGAAACTGTGCCAGATCGACATGAATACGTTGCCGGCGAAGCTTTCGGACACAAACCTAAAGCAAATACAGGCGCCACTTTGGGACTAACATCCCGTGCAATGCGTGACGAAGAGCTGAAAGATTCGAAGCGGGCAGCTTTTGCTTCAGACAGTGCCGCCATGTTTATTTTTCTCCGGCTCGTCCGTCTACTAGCTTCGTCCGCCGTCTCGATGCGCTTCGCAGCCGGACGGGCTGTGGAACGATCATCCGCGGAAGAGATATCCGCGGAGCCATCCGTTGTGTGGATACACGCTTAACGTCGACAGTGCCATCTTGCCCTGTGCAGAGTTGGATGATGAGATCGTCCGTCAGGTTCTGGAGCCGCCGCAAGTGGACAGCAACTCTGACGACGACGCACCGCCCACACCACAGCCGTCGAGGGCGGACTTGGCGCAGGCCTTGACGACGCTCCTCTCTGCCTATAGCGATAGCCAGACACTGTCGGAAATACAGGCTGACCTGATCGCACGTAAACGTGCACCTGTACAGTCGCGCACTGACAATTTCTTCCATCCACTGGGACCATAAAATTACTTTTTTTTTGGCGAATCCTTTTTTTTCGGACACGATTATTCGGACTTTTCGGCGGTTCCCGTCGAGTCCGAATAAACGGTCGGCAACTGTACAGCGCATCTGCACGTAAGGCAACGCAGCGGTCGTGTTGTTCCTCCTCAGTCCCATATTTTGCTCTCTATATGTACTGCCCTTCCTCGAAAAAGATAGCTGCGGAGAGCGGTAGCTGTTAAGGTGACCTTGTCGAGCGTCATTTTTGTTATTTTCTCAAGAACCAAGTGACTACTTCCACCAAGCGTCCCTCCACCCTTTACTAACGACAATACGGCAGGGACCTGGAGACACTGGCTGTAAGTTTTTGTCCTCTGGCACATGTATTTGTTGCATACACTAATCCTCTCAGAACAGCATTTGCTCACGTCTACGGAAGTAGCGTGGCTAAAGTGTAGTGGTGTATCAGCAGTGAAATGACAGCTGCTGCTAAAGCACAACACATGCAAACTCTGAAACGCGACAGTCTACTTTTTCCGAGATGCTCTTGGCACACTGCTCATGTGTCCATGCATTCCTTCTTTCTAGAAAACATCAAACACGCAAGTGCAGAGGATAGAGATGCCTGGGGCTGGAGAAACGGGAGGTGGGAAACAGCACAGCGACACTAAGAATAATGTGGTTTTGATATCTGGTGGGCTCTGCTAATAGCATAGGTAAATAACGTGGGGCATTGCATTTCCATATGAGCTTGTTTTGGACGTTCTACACTTGGACCTTTTCAATTACCAAGGATTTCCTCAAACGCTTACCTCTGATCAGAGGTAGGCAAAAGATCAGGAGTCACAAAAGGAGAAGTCTCGGCCTACTATTTCCGTTGAGCGGCAGTACGACTGGAGCAGCCACCTTCCGGTTGGCTACATACAAGTGCAAGACTCCGTTATTGTGTTCTCGTTGACTTTTGGGAGCACAGTGAGCTCCCCTGACCTTTCATAGCTGGATGACACAGAAAACAGATGCATTTTCTTGGCCCGAAAGCACCATCTGTGACAGCCTCCCAAACTCTCCCAATGCCAGCGATAGCAGATGATTCTGCGACTGCACACCAAAGAACATGGCGGGTGCACCCAGTGTTGAATATCCCTTATTAAGAAACGTCAATGGCTTCCCCTGTGCTTTCCTAGGCTTCACTGTCTGTTGGTTCATCAAGTTGGTTCTAACAAATGAACGAGCCCTTGACCCCTTCCCTTTCATTATTTCATGCCTTGGACCTCGTTGCGGCAGATTTGGTGCCTTTAGTTAGCATGCGAGGGTTTATTGGGCAGCAGCCATCTCGTCATAAGATCATGCTCTACGTGATGCCTCCTGGCAAGAAAGAGTGTGCCACACTCGCCACCATGGCTATGAGAGGCGCTGCCTAACACTCCCAGAACTATCTGTACATAAATACCCAATAATGTGGATGGGGGGCTGACCGCCTGCACAGCTCAGCGGTAGAGCATCGGACGCATTATCCGAAGATCGTGGGTTCAGTTCCTACCGAAGGCAGGTTTGTCTTTTCGTCCACTTTAATTCCTTTCTACTTACTGCGCAATTACAATGCTACAATTAAGAAACTTCAATGGCTTCCCCTGTGCTCTCCTAGGAATCACTGTCTGTTGGTTAAGTTAGAATTCTTGAGGTGTGATTACTGCCAAGTGGTGTGTATGGGAAGCGTTGACGCCACCTGGCAATGTTTCCACGGGGCGGTGCGCTCTCCCACACACACGTCAGGCCGCCACGTGATATGCGTACTTGGGTACTCAACTGCGTGCATTCTTGGCACTGTTTTTTCGTGCAAATTTGCTGTTGCCTTGAGGACTGACAGTGCACCAAGACAGAGTTGCTATTTCATATGCAGCTGCCAAAGGGGTGTCAGAGCCGTGCTTGCATGGTGGCTTGCTGCTGTGGTACCACGACTAGGCAACACAACTGTATTAAGTAGGCAACTGTAATAAACAGAGCCCGGAAAAGTCAATTAGGGGCAGGCCTCAGCTCTGGCTTAGGCATCGGCCTCGAGCCCTTAGGCTCGGGTAGCTCGGGCGATTTCCCCGGCTTCAGTTCCTATATAATGCACAGGAAATGAAGAGACACTGCACAAATCACATCATGGTTGCAAACAAAATATGTATCTTAGTTTTTAATTCTAATGCAAGGAAAAGTAGTAGTAGTTTGACGTGCCGAAAGAAGAAGTACTTCAACAATGCAGCACTATATTTGAAGGGCAGTGCAGAGAGGTCGAGCACATACTGGGAGCTTCCCCTCCACAAAAAGTTTGTATCAGGCCATGTCGACCATTACTATACAAGATGGCAAAACTGTGCCCTTGAGAACGAAAGCTGGGGTTTCTGTTTGGTGACGTACCTCCCATAATTGCGAACGCGTTTTACCTTACCATCATAGGTCTTCTCCGCCTCCCCCCCCCCTCAAAATAAATAAAAAAGGAAAATGCTAACGAAGGGCTGAGCCCACTGCTTGGTGAGCCTAGAGCCTCGACCCACCATCCATTCCCCAGGCTGGTAAGAATATGGACATGTATTTTCAGGGGCAGGATCCCCCGAGTTTTCGTTTGTGTTCCAACTCCAACTAGACTGTGTGGAAGCCTTCGTAAAGGAAGTGCACCGGAACTGTAGCCCGCAAATGCCTCTGGAGGATCCTGAACAAACTCAAAAATGCCACAGAGAGGAAAAAAGTAAAAAGAAAACCACCAAATGGTTCTAGAAAGGTAAAAGCTAAAACTTCAAAATGTGCAGCACATGAAGGCCAAAGTAAAAGTCTTATAAGAACCAATTTTGTAAATGGAAAAAAGACTGAGAAGATTTGAGAAAGCGGCCGCAATTCAGAGACTGACCGCAAGCGTTAACGTCCTGGGAAAAAAAGACTGCCATGTATGTGTGTTGATGCTGGAAGGTGAAAATTACCAAAATCCATGCCCTAGCTGAGATGGCTTTTTTTTTTTAATCTTGAAAGGAAGGGTGCCTTTCCTTGAATGAGCGTCACCAACTTGGCCCTGCCCTATCTGTCACTCTCTTATCATTCCGTTTCAAGTGCTGGTTGTTCCAGTTGGAATACTTCTAAGGGTGCCATTAAGAATGTGCCATTAAGAAAGACTCTACAAGCATGTACTCAGAAAAACAATTCTTTTACACTGTGAGCCTTGTGTGGAATAAAAATATTTGTTATCGGTTCATAGAATAATTTAGCCAAACAAACAACTTAAGCAGATAAAGATTTAAACAAATGTACAACTGTCACCCGATTGTATTTCAGCAGTTTCTTCTCATGCACTGCGACCTTTGATACCAGCATCGCTACACTGCTTCGGCTAAATGTCACAAATATCAGTGCACCTGCGAATGAACTCGAGGCTGGAATTTCTGCTGTATTTGATTTCAAACGACGCTGGCGTTATATGAAAAAATATACGACATCCAAATATGGTCTCCAATTGCAAAATTCACAGCAGGAAAAAAAATGGCTTTACGAACGTCTCCATTCATACTGAAAGAAGTCAAAGGATCAAGGGCTCGTTAAAAAAAAAGGGAAAGAGAAAAGTAGCAGAAAAAACAATAAATGCAGTGGTGTGTAAGCACGCGTCACCAAGCTCAGCCTGTGTATTTATTGCGTGACGAGCAGACGGTTTCCTACTGAGCGCACGTGTAAGCAGGTGACACCACCCACTGGATTTCACTTTCCTGCACATTGTGGAGTGGCGTCAAGAGCCGGCGGCACAGTATGCACACTTCCCTATTCTAGCCACTGTACCTAGTGCACGGCTCTGCTAGCGGCACGGTGGCTCCCCATGTGCCATTCTCAGGCCGCCATGTGCAGGCAGTTTTGCTCGTGCACGTTTTTGTTCGCCACACACAGAAGGGGTACAGGTTGCGCATGCGAGGCCGATATTCACGACATTCTGCGATGGTCGCACAATGATGTGGTCACTCAAGCTCAGCGGTGGAAGAGTGGTTGCCATGGCTACACAGGTGAGCTTTCAAGGTAGCACGAGTGGGGTGTGTCATGTGATTGCTGGCCAAGCTTGTTGTGCACTTTGGATGCCCCTTCCTCTCCTCCTTTTGGGTCACACAGTCGGCTGTGTGGCTGTTTCCTGGAAGCGATTGTTCAGAGCACTTGTGTTTTGCAAGTGGTATGCCACAACCACATGCTCACGAAGCACCTGTGTTTGAGAAGTGCTGGCACTAACCAACCGGTGCCACTACACCGTGGCCTTTGGAAAAACGAGGACTGCAATGTAAAGGATCACGAGTAAGCCTTATACTACCCGCTTATGATGCACATGTTTATGTAATAAGATGCACACTTTTCTGTCAATTAAATGATGTTTTCTTTTTTTTCAGCCTCTATTAGGGGCAACTGTGTGTGCATTGTGTGCATGCATGTGTGTGCATGTGGGTGTTTGGCCTTACAAATTTTGGGGGTCAGTTTACAAGCCTAGGTTTGAATAAGTGCAGCATTGCTATTCACTCACACCTTGAGGCTAACCCTGAATTAAACTGAGAGATGCACTGGTTTGCTAGTGTGAATGATGCAAGCTTATTCCCTCATTTTTTTCTGGGCTGACTTCCACATAAATGCAGCGCAGATGAGTGAAAAACACGGGGGGGGGCATGACTACCAAGTTGCCTGAGAACCCATGGTTGATAGAAAAATGTGCAGTGGCAGTTTCTGACTGGCAGGTATATTGAAGGACCAGCTTGAAGAGAAATGGATTCTGGGGTGTCACGATCAGATTGTAAGGGGAATTCACCCGTGGTCCTTTATGTGCGTGCGTGCACACACACACACACACACACACCAAGCGCATGGTACGTGAGTGCTTTTGCCCTCAATGGTATGTGGCTGCTGACCTACACTGCAGCAGACATTCGAGTTACAGTACCTCTTGCATTTCAAGCAGCACCAGCTCCTGGCCCATGGGGAGCAGGACGTAGCCCTTGTTAAGTAACTGTGGTTGGCCCGAGCTTCCTAAGGAGCACTGGTAGCGGGCATTCAGCACTTCACCGCTCCCGGGAATTCGCACTACGGTCACGTACCACAACTCCTCCTCCAGCCTGCATTTTTCATTATGGCCAAAATTTGTTCCAAAACGCCAGCAACAGTACTGTATGCTAGTGTCGGCATAGTGCAAGTAATGAAAACTTGTTCAGACACTGGAATACAATGTACTCTTCTAGCACAAGGATGATGTCGCGGGTCAGCTAGACCAAAAAACTTAAAGGTGGTCTTTCCTTGCTTACCAAGCCCTCTCTGTTAATCATAATTATGCAATTAACAACAAACTGGCCACTTTTAAGGATGCCTTCCAATGTGGCTATCTCAAAAGATCTGTGCAAAGCAACTTGAGCTCATTCAAGTCAATGGTTCTAGAGTTAACCGCTAACTACATCCCCTTAAAGTTTTTTCAAACATAAACACTCCATGGCATAACAGATATTTAAACTGCCTTGCAAACTGCAAGAGAAAATTTTATCACACTGCTCGGTCCGATAAACATTGGCCTATGTATGTATCTGCCGCTAAAACATCTCTGAGCTGAAATGCACCAAATCTTTCTTTTTTGATTGCATCCTTCCAGCATGTACAAATAGTATATATTACTAAACAATTTTGGAGTTTAGTATGTGGCAATAAGCACCATAAAATGTCTTTACTAACCCCAGAAGGGCAGCCAGCCCATACGTGATGCAGAATGTGCCTCTGTATTAAATGATACATTCATGAAGGCATTCTCTCTACTCGTAAGTACAAATGATGGACAATCCTTCCCGTTACTTCATTATTCTGTCTTTTTATTACCTCTGAGGGCATTCGCACGGTCATTAATAAGCTGAATAACTCGTCATCATGTGCCGATGGCATCAAGCCGAAGTTCTTGAAAAACACAGTAGAGTACTTGTCTATCGTCCTATCATGCATTTTTTCATAGTCCCTGCAGCATTCTAGCCTTCCTGAAGAATGACTGATAGTGAAAATTGTACCAGTTCACAAATCTGAGACTACTCATGATGTGTCAAATTTCTTCCCGATTACGTTCACATCTGTCCCCTGCAAAATTCTTGAACATGTTATCTGCATTCATCTTGTTAATTTCCTCGAGTCTAATCAGTTCTTTACATATTCACAGCATGGCCCCTCCAAGAATTTTTCTAGTGAAACACAACTGCTAGTCTTTACAAACGGCCTGCTTGTACTACTCAATTGTGAACTTGCAGCAGACTTTTTTAGATTACTTCAACGCCTTTCACAAGGTGGGTCACCATTTGCTACTTTTAAAACTTGAGCAATTAAACCTAGATTCCTATGTGCTTAAATGAATTAGAGCCTATCTTTCTAACCGTACTTATTTCGTTTCTGCTCATTCTATTGATCCCCCCCCCCCCCCCCTTAGTGCTCTCAGGTGTTCCCCAGGGGTCTGCGTTGGGACCTTTTCATAATTTTCATGAATGATTTACCCAATAAAACTTCATCCAAAGTCTGTCTATTTGCAGACAACTGTGCAATTTGCAGGGGAAGTAACTAACGAAGATAAAGTCACCTCAGTACAGGTTGACTTTAATATATTGGCCTTATATAAATTGCGGACATGGAATTAAACATTTCAAAATGTAAACATATACGTGTGTTCCAAACATCATTGTCATGTCCTCACTATCATTTGGATGACACATATCTTGAGACTGTTGCTTCGTACAAATATCTTGGTGTCCATATTTCCAATAACCTTTCATGGAACCATCACGCAAAGTGTACTTCACGTGATGGTTAGCTTTGGCAATGATGTATCGTAGCCAAAGCTAACCAATCACTCGGGTATTTTCACAGAAACTTCTATATGGCTCCACCATGTATTAAAAGCACCACTTACATCTGCCTGTCACTTGAATATGCTTCATCCATTTGAGATCCTGGAGGCACTATGTTAACAAATAAACTCGAAGCAGTGCAGAATTGTTTTGTTCACTTTACCTCATCCAGCTATAACTCTGCACGTGGTGTTTCTAAGCCACAGCTTAACCTTCTGGAACTCACCATTAGGCGTAAAATAGCATGACTCAGTTTTTTTTCATAAAATCCATTATAACAGCGATCTTCGTGACCAGTTCATTCAGGTCCTTTATATCAGCAGGAATTGATCATCTGCAAAGTTGCTCGCTGTAGAACCCTGACCATATCCGCACTCCTTTATACCCAGAACCTGGTATTTATTTTGGGTGGGACAATATTTGGGTGGAAACATTTATTTTGGGTGGGACAATATTTACAGCTGATGATGATTTCTGGGGTTTTACGTCCCAAAACCAGCTCTGATTATGAGAGACGCCATAGTGGAGAGCTCCGGAAATTTCGACCACCTGGGGTTCTTTAACGTGCAGTGACATCGCACAGCACACGGGCCACAACATTTCGCCTCCATCGAAATGGAGCCGCCGCGGCCGGGATTCGATCCCACGACCCTCGGATCTGCAGCCGAGTACCTTAGCCACTGTGGTGGGGCATATTTACAGCTGAGACCACTTGCAACCGCTTATAGTGAAGGACTGGCTAAAATGCCGTTTTTTCTGACCCCCGTTTACCCTCCCATACAACTTTATGTATACACATACCGCTTATTGTGCAGCCCCCCCTTTTTTTCCCTGGAGTGAAGGACCGGTTATAATGCGGCTGCAGGGAAATCCTCCGGAAAATCGCGGTAGTCAGCAGTCTTCACAAAGGAAGGGCTCGGCCCAAAAAGAGCGCAGCAAATCGCCATGGAGGAGGAAGGAGTGGGGAACGAATGAACAATGAACGGAAGGAAAAAAAAGAAAGCCGCGGCAGCAGCACATTGCATGGTGTGCACGCCCTCTGAGGATAGGATTTCCAAGGCGACAGAGAATGCTGCTACGGTATCAGGCTTGAAGTGAGGGGGAAAGGACACGCCCGCGGCAGCAAGATCCCTGGGTCGAGGGGTATGCAGGCCCGCCTCGCGCACGTTCCCACGCACGCACACGTGCACTCGCTCTCGCCTCGCAGTCGCTGTGCCTTCGAGCGTGCCAAGCGTGACGCCGCCTCTTTGCATTCCGTCGCGGCAGAGAAGGTGCTTCCGGTTGCTGCTCGCTCAAAAGTTCAAAATTCGGGGAATCATCTCAAGGTTGTCGGTGGAGAAAATTTGTTACTTCGAGGGGGTCTCCCGCTGTCACTTCGTTACGTAGAGGTCTCAAATACATGAGCTTCTATGGAGTAACGGCAGGGAATAGAAAAATTCGTTATATCCAGGAATTTGTTATAAGCAGGTTTAACTGTGTTAGATTTCTTCTCCCCAGCTGCTTGCTTGTCTTTTGTTGTTGTTGTTGTTTTTCCTTTTTTCTATTATATCGTTGCATGCTTACAGTCATTATCACTTTCCACTTTTTATAAACTTACCCATTCCTGAATTTAGCAATGTTGTATTTTATGACGCCTTTTTCTTTTTCTTTTATCATCTGTAATGCACCGCCCCTCCCCTCTGTAATGCGAGAACCACCTTAATCAAAAAAGGCCGCCCGCATCTTCCCACGGGAGGAACTCGAGTAAATGCGTCGCAGAGTGGTGGGGGTATCGCGTGAATGTTGCGTGATTGGGTATGGTTTGGGAACGCTTAATTGTTATTTCGTCTTTATTATTCTTATTTATTGAATGAAGGAGAAGTGAAGGCAAGGAGTGTAAAGTTAAAGTGTGCCTTTATTGCTTGGTGCCGTCGTTGTATTGGACGGCACCAAGGTGGGCGCTTGCGTCCACGAGCAGCGTCCGGAGCCACGTCTCGTTGACGTTTGCACGCCGCTTCTCGCTCACATACCTGGGGTCTTAAAGCTCGCTGCTCACGTTTCGCTGCTGCCTCTCGTGCACGAAGTTCAGAATCCGCAGCTGGGCGTTGCCGTTTCGCAGAAGCGTTGCGCTGCCCGAGTGATGGATTGAATTCCGAACACGCGCTCCGCCGCTTATATACACACCGCCCGTGTTCGAGGGAGAGGAGTACGGGGGAGAGGTCCGCACCCCCACTGCGCATGCTTGGCTTGCTGAATGCCCAGTGGGCTGGCACGAGACGAGCCGCGCATGCGCAGTGGAGGTGTCGACGGCGCCGCCGATGCCGAAGCGCGACATCGTGCGACTAAGAAATGCTCTGCGTTTAAAATGCAACTGCCATGGCTGCGATCAAGTCCGCGTCCTACGAGTCAGCAGCTGAGCAGCATCACCACTCTTCTCTGCTGAGCTTGTTGAAGAACGGCAACCTATCATAACGAATTCCATGGTAGCCGAGACTGCCTTTCACTCTTCACTCGTTTCACTTGTTCAGCACAAATATATGCCCCGTTGAACTGGCAGCTTGTTGTGGGTATATGAGCATAGAACTTGTACATAATAATGAAACTACTATGCTACGTAGCCGAGAATCAAATACTACTGTGCAAAATGGCGTCAGCCTCGTTCCCACTGAGATAAATCAACAACTTATACTGTGGCAGGAAAGGGTAGTAGTCCAGAGGCAATTAATGATCATCATCAGCAGCAGCCTCCACTGCAGGACCCCTTGCAATTGATCAAATATCCATTCCGTTGCTCTGACAACCAGTTCTCTGTCCTACACTTTACATGGTCCACCCAAGTCTGCTTTTTTTCCTCCTAACCTCCTCAGTCACCCCTTTCTGCTCTCTGATACGCTGAGCTGTCTACCTATATCTCAAAGGGTCCCAAACCACCCCTGACATTTTTTTTAAACATTTCAAGTTAACACGTGCATCGAGTTGAGAATGCCATTACGATGAATGTCGCCAAATGTGGTAGTGCTACACGCCGCAGCCACACCACAAATTCAAAAAACAGTCTCGTGCACCTCTCTGGGCTTTTCCGGCACACCAAAGTTAGCTGTGACCATAGCACCGTAGTTTTGGTGACGTCAACAGAGGCAGAGCTCTGCTGTTTGGTCAAAGGAGAACTTCAAGTTCTGCTTAAACACGTGTTCCCTGCTTGTCTGCTGTTTTCCTCCATGCTTCTTGCGTGTGCGTGCTTGTCACGTGATATTTGGGGGAGCACTCGGTGACGAGGTGGCACCGGCAAGCGGCTGGCGCGTGGTGCAGCAGAGAAGAAAACAAGCAAACGCCATGTTTTCGTAATCCAATGCGTGTAACTTCGCTATTACAACACTGTTTAGAAACATTATTACGGCTACGTGTTCACTGTGGACACCGGCACAACATCAACACATCAGCTAAATTTTGACCTCTGGGTGGTTTAGGGGCCTCTTAATGTCAGGCCAATCATTTTCGCATCCACTGCATGTTGCGTATTCCCTAACTTGCACTAAATTTAACCTGGTCATCCATCTCGTAACCCGCAAACAGAAAAACAGCTATCATCATCAGGAACTAAGTGCGCATGCAACTCTTTCTTCTCTGGCGCTCAAGCCCTCAGCCATCTACTGCATCAACGTGGATGCATTTCAAAAAGCAGCACAGATCGGTGTATATAATATAGCAAGAGGATAGGAAAGGGAAGTGAGGGTGAGGAGGAGGGGAGAGGGTAATGCGTAGCATAGCCTTGTACACTGTCATATATAGTAAGGGGTGGGAAAAGCAGGTGAGGGTGAGGAAGGAAAGGTAGAGGAGGGCATCACAACAGGACACTGCCCGCCAAGCCAATGTGAATCTAGACAAGCGACCCAAATCATGTAGTATGACATCACAGCTAGTCACGTGACACATTCCCACCAAAACCATGTAACAGCTAATCAACATGACAAATCACATTATTTGGTTGAGCTTCCAGAAGCCGGAAGAAGGTAGGTCAATCGTAAGCTCTGCTCTTAGTCGATCCTTGATCACTAGTACAAGCTAAGTTTCTTTGTTATGAATCGAATTTTAAGCCCCATATACTAGCTACAGGGAGTGACAATCAATTCTTTAGAGCCCCAGTTTTGTTATGGTGCAACAAAATGCTCACAAGGATTGAGGCATGGCCTTATTGGAAAATCATTGGAACGGATTTCCAGCGCGAAGGCACAAGGACAAGGAAGAAGGTGAGATCCATTTGCTGTGTACACAACCACTTGTGGTTTGTGTGCAGCATTACTGTAGTAAATCCCACTCCCCTCTGTAATGTTTTGCCTTGAGGGTATCAATAAAATAAAAATAAATAAAATACTGTGCTGTCTTACAACAATCTTCATTTCCACGCCTGTAGCATGTGTATATATGCACAAGAGGGCATAGTGGGAAGGAAATGAAAAAACAACAAATAATAGGGTGAGGATGGCATTTCACAACAGGCGTGTCAAAATAACTATCAAAAACCAAAAGGAAAAGGACCAGGTGTGTCAAAAACCATATGTGTGAAAAAAGATAATTTCACAAGGGGTGAAGGCTCAACTGCCATAAAATGGCAGTTGAGCCTTCATGGCAGTTTCATGGTAGTTTGCTAAACTGCCATGAAATGCAAGTCGCACCCAAAAGGGCACCCTTAATGTCTAAGAAATTCAAGGGCTTTCAAGGATGGAAAAAAAATTCCGGGGATTTTCAAGGCCTTGAAAAGATAATTGTCAAATTCAAGGCTTTTCACCAATTTCAAGGACCCTCATAGTTAATACAGTGAAAAAAAAAATGAAACACAACAAAAGACGACAAATAAGTGCTGCCTTTCAACAGAAAATTTATTACTGAGGCACAGAATTATGAATAACAGAAAAACAAACAGAGTCTGTGCACACAAAAATAGCCATGTCATCATTAAATGCTCAGATAAGCTATTTCACAATCACATAATGGCACAGCTCTGAGGCACACACGTGACAGCTTGTGAGTGTGCAGGGCATCCACAACCAGCTCAGGTGCCCTTGAACAGTCAGCACTTCTTTCTCTTCGGTTTCATTTCATTTTTTTTTTTGCGCTGTATTAACTATGAACGCATGCCAACTGGCCCAATTAACCACACTTCTTAAGGACCTGTATGCACCCTAAGTCAAACAAGCCTTCAAGATTAAATGTTCCAGCAGATAAAATATGTCTCATTGGAAGGTGTACCCACCTGGAGCATCCGGAGACAAGGATGCAGGTGTGGTCGCATGGCCACTGTGTCACATTCAGCACCAGCGGGGCTTCCAGGCTGTGGCCACCAAACAGCAGTGTCTCATGCACCTATGCGGCAAGCTCCATCAGTTCCACTCAAAGTAATCAAAACGAGGAAGGTGTTCAAACAATAATTGATAAGGTGCTACGTGCCAAAACCATAACATGATTATGAGGTGCACCCCGCAATGGAGGGCTATGGATTAATTTTGACCACCCAGGGTTCTTTAACATGCACCTACACCTAGGCATGCGGGTGTTTTTTGCATTTCATGCCCATCAAAATGCAGTTACCACGGCCTGAATTCTATCTTGCGACCTCAACCATAGCAAGCCAACACCCTAGCCACTAAGCCATCACGGCAGGTCTGGAATTTACGGTTCCAGCACATGGGACCGTGACACTGTTCCCTATTCAGACTGGAGCTAGCTGGCCCTTGTATAGCTGGCACCTCTCTGAAACAGCCACTACAGAAGTGCTTATCCCCAGAGCAGATGTTTTAAAAATAGTACTAATGGTTAACACATTTAGTAAAGTTGAAAGTTGGGCAAGTTGGTGACTGTTCATTTTGAAATCTGTCTGTTCGTTTCCATCCTTCCTTCTGTCCTTGGTTTCTTGTATGCTGCTTTGAACTTTAATATGAATGGTTAACACACATTTGTGACGAGTTCATAATGCAGTCTTTAAGAACACTTAAAGGGGCTTCCAAAGAAATTGAGAAAGCTAGAAACACTATTTTGTACTTTCGAAGCCCCTGAACAAGAAATACGAAACAATATTTAACACAGCTTGACCAGCAGAAAACACCACGTCCCTCCAGTGCGGCGATCGCAACTTGGATTTGTGATAGGTGGAGCACACTGGTGTCATTCTCGGTGCCGCTGCAAAAGCAACAGCCCACGAAGAGGCACGGTCACAATATCACCAAGGCTCTGCCAGTTTAAACACTGCAAATCAGTGGAACAGCAGGAAATTTCTTTCAGGGCCAGGGGGCCATATGTAAACAATAGGAGGAGTATATATACTGTAGTTGAACTGTAAGTTTGTGAGATGCAAACAAACTGGGGGCGGGGGGAAAAGGATATGGAATAGTGCTTTACAACCAGAAGAGGGCAGTGTGTTGGACGACAGTGACATCAGCGGTGACGTCTCAGCAAAGCAGTGTTCATTTTGGCATGGCCCATGGCATGAAACAACTGTGGCTTTTCTTACATGTTTCCTTTTAACGTAAAGGACATTGTGAAATGTAGCTGTTTATATTAACAGCACAATATACACATTAGAAATGCATTGACAAAAATACCTGCTCCGTGACAAGCTTGTGTTTAAATGCACATGCACTGGTCACAGCATGCTCATCGTCTTCTGCAATTGAGGTGTTTGTAGTAGTGCACTTGTGTATGTAGCTGGAAAAAATTCAAAGTGCCCCAGCTCATGCACAAAGGTGCTGGACTTGGGTAAAGCATACACGCCGCTTGCTCATTTCAGCGCTCCATTCAATGTGTTCTGATTTGCCATATACTCAATTAGACTCAGTAATTGAAACCTTGATATAATTCAAACTTTCAGTTAATTCTAGAACATTTCAAATTTTTGGTTAGCCTGCTATGTTTTCAATGTATTTAAAGCTGCTTGATTGAAAGTGCATGCTTGATTAATCCTGTCAATTCATACTTTTTGCTTATCCTTACCACAAATATCGGCTGCTTTGGCTTTTTCTAGCTGAACATTCATGCTCATGTATCTTTTCTAACAAGCACAAATAAAGCAAATCGCCTGTCAGCGCTTGCCAGAGCATTCAAAACTACCAGCAGGAAAGAAAAAACACTGATGTGGCAACGATTCACGTGATAACTGGTCATCTCTGTTTTTCCTGGTTACGCTGCACTGAGCGATACGTCTGCCTGCTACTGATAATGCAAACAAAATTCTGGGGTCCCCTCAAGTTTGAATTAAGGGGGGACATGGGTCTTAAGACCAAAAATATTGTCAAAAAATCCATTTATGAAAAATAGCATTTTTTCGATCTACATCAATCACTCTCCATATATGCCAAGTTCCCTATCTGTTAATGTCACATTTCAGCCAAATCATCAGTTCAAAGACATATAAAGCACCCGATTTATTGCTGTGCCAACGCTAAAATGAGACATATCCAATGACGCCATGCTCCCATTCTAGCGCCATGAGGGCCTACTGATAGTAGCCTACTAAATTTTTGTAAGTGTGTATGTGTACAAAGATTTTCAACTGCTCACATTTATTTATTTTCTTGGTTGGCATTTATTTGTTTTCTTGGTTTTCTCAAAATGCTAGCTCTGCACACCCAGCAAGACATTTACTTCGATATTTAAGTGGCCATCACAGATAGAAGAATAATTCTTTTTGCAACATGAAGCTGGATGTTTGGAGCACACAACATAGCAAGAAAACTTTTAATATTACCTGCTTAAGTTTATCAAATTTGTTTTCTGTGAGACATGTGCGTGGCCATTTTTGAAATGGTACACTTCATTGTACTATAAAGCGAAAAATAATGACCTAACCACAAAAGTGCTTCCATCGTTGTGATCCTTATGCCTTCTGCTAACAATTAATATGCCATTTGTATATTTCGGTGTGGTGGTAGTCTGTCTATTGTAGTAAGAACAAGAGAGGTTGTCTTGTTAATTATATCATTAAATAATGAACCCAGGGAAAAAACAACAGCATTTTTAGAATAAGAAAAAGACAGTAAACAAGCATGAAAACATTCATCAAGTTTGGTTCACAAATAAGCAAGGACACCTTTAAGACCCACGTCCCCCCTTAAAGAGCGTCTATAGTACAATGCAAAAACATACACCGCCACAATATGATCAGGCACAGGATTGTAGCATGTGCTCAGTCACAGGTCTATATTTGCATACTGACTTGCTGAATGCAGAGAAAGAGATTCCCTTCGCACACAGTACATTTCACTGCTGCTGGTTTGAAAGACACAATCAGTGCAACAGTTGAAGTGCCTGAGAAATACATGTCGCATGTAAATTGTTCCGCGTACTTCTCAATTACGTGATAGAAGTACGCGGAATATAACAAACCTCTTTATATGGCGTTTATTGACTACGAGAAAGCATTTGACTCCATAGAAATACAAGCAGTTCTAGAAGATCTACGTCGACAAGGGGTACCTGGCGTATACGTGAAAACCATAAACAACATATACAAAGATTGCACAGCCACACTACTCCTACATGAGAGAAGCAGAGAAATCCCGATCGGAAGAGGTGTGAGACAGGGATATACAGTTAAACCTGCTTATAACAAACCTCCATATAACGAATTCCTGGATATAACGAAGTTTTTCTATTCCCCGCCGTTACTCCATAGAAGCACATGGATTTGAGACCTCTATGTAACGAAGTGCCAGGGGGAGACCCCCTCGATATAACGAATTTTCTCTGCGGACAACCTAGAGATTTTGCCCCAAATTTTGTCACTTTTGCGCGAGCAACAACCGGAAGCACCTTCTCCGCCGCGACGGAATGCGAAGCAGCGGCGTCGCACTTGGCGCGCTCGAAGGCACGGCGACTGCGAAGCGCACGTGTGCGTGTGAGCATGCGCGAGGCGGGCCTGCATCCCTTCACTCGGCGATTTTGCCGCTGCGGGCGTGTCCTTTCCCCCTCACCTTAAACCTGATGCAGCCGCTTGTTGCAGCTGGCCTAGCGCGCCAAGCCGGCACGCTCCTTTTCCAGTTGATGTTGCCGAGCTGCACCGGCTTAAGAGAGAACGAGAAAAAACGAGTTTTTTTTCAACGTGTTGGCAGCGCCACTTTTTGGTTATTGCGCAAGTCTCTGCGCTTCACTTCACTAACCCGACGCTTGGTGACAGTGCTTGTGAGGCCTAGCTCGCGTGGTCGCAGGCGGCGCTCGTCACGGGAAGCTTGCCCTTGACAGCACAGGGATCGGGTGCAGAGGAAATCACGCTCACGGGGTGATTCAAGGGCAGCGCGCATGAAATGATTTTAAAGAAATAGAACTGGAGGGAAACAGCAGTAAATTGGAAGTCACGGGCGCGCGTTCCGTGCTGAGCGTTCGCAGCTGACAAACGGCCGTACCAGCAGTGATGTTCCGTCCTGCGCTGAAGAATTCCCTTCCCCCCCCCCCGAGGCATGAAAATTCCCGATTTCAGGCATTTTTCCCTGCCTGCATCGCTAAAAATCCCCGCATATTTCCCTGCACAAATATATGTGCATATATGCATGTTTGACGTGTTTCCGGCTATTGCTATCGTTCTCTCTTTTCGCGCTTGTGCTCCTGCGCAACTCAAAGCATTGCCTCCGAGATTGTGCGATAGCTATCTTCGAGCTGTCCTTAAGGGGTATGCGATGCAGAAGAAATGCCGTACATACCCGTTTGTGTACACAATGCAGCTGTATAAAATGAAAAGTGTGCTATTATTATTGTTTTTGTTACTGAAAGCTTCTGGCTTGTCGCACACATAGTTGCCAACTTTTGGTGAAAAAAATAATGGCTTCCACCAGGGTGTGTTACGATGGCGATCTACAATCTCGGAGCTCATGTGCTGTAAATACAGAGCGCATATGTGGATTTCGAGCCTACCGCCTGGAGGAAACAAAAAGACACTTTGTGAAACAGGAACGGATCTTAAAGCCTATGATTCTGCGTGATACACGCGCCGGGAGCGATTGGAGAAACCAAAAGTGTCCCGTTACAGAAGAGTTTCGAACATTATAAGGATATGTCTTCACCTCCGAAATTCCCTGCAATATTGCGAAGATTCCCTTTTTCCCTTTCGTCCAAAATGACGGTCGAAAATTCCCTGAAAAAGGGAAAATTCCCTGCACGGAACATCACTGCGTAGCAGCATTCTCCGTTGCCTTGGAAATCCTATCCTCAGAGGGCGCGCGCGCGACGGGCTGCTTCTGCGGCCTTTCTTTTTTTTTTCTTCCCTCCGCTCATTCGTTCCGCGCTCCTCCACGGCGATTTGCTGCGCTCTTTTCGAACTGTGCACTTCCTTTGTGAAGCCTGCTCGCTACCTCGATTGTTCGCGGGATTTCCTGGCAGCCACATCACTGAGGCGGGGGGGCAGGGGGTCTGCACAATAAGCGGTATGCATATACATTAAGTTCCATGGGAGGGCAAATGGAGATCAGAAAAAGTGCATTATAGCCGGTCCTTCACTGTAAGCTGTCACATAAGTGGTCTCAGCTGCCAATGTTTCTCACCCAAAATAAATGTTTTGGGTGAGCTCTGCAGTCTGTTACCTTTTTGCTAACTTAAGCGTTTCTTTTTCGAATTTTCGTACCGAACCTGCATATAACGAAATCCTCTTTATAACGAAGTTTTCTGAGAATTTGTCAATTTCGTTATATCCAGGTTTAACTGTACGATATCCCCGATGCTATTCACTGCATCTTTAGAGGAAGTCTTTAAACGTCTAGACTGGGGAAGAAAAAGGAATTCGAATAGACGGAGAATATCTAAGCCATTTAAGATTTGCAGACAACATTGTGCTCTTTAGCAATGATGGAGACGAACTACAAAACATGATTGATGACCTAAACAGGGAAAGTATTAAAATGGGATTAAAAATGAATAGGCAAAAAACCAAAGTTATGCTCAATAGCCTAGCTAAGGAACATGAACTTAAAATCAACAATGAACCCTTACAATGTGTAAACGAATACGTATACCTGGGACAGTTAATAACAGGAACTCCTACCCATGAAAAAGAAATTCTCCGTAGAATAAGGATGGGCTGGAGCGCATTCTGAAGGCATTACGAAATCATGACTGGAAGCTTACCGCCCCCACTAAAGCGAAAAGTATTCAATCACTACATTCTCCCAGTACTAACGTACGGTGCAGAAACGTGGAGGATAACGAAAAAACTAGAGATGAAACTAAGGAGCACGCAATGTGCAATGGAAAGAAAAATGATAGGGGTAACGCTAAGAGATAAAAAACGAGCGGAATTGATCAGAGAACAGACAGGGATGGCCGATATTATTATATCAATTAAAAGAAAGAAATGGACCTGGGCAGGACATGTCATGAGGAGGAAAGATAACAGATGGACAGTAAGAGCGATGGAATGGATCCCAAGAGAGGGAAAACGCAACAGAGGTCAGGCAAAAGGTTAGATGGAGCGATGAAATTAAAAGTTTGCGGGCATAAAGTGGAACCAACTCGCTCAGGATAGGGTGGATTGGAAATCGTTGGGAGAGGCCTTCGTCCTGCAGTGGACCTAAACAGGCTAATGATGATGATGACGTAAATTGTTATATTTGTGGTGTAACTTAATTCAATGTAAGCATCAGGTTAATGTCACCCTGGTAAGAGCTTTGTAACTGGCTTCAACTGGTGTGAAATGGAATGAAGTGGTGCTAATTGCCACAATGGTCCGCTATTGGCATACTCTGTTATGTTGGACCCCTACATGGCATATGCAGCAGCGGCAGTTCTCTATCTTGCAGTGAATGGAGATGTGTTAATTGTGCGCGCAATAAAAATATCGCCATTTCTAAGTTAGCAGGAAACAAAGAAGCAGTTTGTTAAAGGGCTAGAAAAATAGCACGCTAGCACAGTTCTTCAGCTGTGACATTTTGCGAACCAGACTACTAAAAGCCGACGATGGATCTAGGCTGCTTACAAGGTGGAACAAAAATCTGAACCAGAGCATGCGTGCAGATCTGTGCAAATTACTGCAGTTGAATTTTGTGAGTGACAAATTACCGGTTGTGCTGATGTGACCATCCCCGAAAATGTTTCGAACATACCGTATTTACTCGCGTAATTTGCGCATTTTTTTTTTCGCAATTTTAGAGCTCTGAAGAGGGGGTGCGCAAATTACGCGGAGATTTCACGAACACATTCGAAATAACGTGTAATATAATGCAACGAGCGTGGTAACTCTTTCCGATACAATCTCACGTAACACTACAAAACGCTGGTGTAAGAGAATACAGCTGCTCTATGGACACTTTTCGCAGTCCCTTCGCGTTGAAAGTGCAGCATGTAGAAGGGTTTACGAGCCGCCCGCTGATGGCTGCCGAGATAGCGCGCGCGCCAGCGCTATCTAGGCAGCCATGTGATCGCTCGGCAGCGGAGCAACACTCCTACCCCTCGCGTTTTTTCATGCTCGTTAAAGACGGGCAGGGCGTTTCCTCCCCGCATCGACGGCAGGTGTCCCGATCGGGGTGATGTTATTGCATGCGCCCACCGAGCGACGGAGATAGGCCGGGCTCGTTTGATCTCCGCTTCAGGCGTTTTTGTCGCCCCCACTCGCATGGTTTTATTCTAGCAACCGTACTTTGGGCCCTGGGGGCTTCCAGAGAAAAGAATCGGAAAAAGGGACATCGCACTCGCAGCCCCTTTTGAATGTGACTGCGCTTGCTTGCGCAGCAAGAGGCGCAGCCACGCAGCTGTTCAAAGCCTGTCCGTGCACGCGCGCTGGCGAGCTGGCTCGGGCAGGACGGGGAGAGCAAAATATGCGAGTAATTTTTTGTTTTTGTAAAGATGGCTAAATATCAGAGGTGCGCAAATTATGTGAGGGTGCAAATTACGCGAGTAAATATTGTATTAAAGTGGCTTTCAAATGTTCAAACTACTTTTCATCATCGCAATGCACAGAGCGGTTCAGTTTCTTCTGCTGTGAAAATTTTGAGTGTGTCACATTGGCCACCACTGCACATAGAGCCACAAGCAGCCTGGAACACCAGCATGCTGACACTGATTATATGTGACATGTCCCGAATAAGACACAATCAATGCCCAAAACCTGCAGGCAACTTTGTTGCGGGTACCATGATAATTTATTTATTTATTTATTTATTTATTTAGGAATACTGTCAATCCCGTCAGGGATTTTTACAGGAGTGGGTTAAAGGGTGTACATACATTGTGGTACAGAATTATACAATAGTTAGGTAGGGTAACAAAATCATAATGAACCTATGTTATTAAAAAAGATACAAAAATAGAGAAGGCGGAAGGCGGGCACATAAATTTTAAAGTTGAAAACAATTACCACCATTTTATGACCTCACTTCCACTAGATCTCTCCCACTGCCACTGCTGGTTAACCGATGCATGATAGGAACTGCAAGTGCACCAGCAAAAGAGTCCTCAGCCACCAAGACCCACGTGATGCAGATCAAGCCTGTACAGACACATGGTAAACTGGCCTCATGGGATGTGGAGCCAGCACATTGGATGATATGGCATTAATGTCACCGTTGCTTCTGCACACCAGTCATTACTACCCTCAATGACAGGGTTTTACGTGCCAAAACTTCCTATGATTGAGGCACGCCCCACAGTGGAGTCGTTACGCAACGTAAATGGGCAAAAGAAGAGAAGAGGACACAACACAGGTGCTGATTTCAACTAAGCCTTATTAAGTTATTAGCGAAACCTCCGGAAATATATAGAGATGGAAAAAAAAAGCCAGACGTTAGCTGAACCTTCTTGATGACACTGCACTGCCTATCAAATCACAGCCGGATACTCAAGTCCGGTTTTGGTAAGGACAACATAGACAGCATGCTGACACAAAGGTCACACAACCGTTGTATCATATTCACCTCTATAATTTCATGTTAAAAGTTGGTAGTGGTGTTTTTAAAGAATGACAGTTTTCAAAATCGAGCTGACAACTGCAGTGATGCCAAGATGTCCTTGAACGGCTCTAATGTTTCAGATGCACTTTGCGTTTTTAAAGAGTGTTCGTCACCACTTGTCCTGACGCATGTCTATTTGAGGTTTTTGAATTTGCGAATTAGCACTGCTACTGACCCCCCGCATTGGAAGCCCCGATGAAACAAACCACTTTTGCCGGGATGGGCTGACAGACATCCCGAACTCATGAAATGGGGTATTTAGCTAATCTTTGCTTCACAAATGCCCTACGGAAGTCCTGCAGCCATGCTTTGAAGTGCAGCTTCCTTGAGCAAGCCTCCCACCTAACGAGTGCTGCATTCCCTGAGCATTTGCTGGTTTCTGTAGCGGAAAAGATGCCAAGGACCACCAAGCAGGGAGGAAATGTACCAGCAAGCTGTGTTGTGAGTGACAAGAAGTCAGTCGCTGTGCTCCACCGCTTGCACAATGTTTCACACAGATTGAAGAAGATAGAGGGTCAAGTATGTTAAGATAGTTTCTGCTGCCCCAAAGAAACAGCCAGTCAAAGCAAGAGTTGCACAACCGACCATAGCAGGCGTTTTGGAGTATGCACTGAGGGCGTTGTCTATTCGATCCTGCTAAGTTGCGGACGTCGGCCAAATGGGCAGGTGCCTGAATGAGTGGTTCAAAGAGCACTCTTACTCAATAGTACAGCCACTCAAAGACATCTTGGCATCCACTAAACACACTGCAGCTGTCAGCCTGCGTCACTGTTTCAAAACACTGTGACCATTAACTCGCACATGAAATAATAGAAGCGGATCAGATAAGATACAGCAGCTGGGTGACTTTTGTGTCGGCATACCTTCTATATTGGCTTTACCGAAAACAAACTTGAGTGCCTGGCTGTGATGCGATAGGCAGTGCAATGTCATGCAGATGGTTCTGCTTATGTCATTCTTCTTTTTTTCCATGTGTATATACTTATGGCAGTTTTGGTAACAAAGCTTACTTGAAGTCAGCATTTGCATTGTGCCCTCTTCCCTGTGTTCATCCATTTGTGCTGTCTGTGGCGGCCTCCCGGTCGCACAACAGCAGCCAGGCACCCTTTCCCATCTTTGACTGTCAGTAAAATCTTATTGCGTTGTGTGTGGGAAAGGGAAGTGGTGCGAGGGTGCGCAACCGAGCCGTTGAGGCCGTACGATCACGAAAATAAAGTTTAGTTTCTTTTGCTTGTTCTTCACGGATGCATCGCTCGCTTCTGTCTGCTAATTTCAGCCACGCTCACGTCCCACACGTCTAACCATGCAGATATTGCATCACCATCACCCAAACTTCTCTCCTTTCCATAGTGGCGGGCCTCAAAGTCATTTTGACCACCTGCAGTTCTTTAGTGTGCAGCTGAATCTAGGTACACGGGATGTTTTTCGCATTTCAACCCCATCGAAATGTGGCTACTGTGGCTGGGATTCCATCCTGTAACCTCGAGCTTCGCAAGCCAACACCTAGCTGCTAAGATACCACAGCAGGTGTGATTACTATCCCTCTGAAACACAGAAGCTAATGATTGCATTGGCAGTTCCTCCCATGATGCCGAGTGCTTGTAATGACAATTATGAGTGCAGCATGCACAGACTAGACTTCAAGGGAGGAGGAAATAACTTTATTGGGCCCGGAGGAACCCCTCCCCACCCATTCTTGGTTTAGCGGTCGGCAGGGGTCGCGGGCCGCACCCACGTTGGGACGGGAAGCCCGTGAGCCTCCGCCCTTTCGTGAGCTCTCTGGATGGCCCGGGGTTGTGTGTGGTGGTTGCCGCTTCGCAGCGCATCTTCCCAGTGTTCTTCTGTGCTCAACTCGGTGCCGCTTAACGCAGAACACTGCCAAAGCATGTGCAATAGCGAGCAGTATGATTCACCGCAATCCAGACAGTGTGGCTCTATGTCTGGTGAATAAAGGCTAAAGGCTCAGTCTGCTTCTCAAAGGGAACGACCCTGCCTAGAGCATTCGTAATATCGACGACTGTGGTCTATTGAGTTTAGCGTGGGGGAGTGGAAAGGCCCTCCTTGACAGCTGGTAGTGCGTCGTTATTTCGTTGAAGGTAAGCAGCGGGTCTCGGTGCTCCCTTCCCTCCCCGCCACTTTGCTCGCCACGGTCACCGCGGTGCGTGAGCCCTCGCACGCGGTTGGACTTCAAGGATTTCTGCTCTTCCCCCGCCCCCACAGCGGAGTGGGGTGCATAATTCTGTTGTTACCCTTCCAGGCACTGTGTCCACACTGGCGCACCAGGCCTGTTTTTGCCAGTTCAGTCAACCAGAGGCCAAGAAAGAGTGGGATACACTGAGTTTCGGATAAATTAAACCTCCTGCATATGTAGTAGGCCTTCATTTGGTTTCATCGTGATGTGCACTCCTGCAGACGCTCTTTCTGGTGAAGGTGTTACCATGTTTACGTCACCGTGGCTCAGAACGAGTACAGACAATAATAAATTGCACATGTATTTCAAACCTGAGTTCCCATTCTTTTAATGAAAAAGTTGCATGTTAATGACTGCAGAATCGGTAGTTTCACTCTAATCACAATTGATTACTGGAAAACGTACACGTGAACATACCATCACCCTCTTCTTTTTGCAGTAAAATACTGAGGGACATGGAATTCAGTCGCATGACTTTGACCCCTTCACAGATGGTCCATCATAGTAATTCATGCCTAAACAGGATATTACTTGCAGGTAATGAACTAAACCATGGCACATCAGAGATTGAACTAATCAAATATGAGCTTTCCTTTATGAGCTAAATGGCGTTGAAGCAAGGTTGAAAATGAATGATAGCCTACTAAATGGAAACGAAAAACAATTTTAGCCGAACTCATGGCCAGATAGAGGAGATCGGTAAGATTGCTTTAAAGCAGGAAGGTTTAATATGGCAACTAATGCAACAGACCACAAAAGATTTGCAGAAGAGAAATGAATGGGAGAACAGAAGTCACTAGAAAACTTTGTTTCCTACAGCACTGTCGATAAAACATCACAGCCAAGAGATTAATCTAGAATTATGGCAAAAGACATTTGGAAAACCAGCCTTGGAATTGAAGTCAGGTCTGCAGGAAGGCACACCACATCAGATGCTACAATAAATGCAAGAAAAGACTTGTTATCGTTAATTTTTCCTCTATAAAGAGCATCAAAGACTACTTCTCAAAGCCAAAAAGTTCACTGTACAGTGTGGGTGAAGATTACTCAGCCGAATTGAGATGTAAAAAAAACAAACTGTGCGAATACTCTGCGGCAAAATGAATGCATGAGAGCAACAGAGCGAAACTTAATTTTTACAAGCTTATCATCAATGGCGGGGCTTTTGAGACTGGATGATTAAAAACGGAAGGTCACCCTAGGGTGAAGCAAATGACACACTTAAAAAAAAGCACAGGTGCCTAGCAGCGTGAAGACATTTCACTGCCATCGTAAACTTCCCACACACAATTCACAAATGAGCCAAGCTTTCTGGTTTGACTGGAGGTGACGAGACGCTGACATAGTCATTGGCACCAGATCTTGATCAAAGCCCTCAACTGTTAATAATGAGGTGTGTCCACAAATACTGTATGCCATCTACCACAAAGATCGGCCCTCATGGTCGGGAGTGTCTTCTTATTCATTCATTCTCCTTTACGACTTCCACCAATAGACCACGCTTGAGTCCCCGTAGTGCAAAATAGTATGCCGTGTCCACATTTCTTAATATCTACTAAATCTAAATCAACTACCTCCTAAAAAGCAACTAGGCAAGGTCTATGTTTCATCTTCGAACTACTTACTAACAGCAAATGACAGTTTTTAGACATCAGCCTAATGTTTCACATCATTGTTTGCTTTGCTTATAATCCACATGTTAAAGAAGAACTTCTCCTCTTTGACTCGGCCCACTCAGAGGTTGTCCGTTGTGTAAATCATGTGGTCGTAATATGCAGGCAAGCTTTTCTCATCAGATCACCGCTCCTAAAAGCTGGCTTCCTTCAGTCAATGTCCAACGCTTCTAGACCAGACGTTATGCCATACATTCACAAAACTAGCCACCACCTTAACTTGGCATCTGTGTTCCGTTTTCTGCTCCCACCAAATTTTACCAACTCTATCATCATACCACGAGCACTGAGACAGAAGAGTTACACAAAGGCATATGCTAAGTGATTTGCACACTGCACAGTTGAAGTAGTTTGTGAGATTCCTCTTGGCTGCAGAAAGCCATATGTGGGACAAATTGGTCTGAAAAATTAACTAAGGGAGCACCTGAACAACTTACAACACAATCTCATCTATATGACCTTCATGAGAACTGAAAATGAATACCTATACCATTTGAAAATCGCATTATCCAAGCAAGCCCCTTGGTGCTTACTTGGTGACAAGCTTGCTAGGAAAGTTTCCTGCAGCACTGATATCGCTTTGCACAACGCCCAGAGCAGCATTACTTGACATCCCGTGAACTGCAGCCAGCATATTTTTATTCAGCAACTTTAAAACAGCTTGCTGACTTTAGCTGGGCTCTCTTATTTAAATGTCTGTAAACAAGTGCTTTTTGCAATTACTATAACCTGTGGTGAACTGTGAAATGATTGAACCCTTTGTTCAAGAAATCAAAGATATTGATTTCTTTTAAGTAGTGTATCAGTAGGTTATGAATAAATTATCAACAGCACAAGGTAATCAGCAGGGCTACTTTATTATAAACTGTTACTTTTGCTTCTACTTTATATTATATTTGTATGTTTTTCAGAGCAGAACATTGTATTTTCGACACTCTCATTTACACTGTACTCAGCACTGAATTGTTTTCTTCGGATTGTGTTCTCTCTCTTTATGCGACACCATTATAACCAGTGTGTTGAACTGAACCGAAAACTGCACCAGAACCATAATTTTGGCCAGAACTAAACCCGAACCGATATTTTCGGAACATGCTTGAACCCGAACCAAACCTGAATCGAAAAAAATATATATATGGGTTATCAGTTCGGAAAAAAGCAGTTCAAATAGTTACGGTGCCACAATCTGCCAGCAGCGCCTCATAGCTACAATTGATTCGAGCCTTTGTCTGTGTTGGCCTTTTACGGTTTATTTCTTTGACTCAATTTCTTCTAGTGACCCTCCTTTTTACGATGCAGTCATCTAGTGGTGCTTGAATGCGGAATTGAAAGACGCGAGCGCACACTGAGCTGCACGGTCGTATTTTGACGGAGGTGAAATGCCAAGGGTTGTGCACTCCGCAATGCTAGTGCACACTAAATAACCCCAGGCGGTCTGAACTTCCAGAGCTTCTAATATGGCATGCCTCGCCTTTCCACTCTCACATTCCTTCCCCCCCCGACTCTTGGCCGCGGTGTCTACAACGGCTAGGAAAACAGCACCCTTTCCTTAAACAACTTATCCTTTCTCTTTGGAAACACCTGTGAAAGTTAACACAATTTGACATGCTGGATTTCAGCACACAAAACATGCATTGTTTTCATGACAAACTGAAGTTTTTGCATAGCTAAGAAAAGCATTTTCTAATGAACTTGTGAAAATATACTTAGCGCACACTGCGATGTTTACACCGGCAAGCGCTGAATGTATATGAACTAGCGAACAAGGCCAACCGATAGTAAGTCTGAAATCTGCACTGGTTTTGCTATGTAACTCTGCGATATCTGACAGCAGCCTTTAAGAAACTTGTGAGCAAGCAAGCCAGCTCCCCCTCCTTTACACCCGCACCCGAATAATTCTCTATTTCAAATGACACAACACAAAGCTAATTCATGATGCAAAGAACAGGCGTGCAAAACATGGACACAAGCGAAGTGGACAACACAAATGCCAACTATCAACTGAGGCAGAGCACAGAGCCAAATTAAAAGAAAGAAGACACAGAACTCATCCGTGCACGCTCAGGAATGGTAGCACTACCTGTCAAAAGGATGCACATGCCGGTCTATGCAAGAGACAACTGTTAAGGCCATCTATCTCTTCTCAGTTTAAGCTAATGGATGGCTGACTCACACGCACGCTTCCACTATTATTGATATGCCAGGCCTCGACCATTAAATGCGTTTCTTCATTCTTATGCCTTTACAGAAACTCACATTTGTCAAACACTCTGCATGTTCATGTTCACTCCTAATTGCGAGTCTGCTCAATGAGATGTACTCCACAGTAAACGTAGTTACAGTCAACTCCCGATAATTCGAAGTCACTTAGTTGGAATTTTCGGTTGATTGGAAGTGAAGTCGGGGTCCCGTCAGTGTTGCATGCAAACCAATAGGAAAAAATTCTCAGTAATTCGAAGTTAGAAGTCTAAGGTGTCGGTTAATTAGAAGTTATTTCTCAATCTTATAGCTCAAGATGATCGTAATGTTTGAGAAATTCCATATTATTAAAGTGAAAAACAGCTTTACGTGCTGAATTTACATCGCTAGCATCGCAGCTGACGACAGCGCCGAAAATGATGAGGCGGCAGGATTAGCCTATCCTCCTAGTGCAATGGTAGCCTCGCATGGTCACGTTGACGTGCTAGGCCTACCTGTATGTTTCCTCGAGTGTTAGTGTGTTAGTGAATCGGCCCGCTGGCATCGTTGCACAGTCGCGGCAGTGGCAACTCGTGGACCTTATCATACGCTTGGCTTGGCGACGAAAGTTAAGATTTTGAAGGCAGTTGAGGACGGAGGCACCGCCAAGCGGGACATCGCAAGGGAGTACGGCATCAAGCGCTCTTTCGAACACTAATAACAAGCGCTCAACACTCGAAGCATTTGAGAACGACCAATTTAAAATGTCATGCATGAGAATGCGCACCGGTGCCCACCCGGAGTTAGAGCAAGCGTTGCTCATTTCGATTAGGGAGGCCCGGAGCAACCAACTTCCGCTGAGTGGCGATATCGTAGCAGCAAAAGCCTTATCACTTGCGGCGATATTAGACATTAAAAATTTTTCTTCGTCCGATGGATGGCTGTACAGAAAGCACCTTTTCGAGCGGATGCTTTTGTGCATGGATAATTCCACGCTGTGCGAGGTGAGCCTCCTCAGTGCTATCCACATGCTAGCGCGAGCATGGGGTCGTGTTAAAGAGGAGACGATCGCGAACTGCTTCAGGACCTGCGGTTTTAGTGCAAGTGCCTCGAGAGATGGAGGTGGTTCGTCTTCTCCAGAGGGGGAAGCACACACAACCGAACTTGACGACAATAGTCTTTGACCAGCTCGTCCCTTTCGAAGAATACGTTGCCGCTGACAGTCAACGAAATACTTGGGATCGTTCGGCCCAACAAGGATGCTGACGAAAGTGACTCGGACAACAATGTTTCCAGCGAGCCGCAACCTACGGCTCCTGATGTAGCTGCACACACTGCCCTCGCGCAGCGGTTTTTTGCTGCAGAGAGCAACGCAGAGGAAGCACTCGGCCACGTCTACAGCCTGCAGAAGTTGCTCTCCGCGGCAAGATGCTGCAAACAGATTTCTTTTCCGAATGAATTAATAAAAATGTCCTTTTTTACCCACTTTGGTTAATTGGAAGTTCAGTTAATTCAAAGTTTTTCGCAGTCCCCGTCAACTTTGTATTAACGGGAGTCGACTGTATGATGTTTTACTGCCCCTTTTTAATCACTAATTTCAACATGAATCTCGGATGGAACCCTGTTGTGATGGACATGTATCAACTTATGTAAGGCGTTTGTTTTGTGTCAAGTGGACTCTTACGAATCGTTTTATTTGATTTTGCTTTACTCGATACTGAACAATTATTTTTTCTCTAACGCTGTTTTCTAATGCGGCTTGAATATTTAGCCCTTCGTACAGTGATACAAATTTTCACTGTTTTACTCAGTTCCTTTATAACTATCCAAAGAAAGAATGATGTGCAAGAGAGAGGTATAAGGGTGCACATGTCAGAAATCCGCAAAGGCTTGCCATGTAACACAGTGCTCATATGTGCCTCTGTTTCTCAGTATGCTTGCTCTAGCTATTTTAACAAAGTTTTGCTGATTTATGTTAAAACATTGCTAGCTGTTTCTGATGTGCTAGTGGGATCACCCAGTGTCTAAAAAAAACAAAAAACACTTTTGTACGTGTTATGCGTGCGGTGCAGCATATAGGATCGGCAACAAAGACGGCATTAAATGAAAAATTACAAAATGCAAGTTCTGCAGGTTCAAGTACGTGAGTGTTCGTTGCCATTGTCCGGAGGCTTAAACTTCTAGTGTTATATGATATTGAATGCTGAAGGCGGCAACCAGCACTGCCTCCACTTGAGCAGTGCTAGTTAAAATGTTTAATGCTGTAGCAGAAACAGCGCTGTCAAAGTAAAATATGAAGTTTTACAGCACTTAAGGGAGGACGTGGGTCTTAAAATGAGGTGTGTTAGTTTTGGATTGATTTCAATGATATTTATGAGTAATGTTCAGTTTTAGGGGCGAAGCTCCTTAAGGTTTGGGTCTGGCCATCCGTTGTTCCTAGTAGCGCGTTACCTTCAAAGAAATGAATGATGCTACATGTGTGGGAGGAGCGTCCTCGGCGCGTGCCTCCCGGCGCGTGAGCTCTCTCACGTTGACTATGGAAACGCTCTTTCTTCGATGAACGCGCTACCAGCTCGCAAAGAAGGAGAACGCGCCCTCACCCGCGAGAGACAAGCTTGACGCAGGCAGCGTCTTCTAGCGAGTTTCTTGATTGAAAAATACCGACTGCTCGCGCTGGAGAACCGTTCACCGGCTACCCATATATATATATATATATATATATATATATATATATATATATATATATATATATATATAGGCACTGGATCTTGACTTGCAATGAAGTGCCGGTGGGAGATTTCACTTGTGCGTAGTTGAACCATAAGGATTCGGTAGCGTGCGCGTTAACTAAATTAATCCGAAACTCAGCACGATCTACGATGAACATCCGGAGCTTCGCCCACTCATCATCATTCACTCCGTGGATATGCTGTGAATTTTTTTCTGCTGATTCCAAATATCTAATATTTTGTATATCTTCATTAGAACAAAAGCTATAAAGCATTTAATACAGAAATTAGGGCGATTTCTTACGGGACATATCAAAAGCTTTGCATAGCCAAAATCAGAAACTGAGTATATGGAAAGAATGCCCGAAAGCTGTTCTAGCTGATGATGCTAATTTTATTGTTCTTGGCACACTTCTAATGCAAAAAAAATAGATATGGACTTGATCACTACATTTTTACGAACTTTCATTTATAATTACTGGCAACAATAATTTAACAGACAACTTTACAAACGAATAAATAGCATCATCGGCTAGATCCATTTATCTTGAATAAAATGACACCAAGTTTGTCACTGTAACTGATGAAAAACATTTAAAAAAGCCCCGTAGGCTGAGTGAGGGAAGCAAAAACATCGAACCGAGAAAAACACATTTGAAGTTTCATACAAGTGTTACTTTGGTAAAAATGCAGCTACAGCGCTAGCAATTGTGTCATTTTAAAGCTTTATTTTTCATGAGAATAGGCATACTAATTATGACACCATATCTTGGTAACATAATGTCAAAATACTGTCAGAAAGCCATGTACTACACGAAGCATGAACATCAGAAGCTATGCATTTACCAAGTCATAGGTTTGTTTCGGTGCTGTGCAAGCTAAGAAATACAAAAATTGTCTGATAGTGCGGGCATGCCATAGACAAATATAACTGCACTGAAGTTTTTAAGTCTAAAAGGCATACACAATATTTTCTTAAATCCAAAATCTATTGTTCTGTTACAATTACACTTGTATCAATAGCAGGCAAAGCTGAGTCCCCTGCTAGCTCATGCTGTTTTCAAGGCCTTCTCCTGGTGGTACTACTGTCCAAATGATCCTCCAATGCCAGCCTTTGACCTTATCAAGGCTGTGACGCAATTAGCAATTCCCTACACTGCATTTCAGTCTTACGGCGATTCGAGTGTTGCCGTGTGTTCGAGTGTTGCCTTGTGAGACCACCCCCGCCATCATTCCCTTCTAGATACTATTTATGGCACTTTCACTTCAGAAATCTTATCTTGATCATATCTAAGCATTCTGTCAATGGTTACATTCAGAGATTAAACAGTTCTCGCGCAAATCGTGCACCTGTTACAAAACCCACGCTTCGAACACGTCCCATGGCCGCTGCCCCCCCCCTTTCAAGGTCACTTTTCACGCCAAACTCAGGGCAAAGCACAAGCCCAAAGCACGTTTTTATCACAACAAATCCATGAAGATAAGATAAATCCCATGTCATTTTTCATTCCAGCGCTCGCTGCTATCGCTGAGCAACGTCCAGCTTTTGATTCCACTCCGTTGCGCACTGCGATGCCACATTTCTCGCGCACTTGGCGGTCACATCCGCTGAATAGTACGCCGTATCAATTCGGTTTCGGATGCCGCTGGGATCACTGGACGATAATGAGATGAAAAGATGTACTTCGGCGTGACCGATAACCTGCCAGTTCTCGTTAAATGCACTGCTTTGGACGCGACAGGTGGTTTGGGCAGCGCGCACTCATCAGTGTTCCACCGTGCATGACACAAACGTTTCCTTTTTTTTTTTCGCATGTTTGACGCACCTTACTTAGACAAGCATCTCTGGAAATGCCATAACAAAACGATAAAACTGTGCAGTTGCCGCTCGAATGCGAGCGAAAGCAGACGAGACCAATCAAGCGGCAGCTACCGTGGCGAACGCGAAACAAAAACAGAAAAAACTGGCCACCACGGTCGCAACAGCCAGGGACGCTTGACGCGGGGGGCTCGGCCCATGCATCCGCACTGTGACCAATCAGCGTTCCGGAACCACCCTTCAGAAAAGGGCTGATAGCGGTCGTTCTGTCAGAGCAACGCCATTTTGAAAGGCTGCAAAATGCGCATAAAGAAAAGAGCTACAAAGCAAGCCCAAGATGGCGGCGATCGGCCAGATGCCGCGCTCGCGGCGTGCGCCTGACAGTCGAACAAATTTTAGCTGTTGTGGTGCCGCTTTCGCCGCCCTTGGTGTTTTGAAAGCGCATTTTATGCTATTTCTTGATGGCAATCAGCATTCATAATATGAAGGCAGCTGCTTGAGGGCACAAACGTGCCCAAAATGCATTTTTCTCAAAATTGATTTTTTGATCATTTTTTGCTTTTTCAAGACCCGCATCTCCCCTTAAAGCAGCAGTTTTCTTGTTGCCATACACTTGGAGAGTAGACCGCAGGGAAATGCCATCCAAGACGAAAGGTGACCAACAACGCGGCTCCGCACGCATATCGAGGTGCACTTTGGAATGTGCCTGGATGGTGGCACCGTTCCAGGCACATTCCAAAGTCCACCTCAAAGTGTGCGTGTGCGGAGCCGCACAAGTGCACTGTGCTTCACTTTGCCTCTCCTGGATAGCGGCACTACTCCAGGCACGTTTCAAAGTGTGCCGCATGCGCTCGTCAAGGCAGAGGGGAAGAAGTGATTAGAAAGACCGTAAGCTGCGTTTGGAACGTGTGCGCCAATAGCACAGTGGTAGAGAACTGGCCACCTTTCGTCGTGGAGCAGTGGGCTGTGTGTTCGATTCCCAGCGCATCCAAGAAAGTTTGTGTGAATTTTTTTTTTCTTACTGTGTAAATTTTACTGCATCACTTCCGTTACAGAAATGACATAGCCGTGTTGTGGTGGACCCCAGCATAAAGCACTTTCCTGTTAAAAGAGCCTCTCCAAATGTGGGACAACCCTCAGCTTTAAACTGATCCAGACAGGGAATCCACTCACCAGGTGCAAACACTGCCCCGGGGTAAAGAACCACCACTGCAGCCGGTAGAAGCAGAGGGGAGGGAGTTCATGCCCTCGATCAGGCTCTCCCACATAAGATAGCAGCCACTGAGACCCAGGCAAGAAGCCCATGAAAACAGCCCTGCACCAGCCAAACAGTAGGCTATTATTATTTTTCTGTACTAGAACAAACAAAAACTCAGTAGCCCAACAAATGCCTTTCATGCAGACCAGCATGCGCCTTTTATGACAGAATTTGGCCCATCTGCAAGCACATGCAAAATGTGGCAGCTAAGCAGCACATAAACGTTAGCACACTGTTTTCATACCATTGAATCTTGTGCAGTCATTTACTTGTTTCTGGCACAGGATTAGGTGCCCCAGGTCATCATGCTAGAATAAGCTTAGGTGGACCGACGGAACATCGAGATCGAAGAGCAGAAACCCGGAATCGTTTCCATTCCTGCCAAAAGGTGACACATGTGAGGAGGGGCTGCCTGGTTATGCCCAAAGAAGCCCCAACTTTTTTAAGATTCAGTTCTTGCTTAACCTTTGTTAAGCTGCTACTTGTGCTGGCGAGTGCCATCGAACAGAATCCCCCTTCAATGATTAAGGCTGAAGCAGATAAGATGCTTTTGCCATAGCCTTGGCACAAATAAGTAAGCTCGCGGACACCGTGGCTTCTGTGCAAGCCGAATGCGAAATTTTCCAAAAGGGACAAGCAGCTGCAATGGGAACTGTACACAGCTATGCTGATAATGAAAAGGCTTTACGCATAGGCTTAAAACAAGCAAACAAATGCGGTGATGTTGTGAATGAAATAGAACTGCTAGTCAAACACAGACATATCAAACACAGACACAGACATATATGAAGGGGATCGCGAATTAGTTCAATATATGAAAAACTCGATATAACAAATACAGGCCCCGAGACCTTACCAGTGGCAGACGATCACCTACAATCGGCACATTCAAGAATGGCAACTAATTCCGCACACACGACGCAACAGAATGTTTTATTTGCGTGAAAAAAAAAATTGCTTATCTTGGCCTGCTTCTTCGTCTTCGAGATGAAGTTGAAGATGCTAGCCTCAATCTTATCGAGGCTGTCCAGAGGTGCGACAGCCCGGTTCCCCCCATGTTGCCGCAACAACGGCAAATCAAGCCGAACGCTGCTGCCATTTCCACGGCGGAGTATGTGTTTGTGGCCGCAGCCTCGTCCGGATGGTCTTCGTCGCCACTTGAGCTGTCGGCCTGGGCATCCTAGGTCCCCCCGCGACCGCAGCTACAATGTCCTCGTCAGCGAGGCTTGCAACAGCCTGAACATTGCAATCCGCTTCCACGAAATCATCCGCAGACACTTCGGGTGGAATGGCAGCCAGGAAGAGGGAAGACAACTCACGAAACGTGTCGTCTATGCGCTCTTCATCGCCATCTTCACCGGTTTCCACAAATTCCGCCGTCACAAAGCCTGCCTTACGGAAGCAGTTGGCCACTGTGTCCATCTTCATGTCTCGCCAGGCGCCTGTCATAATTTGTATGGCACCAAGTAGGTCAATCTTCAGCTCGGTGCCCATGCGGAGGTTGACCAGCAGCCTATCAACGAGTCGCCTCCTGTAACCCACATTGAAGAACTTGATGATGCCCTGGTCGAGCGGTTGCAGCTTCGCTGTCGTGTTGGCCGCCAGAAACTTCAGCTCAATGTTTTTGAGCATGCAGGAGTTGTGGTGGGCCGAGCAGTTGTCCACAAGAAGGCAAGCGCGACACCTCGGCTTGCCCAGCTCGACGTCCCACGCTTGCAGCCATTCTCTGAACAGCTGACGCATCATCCACGAATTCTTGTTCGAGGCGTAGTGAACGTGAAGCTGCTTAGAGTTCTTGAAACAGCGCGGTGCACATGCTTTCCCGATCACAAAGAGCTGGAACTTCCAAGACCCATCCATGTTGGCTGCCAGGAGAACACTCACGCGGACTTTACTCATTTTGTCGCCGTGACACGTGCTACCCCGGACGTCAAGAGTCTTGCTCGGCAGCATTTGCCAAAATAGACCGCTCTCGTCGGTGTTGAAGATTTCCATGGGTGAAAACTTCGCTGACATTTCCGGTCACTCCTTCATCATCCACTGCTGGATTTCCTGGCTGCTTACGGGTTCGCTTTCGCCAGAAATGGTTTTGCCGATGATGTTGTAGCATTGCTTAGATCGGTGAAGCCACCTGGTGCTGTCGGCAAAATTGTCTTCACCGAGTGCAGTGGCAAACCATTTGGCCTTAGCCATCAGCACTGGACCATCCACAGGAATGTTCTTCGCGCACACTTCCAAGAAGCAGGCACAGAGTGCCTTTTCTACTTTCCTTTGGGCAGGAGCGCGCACACGACAGGCTCCTGACGTTCGCTGCTCCACCGCCTTTGCCTTGATATCCGCTTTGTTCTTCAACAAGATGCTCAGAGTGCTCTGTGGTACCCCGATGTCGTCTGCCACCATCAAACTTTTTTCGCCGGCCTCAACACGCTGTATGGCTTTCAACTTCATCGCAAAGTTACGGCTCTTGCACTTCTTGACGCTGGCCATTGCTACACGAGAAATCGAATATTCAAGCAGACTGCAGCGCCTTTGCACAGCACACACACAAAAGAGGAATGTGGTGGTATGCGACAACTCACGGAAGTGAACTCCACCAACAAAGCGCTTGCGATCAGTCGCGATGGCGGTGATGGCTACCAGGGCTACCTGCGAGGGCAGCAGCGATGTATGAAAGGCGCAAGCTGTGAATGGCTGAGCAAATGCGAAAGGCAGGGGCTGTGGTTTGCTGATCAAAACTCACAAAACAGCAACAAAAAAAAAAAAGGAAGAAAAGGCAAAAGGAGGCTGCCGGCTCCTTCGTTCCTGCTCTAAAAAAAGAAAGGCGAAAGGAGGAGGCAGCCGGTCCCTCCGTTCCTGCTCTCCAAGCCGACGGTAATGCGGAGAAAGCATGAGAGAGAGAGAGAGAAAAAAGAAAAAAAAAAGCCGTTCCGCAAGTTGCAGAACGCGCCAAGCACGAGTACAGTCCGAGCCCTCCTTGCCCTCATGTTTTTCGAGCGTTTTGTGTATCGGTAGAGGCGGGTTCGATATATCTGTGTTCAACTGTATAAACAAAGATTGCAGCATTGGAGGCTTCAATGCTGCCACAAGTGGCAGGGGATTCTGGGAAGTGCTTGGATACATTGCCTGACGTTTCCAGTCAGCTGAACAAATAATCTTCTAGATGCAAAGAGGTAGAAAATCGAATGCAGTGATCAAACTTGCTGTTCTTTGGAATAGCAGATGTGGCTAAAGAAAACTGGGCTGCTTAAGAAAAAAAAATGTGATTCACATGTGCTCTGAGAGATTGGACCCCGTAGACATGTCTACCACGCAGTTCGAAAGAGTACACAGATTAGGGAAGTTTACGGAAGGAAAAATAAGGCCTATTATTGTGAAAATGGCATTCTTTAAAGACAAAGAACATATTTTTATCTTCTGCACATAAACTTAGAGGGTCTGGTCTTTCCATTCGCGAAGATTCCTCACCAGCTACCTGGCAGGCAAGACAACAGTCAACCAAGTTTGCCAAGGCAGAAGCTAAGCCCTTTAGCATATCAGCTGAGAGACTATGCATTGGTGACGTAACTCATTTTACTTATGCTTTTGACAGCACATGTAGAACTGTTGTTCCTTACAGGAGATAGCAGGAAACCGCACTCGTAGGAAGTCACAGTCTCCTGTAATAACGCCGCCACTCCCACTGTCTTTCACAAATATCCGAAGTCTGTTTCCTAAACATGATGCTATCACCTCATATCTTGACGACTGCGATCCTGATATTATTCTTTTTATGGAAATGTGGCTGCACCCTGAAATAGCAGATAACAAGATATTTCCATATGATCGTAAGTTCAACATGTTAAGGTGTGACCGCACTGGAAAAAGAGGTGGTGGTGTACTTTCGGTATCAAGGAAACAATTACTTCCCATGCTATTAATACAAGTTCTAGTATTGAAACTGTATGGGCTGAATGCAAAACCAGCAGCAACAAGCTCTTGATAGGATGTTGCTATCATCCTCATAGTACTGATCAGTCCTTTTTGGTCAAACTGTGCAGTAGTATTTCCAAAGCTGTTGAGCTCTGTCAAACTGACACTGTTTATCCCTTTGGTTTCAACTTCCCTCTTAATGACTGGAATAACCTATCATCCACTTGTCGGATGTCAATGGAATTAATTTCTTTAATGTTGGATTTCAATTTATTCGGAATAGTTACCCAACCCACACATGGTGCAAATATTTTAGACTTATTTTTCAGTAACGCCTCTAAAACAGTAAGTGAGGCCGTTTGCACAGATGGCTTCGTAATCACACGTTACTGCAACTTACTCTCAGTATCCCCTAGCAGCATGCAGGTGTCGCTAGCAAAACCATCCGTGATTACAACAGAGGTGACTACAATAAAATTAACAAAGAACTTGAGATATTTTCTTGTGGCGCAGTTTTACCTCTATTTTCTGCTCGGTCAGAAAACGAAAACTGATCTTTATTTAGAGGAAAGCTGTGTGCATTAGTAGAAAAGTATATCCCACTAATTAGAATAACAGACGACAGACAGAACCCATGGTTCACAAGTATTTTCGAAGGCTACGAAACAGGAAGAAGAGGCTGTACACTAGTGCAAAGACTACAAACTTGCCCACAGCATGGGATAGATATAGCACATTTTTGAAAGATTGCTGCTCGGCTTTAAGAAAGACTAAAGACAAATACTACTCCCGAGATCTACCTTCTCTACTCAAAAACCCGCGAAAATTTTGGCAAACAATGTCGCCTAATCGTGGCTCTCATCATGTATCTCTAAGTGGTGGCAATCAAATTCTTCTTAGTGATAACGAATGTCCAGTAGTCTTTAATACATTCTTTTCATCCATATTTACAGCAGAAGGCCATTCAAGCTTACCACATGTCACCGATCTGATTAATAGTATATGGAACCCATCGATGTAATGGAGGACAGTATCACATGTATCATCAATAACCTTCAATTACCTAGTTCTTCTGGTGTTGATAGTATTAACTCCAAAATTTTAAAGAACAAAGTCACCGTAACTAGCAAAATTTTTCGTTAGATTTTCTGGCAGTTGCTATCAACAAGCCAGCTCCGCTCCAACTGGAAGACTGCAAAAGTGGTACCAGTTCACAAAGCGGCAGTAAAAATTATCAAGAAAATCACTGCCCAATTTCACTAACAAGCATCTGCTGAAAAATGCTCAAACATATTATCGCGTCTCATATCGCGAATCAGTTTTTTTCTTTGATAACCAGCACGGCTTTAGGAAAGGCTTGTCATGTGAAACGCAGCTCCTAGAATTCACCAGTGATATGCATTTTAACATGGAGCACAGCCTTCAAACCAGCTGTGGTGATCGGCGAAATGTCATCAACGAGACCACACAAGTTCAGAAAACATGTTTCTTATGACTTGTTCTCTGGTGCCCGCAAGCACATGCATTGTTCATTGGTATCGAACTCTCGATCACTAGGACGTACTCAGTCGCACGTTGAGTTGTTTGCGTGCACAACCCTCGGAGAATGCCAAGTACAACGTGCCGCGACTGCTCGTCGCATCGCGCACGCTAGAGGCCGAATGAAAACAAAATACACCGCCATGGTCATCAGCGAACGGTAGGAAAGCTAGAACGCTTCTTGCCTTTTTATGCCTTAATTTACAGCCCTCTGAACTGCCGCTGCATGGGCTGCGTAGTTTCTGAGCTGTCGTTATCGGTGATCGCAACGAAAGCGAGTGCGTTCTTGTCTTCAGTGGACAGCAACCTGTAGTTCCGTTTTCACTCCGTGTGCACTGGCCGCGAGCATATACCTTCATAAACTGCGTCACTGCTATCAGTGATCGCATCTGTAGCACGGTTTCCTCCGCAACTTTTGTGGAAAGCAGTGCTGCTTCAACAAACTGTGCGTTGGGTGTGCATGTACTGCATCTGCAGAATGGGTCCAGGCCCGGCCGTTGTCCAGAATATAACCTACTTGTAGCCACCCAGGTACTGGAAATCGCAGCTTAAGAGGGACACCCGCTCTTGTTGGCTTTCCTTGACATCACCAAGGCATACGACAGTATTGAGCACACTAAGTTGTGGCAGGTTCTGCGAGCGCTTGATATGCCAGAGGACATGCTGGGGCTCCTGCAGGGACTCTATGACACCCAGCCAGTGATCCAGTGGGGAAGCAATGACCTACCCCCCAAATCCAGGTGTCCAAGGGGCTCAAGCAAGGCTGTCCAATGTCACCACTCCTCTTCATGCTTGTCAGGAATGGAGAGAGGCCTGCCGGTGTCTTGTCTGGGTTTTGACCTAAGCTACCTGGAAAAGGGTGCGCGACAGGTTCATCGAGTTCCGGCTTTTGAGTGCCTCGCTCACCCGTAGCGATGTATTAAACGTTTCTTGTTTGTTCTCTATGTCGCCTCATCTTCCCTGCTGGACCTCTTTGATGGTCAACCTGGTTCGAGCTTCAAAGTCGCTGATGAAGGTTCGCCACGTGATGCTACCATAACAAACTGGTTGGCAGCTGCAGGACTTGGATCTAAGCCTCGCCTACCATGCCACAACTGGAAGCAGCGCTCGCTATGTCCTACGTGTATTCTTGGCTGCAAGTTTGCGTATGAGCTCATGCCGAGTATAGCTCATTTTTGGCTGCAAGTTTGTGCATAAGCTCTTGTCGAACGTGAAAGAATGGCTCAAGGAGGCAAAGGCCTATGGCAATCATGAGAAGGTTGTGCAGTGTTTCCCACTTGAGCATTTCTATAAGAGGTTACCTGAGAACATGAGATACTGGGTGCAAGATAGGCCAGATGTTAGCAAGGTAGCAAGAGCAGGCAAGCTAGCTGAGGAGTTCATGACGCATTGTGCTCGCGAAGTAAACGATGGTCAAAGGGTTGTTGTTTTGTGGGGTTTTACGTCCCAAAACCAGTTCTGATTATGAGAGACGCCATAGTGGAGGGCTCCGGAAATTTTGACCACCTGGGGTTCTTTAACGTGCACTGACATCGCGCAGCACACGGGCCTCAACATTTCGCCTCCATCGGAATGCAGCCGCCGCGGCCGAGATTCGATCCCGCGACCCTTGGATCAGCAGCCGAGTACCTTAGCCACTAGACCACCGTGGCGGAGCAATGGTCGTAAAGGCAATTCCAGTTTAAGGTGAGGCAGGCTGAAGCAAGTGTCCGTCAAAGATAAACATGAATATATGGATGAGGAAAGCCCCAAGAATAGTGTTTCCGTGTCGGAAGAGACCCCTGAGGTAAAGGGGGGACACTGGTCACCGAAAAATTGCAAAAACAATTTTTTTGAAGATGTTATTTTAGGATTCTACAGTGACTTATGCATAATCTGGCAAATTTTCACGCATCCTAGGTTGATAATTTAGCCGCAGTGGCATTTTATATCATGCATGTGATGAGAATATTCCTCGATGGACACGCAAAAATGGCCTTTTTTGCGGGATGCACAGCTGCTCTTCTATGTCTCTGATCACGGCCATCTTGGTGACATTCGAAAGAACCACGTTGGTTTTTTTATTTTTCACGTCACCGCTATTGCCTACGCCAAGCGGCCACTAAGAAAAAGACCGCGAGAATTTAGACCTGACGCACGGTCCTATTGGTCTACTAGTGCACGTGACAGTGAGTGCCCACGCCACTGGCAGATTCCCGGAGTTGTCTGCTCGGGCTGCGGGTGTTCGGATCGGACAACGCGGTTGAAACGCGTAACCATGCCAAACTCAATGCCGAAGTTCGCTTCGAAGCACAAATTCGGTGGACGAAGAAACAAAAGGTGTACAACTTTCAAAAGAAGCAGCGATCACCTTCAGAAGATGTCGACGATAGTTCACCTCCCATGCCCAGCACCACCGAAGAGGCCGACGAGGACACCGACTGTGGGTTAGGCCTAGCGGGTGCAAGCAGCTCTGACAGCAACCACGTTTGACAGACGTATTGGCACAACACCGTCATGTTGGAGCCCGCTGATTTATTGATGATCGAGAAAGATGCGGAAGAAAAACTACGCAACCTTTCATCAACGCCAGCTACTAAGCAAAAATCGGATCTTCTCGCTTGTGCAAATGACACTGCCACGGACAACGACGTGGCTGGCTCAGATGTAATGGATACGCACTTCGCTCTGGTGAGCCTCGACGCTCTACATGCTCTGCAGTCGACTGTCAAGTGCAAAGGATGCGGCGGTGATGTTTCAGTGCGCATAGGTGGGCGCGAATACGGCCTGGCCATAAAGATTATCACGTCGTGCGAGACCTGCGGTGATAACATGCCAGTGCGGAGCTCGCCGCGCGTGAACTGTAGAAGAGCATATAACCCATTCGTCATGAACATTCTTGCCGCGCGCTATGAAAAGCACTGGCAATCGGCAAACTGTGCTACATGACATCTTCGCAACAATGAGCGTGTCTTCCCGCGGCATGCATACCAAGACATGGCAGGCACATCTGAAGTCGAAGCTGATGCCCGCCGCGACTGCAGCTGCCGATAAATGCGTCAGAAAGCGCGCTCGCTGTTTGCGATCTGTACACTGAACTGAAGCTCGGAGACCCACGAAACATTGCCGTTTCCTATGATGGTTCATGGATGACGCGTGGACATTCCTCCCATATCTGTGTTGGCGCTGTTATCGAACTTTTTACGGGGGTTAGTCCTTGACTATGTGGTACTAAGCAATTTCTGCACTGCGCACGAACGGGGACCTAAAGAAGATCCAAAGTACCAGTAATGGAAGGAGAGCCATGTATGCCAAAAGAACTCCAGAAAAAAATCTGGGGAAATGGAAATGGAAGCTGGACTAATGCTTTTGGAGAGATCACTGAAAAAACACAACCGGCAGCCACCTACCATACTCTCAGATGGTGACAACTGCACCTTCCTCGCGCTACAGGAAGCCAAAGTGTATGGTTATATTCCTATCAACAAGGAAGACTGTGTCAACCATGTTGAAAAATGAATGGGCACAGCATTGCATAACGTTATTACCAAGAAAAAGGGGGCTGGAACTGACAGCCTCGGTGGCCAGGGAAAACTTACTGGCAACCTGGTTACCAAGCTCAGTTCCTATTATGGCTGGGCACTGAAGACCAATAAAGGCGACGTGAAGGCCATGCACAGAGCTGTCATGGCCACCTAACACCATGTCACCTCCAATGACAAAGTATCCAATCATAGTGTGTGCCCAACAGGCAAAGATTCGTGGTGCCGCCAAATGCAGCAACAGCAAAAGGCGAGCCTGTCCCCAAGCATCGCTACAACTTACCACCTGATGTCTGCAAGGCCCTTTTGCCCATCTATGAACGCTTGTCGGATGAGAGGCTTCTTGAATGATGTCAGCGGGAGAAAACGCAGAATAGTAACGAGAGCCTCCATTCTGTTGTATGGGTACACTCGGCGAAAGAGTGCCATGCATCACTGTTTTCAGTCCAAGCTCGCTGCCAACGACCCGCAAGGCGCCAGCGTGTCTGCTCAACCCATGACAGGCCTCAACAAGCGAGCATTGTAAGGAACACTGGGGACGCTTAACGAAAGAGTATAAAAGGGAAGAGAATGTGTCGCCCGAGCAGTCGGCGCTCGGCAGCCACCTTTGCTCCAGTGCGTTGCTGTGCGCATATTTGTAATGTTCTTTTGAATGCCTCGCTCAGCCGTAGCAATGCATTAAACATTTCTTGTTTGTTCGTTCTCTGCATCGCCTCGTCTTCCCCGCTGGCCCTCCTCGATGGTCAACCTGGCTCCAGCTTCGAGCAGTCGCTGCTAAAGGTTTGCCACGCCACGTTACCGTAACATGGCCCTTTTGTTCCTCGCCTACTGCATGGCTTCTCAAGTAGAAAGCACACAGGCAATGAATCCCACATGAGTCTCACATACTGATATGCCATCAATACCACAACTTTACCTTCGCATTAGCTCAATGTGTGATCCTAAATGATTACTGCAACAATAAATGAATGATTCTCGTGGCACCCCAAATCTGCTGACGGCTTACAAGGAATGCATCCTGCATCGAGTTAACCCAATGTGGTACCCCAATGCAGAGCACCGCACAGGCCAGCTAAAAGTGCTTTGTCAGTGTGTCTCACCCTTTGCGCAGCACATCTTGCGAGACCAGGTCTGACAGGGTGGCACGGCGGGGTGTCAGGGGTGGCTGGTTCCACTGGTCACCCCACAGCTGCACCAGGTTTTCAATATTTAGCAAAATACTTCAACTGTGAACAATCGACCATAAAACTACAATTTACACATTGGACCCATATTACAATGAAGACAAAAAAAAAACTATTAAAGACAAGATGTTGCAGTATAACCACATTACAACACATCTACTTACAAAAGACATTAGGATAGAACATATTACAGATTGTGGTAACAAGAGTGTCGACAGTTGGGCCAGTTGGTGCATAATTTCTGAAGAAAACCAGGCAGGGGGAAGAGCAAAACGGCTAGAGAAGTTTTAGAAGCTTTCCACATTGCCAAAAATGAAGACACGTGTGTAAGTGCCACATCAGTAAGCCTCAGCAGGAAGGAATTATGTTTTCTTAGGTCTGGCGTTCCATGTGCGTTGTAGTTCTTAGATACGTGTTTGTGGCACGCTATCTGGTAGTGCTGTGTAATGCACCAGCATATCTATTTTTTGTGCTTGTTAAAGACTCTCGCGCAGGTGCGGGCAATTGGAAAGGTTTTATATGTCAGTTTTCCAAAATAAAATTTCAGTTGTTAGTCCAGCATCGTCCTGTGCGCCTTCTTCTTCTATGTCCGTGTGCTTTGAGCTGGTTTTCTTCAGAGACAGATTGTGGTGTTACACTGATCTTCCCATCACTTCTAATGAGCGAACATTTTAAAAGGATTCTGATAAGAAATACACATCTGGACATAATGGACTAAATGACAGGGCCAGCAAGCAGGTTAGCATTTCTTTACAGCAGACTGCTGCACCATGTACATCCCAAATTCAATAGCTTCCAACTTCAAGCACAGCTTGGCATATATTTGTGATGGAGAGCACCAGCGAATCAACACCGTGAGACACTACGGCACCAGAACATTGAATGACGTTGGAAAGCACCCTGGTGTTCTGAGCTCAAAGAAGCTGTGCCACAAGCGCCATCAGCTGCAAGTACCGATCAGCGTCACAACGGATGTCATCCCCTGCCTGACGGAATCTCCTTCCGTGGCGGGGCAATCTGTTACAATTGAAATGGCACAATGGCACTTAGAACGAACTCCAGGCAAGGTGTTTGCCCATGCAGCCTGGCCACCGAGCCAGCGTGTTTCAACTTGCTCGCCGCACGTGGATGATTGTACATGTGTACTGTGTATGTGTGGTAGACATGAGCCCTTCTGCAGAAGTTCACCCCCAACCCGCTGCCAACGACCCTCAAGGCGCCAGCGTGTGTGCTCAACCCATGACAGGCCTCAACAAGCGAGCATTGTAAGGAACACTGGGGACGCTTAACGAAAGAGTATAAAAGGGAAGAGAATGTGTCGCCCGAGCAGTCGGCGCTCGGCAGCCACCTTTGCTCCAGTACGTTGCTGTGCGCATATTTGTAATGTTCTTTTGAATGCCTCGCTCAGCCGTAGCATTTCTTGTTTGTTCGTTCTCTGTATCGCCTCGTCTTCCCCGCTGGCCCTCCTCGATGGTGAACCTGGCTCCAGCTTCAAGCAGTCGCTGCTAGAGGTTCGCCACGCCACGTTACCGTAACATGGCCCTTTTGTTCCTCGCCTATTGCATGGCTTCTCAAGTATAAAGCACACCGGCAATGAATCCCACATGAGTCTCACATACTGATACGCCATCAATACTACAACTTTACCTTCGCATTAGCTCAATGTATGATCCTAAATGATTACTGCAACAATAAATGAATGATTCTCGTGGCACCCCAAATCTGCTGACGGCTTACAAGGAATGCATCCTGCATCGAGTTAACCCAATGTGGTACCCCAATGCAGAGCACCGCACAGGCCAGCTAAAAGTGCTTTGTCAGCGTGTCTCACCCTTTGCGCAGCACATCTTGCGAGACCAGGTCTGACAGGGTGGCACGGCGGGGTGTCAGGGGTGGCTGGTTCCACTGGTCACCCCACAGCTGCACCAGGTTTTCAATATTTAGCAAAATACTTCAACTGTGAACAATTGACCATAAAACTACAATTTACACATTGGACCCATATTACAATGAAGACAAAAAAAAACTAATAAGAACAAGATGTTGCAGTATAACCACATTACAACACATCTACTTACAAAAGACATTAGGATAGAACATATTACAGATTGTGGTAACAAGAGTGTTGACAGTTGGGCCAGTTGGTGCATAATTTCTGAAGAAAACCAGGCAGGGGGAAGAGCAAAACGGCTAGAGAAGTTTTAGAAGCTTTCCACATTGCCAAAAATGAAGACACGTGTGTAAGCGCCACATCAGTAAGCCTCAGCAGGAAGGAATTATGTTTTCTTAGGTCTGGCGTTCCATGTGCGTTGTAGTTCTTAGATACGTGTTTGTGGCACGCTATCTGGTAGTGCTGTGTAATGCACCAGCATATCTATTTTTTGTGCTTGTTAAAGACTCTCGCGCAGGTGCGGGCAATTGGAAAGGTTTTATATGTCAGTTTTCCAAAATAAAATTTCAGTTGTTAGTCCAGCATCGTCCTGTGCGCCTTCTTCTTCTATGTCCGTGTGCTTTGAGCTGGTTTTCTTCAGAGACAGATTGTGGTGTTACACTGATCTTCCCATCACTTCTAATGAGCGAACATTTTAAAAGGATTCTGATAAGAAATACACATCTGGACATAATGGACTAAATGACAGGGCCAGCAAGCAGGTTAGCATTTCTTTACAGCAGACTGCTGCACCATGTACATCCCAAATTCAATAGCTTCCAACTTCAAACACAGCTTGGCATATATTTGTGATGGAGAGCACCAGCGAATCAACACCGTGAGACACTACGGCAGCAGATGAGCTGAGCAGCCTTGTAAGGACAGAGACAGAAGCTATAGTACAGCGCTCAGCCAAGAAGAAGCTTACAAGCTTCCTCCAGAAGAATTATGTAGGAATAAAGGTATTCTCTAACCATGTCCATGACTTACAATTCACTCTGTCTATAGAGTAGAACAAAAGGTCAGGAAGTTGGACTTCTGGCTAAATCCCTGTCCTCACTAAATGTGAGTCGCAGGTACGCAAATAAACTGACTATCTAATGTTCCATTTTGTGTTTTCTTAAACACGCAACCAGGGTCCCTCAATACTTTTTTCTCGTCATGAAACTCGCGCGTCACTCTATGGGGGAGCTTGATATACCTGTTGCAACCACTGCCTGAGGCACCGGCATAGTTAGCAGGATGACGAGGAGGCCGGTGGATGCTGTCAGAGGGGTGATCGCCATTAGCGGAGCGGTAGTGCTAGCATATAACTGCTAGTGAATGTTGCTAGTGAACACCAGTGTATGTTGCAGCTCATTAGCTGTGTTGAAAGGAGCACTTTATCTTGCTGCATGCAGAGCAACTAGTCCATGTATTATAAACATTTTTCCTGGGTAAATGCCTAAGATGTGTTATCGATGAAAAGATCACAAAATACGATTTAGAACAGGGAATGTCGCAGGAGCCAACATTTTGACAAGTGGGCTTGTCTTCATCAGGGCGGCAAGTGCCTTCTCCAGCGTTTGTTTATGTACGCCTTTGCACATTCTCCCCCGTCCTCAGAAAGAGAGAAGAGCAGCATGTGCAAACAATAACAAAAAAAGAACAAAAAATGAAAAAAGAAAGAAAAAAAAGGGGGGGGGGGTAGGGGGGGGGAAGTTGGGTGACAGGTGTTAGTGTGACTAATATTAATGGCAAGAGCGAAAGCTTTCAAAGAATCCGCTCGTTGTACAAGTCCAGTTGTCGAAACTTTGGCTCCTGAGACATTCCCTGTTCTAAATCGTATTTTGCGATTTGTTCATCGATTCAAGCATCCATCTTCCCCTGAGCTTCTCTTCTAAGATGTGTAATGGAATTGCTGTCTGGGACGAATGTTTTAAGCACACAAAGAAAGTATTCTTTCTCACAATTCATAGACTTAAACTATGAGTTTCATTCTCCAGACACTTGCTAGGTATTCAAATTATTTGTTTCAAAATTATCCAACCCCACTGACTACTTTTCTTTGAAGCAAAATGGGAACACCCCTGGTTAATGCATGCCCGTTTCAAACCTACTATGGTCAGCACATAATTAAAAGGAAATGTATTCGCTGCCATTATGGCTCGTCCTAAGCCTGCGGTTACTGCGTACTGCAATTACAGTTTGTCACATGAAGGTCAACTGTACTCTTCAGTAACGTTACCTAAACAATATTTTAGTATTTGGACAGAGAGAAGTCTATGCGAAAGCATTGCTCTGCATTGCTACATTACAGAGAGTACTTCCTCTGTGAAGGCGTCAAGCAGTTAACTCTCCTGAACTGCAAGTTTGAATGAGTGTATTACCAAAACACTCTTCAACTTGCTCATGTTCAGGGGAATGCAGTTTTATTAACTTGCTTCAAAAGAGTGACAAAAGCTACTGTCACCTCCTGCTTTGTAAATTTTTTTAATTATACAAACATATTCAATGTTTGATATGATATTCAAAGAAAGTTTTTTGTTTACCTTATTCATATTCGATGTGCATTAGAAAATTTCCATAATCGCATACTACTAATTGTGACGCTACTCGGCAGCACATTCCAAAGCAGATGATGCGGCTGGATGTACAAGAGTGTTAATAAAAACAAGTCTCCATATTATTTCTCAGGATGTGTGTGTGTACATCACGACATTAAAGACGAACATAGCAAGCTTTTGGAGCTTGCTCTGGCTATGCTGCTACATTGAACCATATAATGACGCCCAAAAAAGAACACAAGTTCACCATTATAGAAAAAAGTAACAATTGAAAATCACATGCCACGTGGCACTATAACATGCTCCTAGAAAAGATTGCCATTAGTATAATTTCCCAAGAAAAAAAAGGTATGGTATAACTGTGCAAAAATGTAGCTTTTCAAAGTCCATGCATTAGTAATAGCAGTGAGGCATCACCTGGCGATTTGTAAGGCATGAGAGCAGACCTCGAGGTCGCCCCCGAGAACCATGCCGGAAAACCTCCGAGCCCTGTGACAGAAGAAAACTTTGTTTACTGCCGATCTCACCAGAAAGTAGGCAGGCATGAACCTAAACATAAAGGGTGTTTACACTACTCCTAAATGCAACATAAAGTGTACCGCTCCCGCAAGAAAGTACAAAAGCACTCACAAAAGTAGTTCACACGTCACCACACAAGGTGCAATACAAAAGCCCAACACAGGGCAAGAAAGCGCAAACATCATTTTAATATGCGATGCACCAAAATATATGAACATACAATGAAGATACACATCCCAAGAATGATCTCAGAGGGCACTGGCACTACATTTGAAAGAGCTATCACGCATATTTTGATGGTCATGTCACAACACGCACCAGTATATAAGAATCCAACATCTTTTTGAGTGGTAAAAAATTTCAAATAACTTTCTACAGCATTTGTTTCTTCAATAATGTCTACTAAGACAATGTGCTGTACTGCTTTTGTTGGCCACACAACCAAGAGTTCCTTCAATGACAGTGGTCTTCTATCGAGAATCTACAACTTGTGGCTGCAGGCTGGGCGTTTACTACAGAGTACAACAATGCGTTCTACATCTGCAAGAAGAGGCGAGCCTATTGCTATTCCTAAAGAACTTGACTGGTGAGGCACAATTCATTGGTGGATGTAATACGGAAGATTATTTCAGAGTGGACTTCAGTGCTCATTTTCTTTTTTTAATATCCATGCACTAGTAGGGATAACAGCTTATGGGGTTTTATGTGCCAAATATGATTATGAGGCACGCCGTATCGGAGCACTCTGGAAATGATGGCCACCTGGGGTTATTTAGTGTGCAGGACAATGTACAATACCAAGACCTCCACCATTTTCGCCTCCATCAAAAATGTGAACGCTATGGCCAGAATTGCAATTCACATGTTTGGGTCAGTACCATAACCACTGGACCACCACGATGGTTGCACTAATAGCCACAGTACATGGCCCCAAGAGTGTACAGTTATGCTTTGCCAGACCGAAGCTAAGATAAAGAGACAAACACAAGCAGATATCTGTTACAAACGATTATTTCTGAAACAAGAAAGGAAAAGACTGCAATTCTCCAGTCAGTTCTCAATTCATCCAATAAGTCCAACAAGAACTTCAGCATATTGAAATATAAACAGGTGCCAATGTAAGCGTGAGCCAAAGTAATTTACCTTAAAAATTTGTGAGTCTAGAGATTCTACCAACCCTCACCTTTAAACTGTATTCTGCCTGTACTCACTCACTGTTAGGCAAAACAACCGGAACTACTATGGACTTAAATGCTGCCTCTTTCAAGCTGTCTTTGTTGCCTGTCTAAGTGTCAGAATATCAGCTTTCTGAGAAAGCATACGGCAAAATGTCGAATGCGTTTTTTTTTTCCATTTCATCAAACTTGTGCTTTGACTTGTGCAAGGACTTGTGCTTTCAGAACGCTTCAATTATACCTCTGTTGTATATGCATGTTTTTGTTGTTTCCAAGCCAATCTAAGCTTCTCCATGCAACAAACCTAGAATATGGAAAATCCTCAAGGTTGAGAAAGTGGGATATGTGCAAGTACCTCGATGCCACTCACAAAAAGACTTCATCTCACACGTGAAGTCTATTTAGTTAAGCACATTCCTTAAAGTCTCACAGACTGTCATTTAAGCATTGTAGCACATCTTTTGAGGGTGCACCGCCACTCGTAGAATTCATTTAAAGAGAGGAAGACTTCTCTCAGAAACATCACAAAAATGAAAACAAAAATCACAAGAAATTAAACATGTAGGGTAGTTCTGTATACTACAGACTCAATGAAGGCCACCAAAAAAGGGTCATCCAACTATGCATGCAATTCAATATAAGCTGCTCCCACACCTGTCTATTGTGACTCCAAGTTTAAGAATCAGTGCAGAAATTTGCAATAAAGCCATCAAATCTTGCATGAAATCTTGTTGCCATTGTGCCTTAAATACCTTGTGCATACAATGGGACCCAAATAAAATTTCACACTCAGAGATGACAACACCAAGCAGACATGCACTAGAAGAGATTATCTACATTCATTCCATTTGATTTTGCTGCTATTTAAAACTTAGCCCAGCAAAAAAGTGTTCTCAAACGAACATTTATTGCCAACCTCTGTGGCAGAGCCTTCTTCGCCTCCTCTTCACCAATTCCTTCCCCAAGGCAGTTGAAATGCGACAGTGCTCACTTCCAGCATATGAACCTGCGCTATGCTTCTGGACATTATCTTCAGTGGATTGTTTTCCCCCTCATCCAGCACTGAGCACGTAATGCCTCGTCGTATTCCACACCTGTCTCAGTGGCTGTTCGGAATTTACCGAGTAACAACTACTTCAAATATACATCAGGCCAGACACCAGTTTGCCCAACAGGGCCTAGTAAGTCAACTTGACTACACCAAAAAGCAGACTCCCTGAGCAAAAGGGTCAGAAAAGGAGGCAGCGGTGAAACACAGTGAAAACATTTGTGCAACTGAAAGCTTTTGTGTGCACAATATTTACATGTGCAGTTAATGTAAAGCAGTTGAATGTTACTACCACGGCCACGGTGGAACCTGTGTCCTTTGGGTCAGCCACTGAGCAAAATAACCAGTGTAACAGCGCGGCAGATCCCAAATAAATAAATTCCCTACAGGTGCACACTATGAAAAACTACCTATAAATGAGTCAAACCGTTAGGCCTTCCATAGCTCTCGAGACTATTGCAAGAAAGAGAGGGCAATAACCAGTTCAGTAATTCAGTAACATGTTCCAGTAATTAATTGTAATCAGTGTTAAGTATACATTTATTCTCTAGTCATTTATAATTTTTTCCTAAAAAGAATAAGAACTCAGACTTGCAGTATGTGTGCAATTTGTTATTTTTTGTATTCATTATGAGCCAATGAAATTACACTTTTCATGTTGCTCTCAGAATATAGCACACTGAATGACTTGTCAAATATGGTAATGCCTTCAGCAAAGTGATTGCCTGCAAGAATACGCAGCATACTGAAGGAAAACGAAGACACGCTGAATAGACAGAGTGTTCATTTCATCCAAAGCTCAGTGAATCCTGCTCTTTCTTGGATGTTAGTCAGCTGACCCGGCAAAAAAAAAGGCGTTGCCTTCACAAATGAAGGCACTGTGCCTGAATGGGCTATGTATATTCCTATATCTTACTAATCTAGTTTGTGAAATACATCTTCAACAAGCTCGTGAACAGCACTAAAGAGATTGTATCTTTGTGCATGACCTTCTCATTAATGATGTTCCTGCTTTTTTTCAAGACGGGATAGGGCTGCTGTGGAATCTCCGCAGATGTTTGCTGCAATGTTAGCGCACATCCCTATTCTTTGGTGGCATAATACGCCTCGTGCAAGCCGACGGAAGTGCTACTGGTGGCGACCCTGCTAAGTACTTTCGGGAGAGTAGGCAGCCATCCGCCATAGCTTTTTACGACTTTGTTCGTGCTCGACATTTAGTTCGTGTTGTCGCAGCGTAATAAACAACTTTCTTCGCATGTGCAGAGTGGCCGAAGCTTCAAGGGATGTTGAACAACAATTAAAAGCCATCTGTGAGAAAAGAAATAGCAGACGCGAAAGAAGACGAAGTAGGGTCGCGAGCACGTGGCACGTGGATTCGTTGTTTTTTCTTTTTAGAATACACAGCATCGTAGCGACTTGCTGCTTGGCACTCTTCAGGCATATTGTCTTCCGCCGCACTTAGAAGCCTGGTTTATTAGTCAACGAAGTCCCTCGGATTTTACACTGCTGCCGAAACCCAACCTGGCTTTCGTGGAGGACTATAGAACACCTGCGAAATGCGAGAGCTGCTCGACGGCGACACAGCACGAGGGTCATCCAAGTAGCCAACGATCTGTTAGCCAGCGCACAGTTCAATCTGGCGGGTCTTTGCATGGTTCTTCAGCGCATCGAGAAAAGCATCGATGAGCTCGCGAAGGCCTATGAAGCTCTACATGCAGAGATGACGGATGACGAGATGGCTGCGGACATTGACTCTGTGCTTGAATATGAAGACCGGGCCGCAGGATGCGTTGGTCTTCTGCGGCTCCACATCCAACAGCTGACTAGACGGACTTCGACGACTTCTAGACAAAATGGTGATGGCCCAAGTGACTCATCTTCCTCGCATCTAGCAACTTTGAGCAAACCCTCCGTCGTGTGCGGAGCAACGCTTCCTAAGATCGACTTAAGGCTCGACAGTTCCCCCACGAAATGGCTTCCATTTTGATACATCTTTCGCCATTCGGTACACGAGAACCCACAGCTTAACAATATCGATCGGTTCCAGTACCTCTGGTCTCTGCTAGACGGCCCGGCAGCAAAGGCTAGTGCAGGCATACTGATGACAGACAATACTTACAAGGATGCCATGTCCATTTTGAGGGAGCGGTCTGAAGAGATGAGAATCATTGAACAAAAATACCTGAAAAATCTTTGCACATTATGGCCTGTCATTACGTCGGCGAACGTTGGTGCACTTCGGAACCTCTACGACTTCGTCCAAGTTAACATCAGAGGCCTCAAAGGTCTCGGGATCACGGAGTCGAACTACGCCTCCATGCTTTGTGAGGTCCTGATGAAGGCTATTCCACAGGACATGGTGCATAATGGTGGAATATTACTGACAGCGGCCACTTGTGGCATCAAGTGCTAATGACCAGCCAAGATCGGAAGAACTTACGCAACTGCTAGATTACCTGCGCATCGAGTTGGAATGCCGGGAGCAGGCTACCTACCAGCAACGCATGTCGTACGACGGTGAATGGCATTCTTCTGGCAGCTGTGTGAATCATGAAACAGCATCAGCTGCAGTCCTCACTAACAGCGTCAGGAAGAGGGAGGAGGGATGCGTCCACTGCCAGAAGGCACATCCAACGCAGAATTGTGATGCACCGATCCATGACACGGAGAAAAAGCGCTTACTGTCGGCAGCTAGCTGCTACTTCAGATGTACGAGAAAGGGCCACCGAGCAAGCGACTGTCGACGTAAGGTTAGCTACTCGCACTGCCAAAGAAGACACGCTACTTCGATGTGCTTCAGAGCACACGCAAAAGGCACTAATGTACTGACGCCACCACTGCAAACAATGAACAATACATCCATGCATACTGTGTCACAGGGAGACAAGCGAAGTAATGACACCATACTTCTTCAAACATTCAGAGGATGGATAAAGGGTGCCAAGAGCTCGTGCTACATAAGAGGTGTCTTGGATAACGGTAGCCAGCGTAATTTCCTTAAGGAAGACGTTTCAAGAAAAATGAGGCTCAAAGTGTTAGGAGAGATTGACATTACCGTCAATGTGTTTCGAAACAACAATGCAGGTTGCAGTATCCGTTGCCAACTGGTCAAAGTAACCTTACAGAGTCAGTTTGATGGTGTCCACCATGTCATTCAGGCCCTAGAAATCACGCACATTTGTCAAGTCCTTGTCGAAGTACCTAGCAATCACGAATTCATCAAAGACTTGCAGAATCGTGGCGTCCGATCGGCTGATGCTGTTTGTTTCCCGCACACTAAACAAGAAAGCATAAGCTTATTACTTGGGTCAGACCAGTTGTGGAAAATTCTTGGGAAGGATGTTCTTGGGAAGCATGCTGCTGCTGTGCCAAGACATGCCGAATTTCTGGACGCGGTGCAAACAAGTATCACACCATAACACCTGCTTTTATTGTACAATTATGTTAACCACCCCTTATGTAATACCCCAAATCGGGGTCTTTAAGGTAATAAAATGAAATGAAATGAAAGGGCTTCTTTCTATTGAAACGGCACTGGGTTGGACGATCCAAGGACCCATAAACAACAATGAAGCCGTTCGTCCGCATACAAACGTGAATATTTGTGTACTTCGAATTGTTGCTTGAATGATGAAGGCGAATGCTTACACATCAGAAAGTTTTGGCAACTTGAAAGCTTAGGGACCACAGATGCTGTGGAGCCATCCTTTCATGACAAGCAAGTTTTAAAAGCTTTCAAAGAAACCACTGAGTTGTGCAACAAGAGATGGGAAATTCGTCAGCCTTGGAAAAACCTGCCGTCCGACCTGCATGATAACCGCGTGGCAGTGATCAAGTGGCTCTGCTGTCTCCTCCATCCGCTACCTCGAGACAAGAACGTTCCGTGCAGCTGTGATGCAGCAGTCGGACAGTATCTTGAGAACCGTCATGCGGAACCAGTTCCCGTAATCGAGGATGTGAACACCACAAGGTATTACATGCCCCATCGAGAAGTGATCATAGAATCGTCGTGTACGACCAGAGTTGTCTTCGACGCGTCCTCCGATGGTACTGGAATGACTTCGCTGAATGACCACTTGGAAAGAGGTCCAAACCTCAACAACGAAATGTTAAAGATGTTGCTGTGCTTTCACCAATTTAGATTCCGGGTCTATGCATGGATACTGAGGCCCATCGCAGCATCCTGTGGCCTGCCATTCCCTGAGGGGCACCTAACAGCAGATGAGCTTGCCAATTCTGAAAGACATTGGATTTCGTTTACCCAAAAGCAACGATTTCATCCAGAACTAGCAGCTCTCCAGGCAGGACGCAATATTCACAAGGCCTCTAAGATTCGGGATTAAAACCCTTTCTTGCGAAGGTGGGTGGGTTTGCTGCTCAGTGAAACAAGACTACAAAACGTTGGGGACGAGAAAGGCATCAACCACCCGATTCGGCTTCCCGGTCATCACGCCGCCACTGAACTCGTCGCAACACACCTGCACCGAAGGATTTCCCATGCGGGGATCGCAATGACCACCGCAGAACTCCGAGAGCCCTTCTGGGTGACGAAAGGGAAGCAGCGTGTGAAAAAAGTGACCAAGCAGCATACCTGGTGTGCGCGAAGATTCGATGTCAAGGTTATGTTGGATACTCACACGTTTGCTAGAGAACCTTACGGGAAGCGACGGAGTAGCAGACACACGGCCTTTATAGCATCTGTGCTTCCTAAATATGCGCCTGTGGCATTTCGTGGGCCAGGAGCAGCAGACGGCCCGGCGGCAGCAGTATAAAATAAGAGGACTTCATTGACTAATAAACCAGGCTTCGAAGTGCGGCGGAAGACAATATGACTGAAGAGTGCCGAGCAGCGAGTCGCTACGATGTCGTTTATTCTAAAAAGAAAAAACAAAGAATCCACGTGCCACGCGCTCGCGATCCTACTTCATCTTCTTTCGCGCCCGCTATTTCTTTTCTCTTCCAAACAGGACCTCTTCCTGTACTTGGGTGTTTAACCAGAATTTCGATTTCACAGGGTGAGGGGTGTTTAACAGCTGGAAGCTGGAATATTTTTTTTTTTCTTTGGGGAACTGGGAGGGGGGGGGGGGCTATCCACCTGGATCAGTTTTGAGGTGGCTGTTGAGGGGAAGGAGGGTAAACAAAAGCCTGCTTGTAAGTTCAAACTGCTCACACAAACGGCTTGCCCCACAGCTTGGGACCACTTGTGGGTGACCTGTTCACTTACCTCACCTGCCTTGCAGGCACACAATGGGTCTTGCAGCAAGCACTCAGGCACTGCTGCCTGCATGAAAGCAAACAAAAAAGAGAGAGACAGATGAGAAAAAAGGGGTAGGTAACCTAGGCGGCTCCTATTTCCTTTGACCTGTTAGCTATTTTGCACGGTACATCACATTTAGCCTGGTATAGAATTCTGTGTTTAAAAAGTTGTTGCATGGCTTTAAAGAAAGACGTGCCGTGGCGGTAAAGTAAATAAGACAGCAGAAGCGCTCTTTATGTCCTGTTTTTTTTTTTTTCTAACCGTTGCTCAGCATCTTTGTTTAAAGCAAGCATAATTTGAGTTCTGCTGCTCTCAGATTTTTTTATTCTTTGGTAGCAGTCGCACACATGCACAGTGCCGCCCTTACCTCACCCTCCACCACGCCATCGTAATTCCTTTTTAACATTTGCACATATGCTCATTTGCCCTCCTCCCTATTTCATGATTTACACTAGTTCTAATAATCAGACAGGAAACTCCATGTGTGCTCGATATGCGTGCATCCCTCCACCTCTGTTACTAGAAGAAAATACTATTACAACAGAGTGGCAGTTTGGGCACGTTCGTGTACCACCATGAAAGTAGAAGCGCACAGAACACACAGACAAGACAGCTTGAAGAAGATATTACAAACTCGAAGAAAGTTTGAAACCAATACAAGACTAAAAATAGCTTCGGTGTGTGCTGAGCATTTCATATATGGAACACTGGGAAGATGCTGGCCCGCAAACCACCTCTACAGTGCCCTCCATGAAAATGGCAATGCTTGCATAGGAACATAAAGCTCTAAAACAATGTGTTGCACTGCAGGCCCACAGAAGACGCATATGTGACGAAATCTCCGTAAAGTGATCAATAAGTTCAGTAGCTGTTTAATGCTTACAGACTTCTATACATCTTGATGATAGAACAAACCCCAGCCTTGCTGTCACGCCCACTGAACTTGACCAACCCTTCCCCGCTTTTAAATATATCACGCGCTTTCTCTTTACTCAGCATCGAAACAAAAAATTCTCACGCAGCTTTGTGCGCTTTCAAGAAGGTCGCTCAGAAAATTGTAAATTTTGACTCGTGCAGCGGGTAGGGTAGTTCGACGAACGCAGCACTACAGACAGACAGACAGACAATGAACTTTAATGAATCCTGAGGAGCTACATAAGGACTCCCTAGCGGGAGGCTGTTGTAACCGCTGGCCGCACCCATGTGGAGGAAAGAACGCCATAAGGCTCCGCCCTTTCATGGGCCCTCTGGATAGCCTGGGCTTGCTTTCGGAGCACCGTGCTTGTGATGGCCTCCTCCTATTCAGCTTCGCTGGAGAGAACGTCGTTAGGCAACGCGGGACATCGCCAGAGCATGTGAGCCATAGAACAAAAAGTTTCACTGCAGTCGGGACAGCCAGGCTCCACGTCCGAGTATAACTTACTGAGGAAGCCCCGGGACGGGAAAGAGCCCGTCTGCAACATTCGAAGAGGAACTGATTGACCTCTGCTGAGCTTCGGATGCGGAAGAGAGTAGACTCTCCGGCCAAGTTGGTAATGTTTACTAATTTCATTGAATGTGAGAAGTGGGTCATTCTGCTGAGCCTCTTCCTGCCCCTCCGGAGTCGCCAGACCACCGCGGCGCGTGAGTTCTCGCGCACGGTCGTGAGCCAGCTCACTGAGGTTTGGGAAGCCCTCAAGAATGTTCATCCCCATGTGTGCGGGGAACCACGTAATATAATGTGAACCGGGGCAAGCCCTCTTCTCTAGAATGGAGGCCGCCTCTCGAGCGAGGTTACCCATTTCGAATGCCCTAATTGCATCTCGCGAATCGCAGCGCTAAATTTTGGTTTTATTCGATGGCAAGTTTGACGATATCCATGAGGAGTGTATGCAGGCTTATTAAAAGTCGCTCAATTGCGCTTCTTAAGGTGACTCTTATGGCAATTATTATGCGATGATGTCACGTATGTAACCAGTGCTATCAAGATCGCTACATAGTGCACCAGAATCATGTAATGTGGGCTTCATTGTGTGACTTACCACTCCGCTCAAATGATGTGCATTTATCATGCAATGTGGCAATGTAGCAAGGGTACAATACTGAAAAAAAGAAAAACAAGGCGGCTACTTTGCACGAGCTCCACTTCGCAATTGGGCTTTTTTACGCTGGTCTGCGGGATGCACCTGACAAGCATATGCGGACTGGTTTGTCCCAAATTAGGTTAACGACATTGCGCATGCCCACTCTGACAGAGGCCAGCGTCTTTCCTGCAGCTGTCACCGCAGAAGTAGCTGTCTGGCAGGCGAACGAAGGGGAAATCGCAGCCACGAACTTCGGCCATGCCCATGCCGGCCAGGGCTGCAAAAAGCGTTGTCGTATGCTTGGCCTACCGAGAGTACTTTCGACAGCGCCCGCTAGGTGGCCATCAGTGGCACCTCTATAGGTGCTGCACCAGGCGTATACCTCCACGACAGCTGGAACCTCTTACTTAAGTTGAAAGCCTTTCCGCTGTCTATGAAAGCCATACAGAGAAATTCATTATATTCAATTGAATTCTTAATTATTTGACTCATCACACAAACGTGACCCACTGCACAGTACCCTCATCTGAAGCTTCTTTGGTCTCTTCGTAGAGGATGATTAAAGTCAAGCATGCCTCTGATCCCACAAGGCATTACTTTCATGAATATTTCATATGATGCTAAAAGCATGCCGCTCTGTATGCGTTTTTTTTTAAGTCTTTTTACATCTCCCTCCTTGTCTATTAACAGAGCAGTGCTTTCCTGGCTCACTGTAGTCTTGAGGCACTCTGTGTATAGGGAGCTTGCACGGACGGCGGCGACGCTATGCACTCTGGGTAGGCAGCCATTTCTTTGTCAGAGCCGCCCGCGGAGTGGAGTAGCGCAGTCATGTTTGCGTGCTTTGGAGTAGCGTGCAGGTGTGATCGAGTGCGAGCGTGGCGCAAATTTAACTCCAATTAGTGCCGTGCACGATGTCAGCGACACCGAAAGACTACACCGCAACGCTGTGCCAAAAAGACCACGAGCAGTACGAAGAAAATACGAGACCATGCGACGAGGACCCATTCACGTTCGTGCGGGCGACGTGTAAGCAAGGTGGATGGGGCCGCGCGTCGAAAGCTGTGATATTCACGGAAATTTCTGTTCTGAGGACGAGCTTATTGCCGGGAGAAGTGAAGTCGAGGACCGGCCCTCGAGGCACAGCTTTGTGACGAATGGCTGGGTGCGGGGGTGAAGAAAGTCGTCACCAACACCAAGATTGTCGTCACTCAAGTAAGACGTGTTAAATTATATGACTTTGCCGTAGATGCTAATGTTTGTTTCTGTCCAGGTTAACCACTCCCAGAGCGTTAACAAGCCCCCGTCGATGTCTACTGCGAATGCTGTCGGCGCCAACACATGCTCAGCCGGTCAAAGTTGTAAAGCGTGGCTCTTTTTCTTTAGAATAAACCGCTATCGTAAATGATAACCGGTAGACTGATTCGTCATTAAAGTGTTCACGTACCTGACACAAAGTGGCGAGAACAGACGAAATAGTTGTCGGTGTCAGCTTCTTGAGTGCCGCGTACGCGACAGCCACTCACGCCGCCAACGCTCCGACAGCTCCTTCGCCTTCCCGCACTCGTGCAGGCGAACCTTTGGGATTTTGAATAAACTGCCGTCTTTCGCATTCCTCTTTAGCTCCTTCGCCCTGCTCTGGCTGTAATTATTGCAGCCTACCATTACACAGTGCATCATTACGTCTCCAGGCAGTGCTGACACCACGTAAATGAGTGCCCTCGCTGGCCGCCTCTGACAAAAAAATGGCTGCCTATCCAGAGTGCACAGCGTCGCCGCCGTCCGTGCAAGCTCCCTATGGCACTGCAAGCTTCCTAAATGTGAAATCTCCTCCACCTTTAATCAAGATGGTTGCTATGCCACCTTCTCTGGCTGCTTCCTCATGGGACATTGCCCTTGTGACACGATGGCGGCGCACAGGACTTCGCTGTCCTGACTGATGTTTATTATATACCGCGACCTATGTTTCAGCTGTAGAGTTCATAGCACAAGTCCTCAGCCACCGTCACTCTCACTGAAAGTGCTAATGATACTGTCCTGTTTATCTTTTTTTTTTTTCACTCCATACATCTTGGACCCTCCCAAACAAAGTTCCCTGTTAGTTGTTTTAATGCTGCCTTCCTTTTTTACTGCTTCTTCTGCTTCCTACACATTATAATTACATGTAAACCTTCCCTAGTCTGTATTTTTGCAGTACATTGCTGTTTCTTTGTATTACTCTAGCATTTGTGCTGACCACCCTGCATGGACCACGAGTCTGAAGTGTTGTACAAATAAATAAAGTTACTGGTTATACTTTCCTCATCACTTTGACAACTCAGCAAATTCTGTTTCATCTGGTAAGTTATTTTTACGCATCGTACTCTTCAGCAATGATGGGAGCAAATTGCAAAAGATTATTGGAGCGCTGATGTAGGGTCACAGGTCAACATGCAGAAAACAGAGGTAATGTTAGGAGGCCCTGAAAAAAAGGGGAGAGCTCAGAATATGACCAGCCACTAGAAACTGTACAATATATGTATATCTGGGGCTATTATGAACAGGGAGGCCTGCTTATGTTAAGGAAATTCACCGAAGAATAAGGATGGGTTGGTGTGCCTACGGTAGGCATTTTTCCCAACTCATGACCAATGACCTACCATATCCCTAAAGCCAAAAGTTTACAATCACTGCATTTTGCCAGTAATAACACGAGGCAGAAACTTGGAGAATAACACAGCAAGTCTAGAGGAAGTTGAAAACCATACAACAGGCTATGAACAAATATGGTCGGCATAACATTAAATGGACATGGGCAGGCCACATAGTGAGGTCAGGTAACCGATGGTCAATTAGGTGGACGGAACGGATACCAAGAGAGTGCAGTGTGTGTGCGGTCCTTCTCTTGTCTTAGTTTTTTTTGTGCTGCCTTCTACGATGATGAAATACCAACTCGCCCAGCAAGGCACCCTTCATGGGAGAGGAAGGGTGGCGGCCATGGACCTCAGGGAGTAAAGTTGGACGACAAAATGAAAAGATTTTCTGGCACAAAACAAATTCGCTTGAGCAAGAACGGGACAGGATGATCTTCGGGAGAGGCCTTTGTACTGTAGCGGCCAGAAGCTAGGCTGTGAACACGCGCGCACACATACACACATACAATACGAACCTGCAAGGATGGCCTCCCATGGATGGCCTCTACGAAACACAGCGCTGCAAGATGAAAACTCATTATCCACCTAAAAGCTCAACTTTACACAGAGCTGCTTTGTTAGTCTTAAAACGTTACGAGGCTTAATGTTCTTACGCGTGGTTATACATGATCAACGTAACCGGACTACGTTGTCCAATACCGTTGGTCGTGATTGCAAAAGATCGTTAAGCATGAGCAGAAGCATTCGCTACATGACTTTAAAAGCGAATAATCGTGTTCACAACTGTACGTTTACTCCAAGCTTTACAATAACAAAGCATGTATCCTTAGTGAGACTTTCCTTTGGAAGAAGCTTCAACGCTGGCAACACAACAAGCTCCGGATAAGTAAATATTATATTTACCGAACAAAACCTAAACAAGATCAAAAGGACAGAAAGTTGAGCGAGTTGGTAACAGTCCATAATCAAAAGAAGAGGCGTGCAGGACACGGACACAAGGCCGGCGTTCGTGTTGTTCACTGCTCTCCTTGTGGCCGGCGTTCGTGTTGTTCACTGCTCTCCTTGTGTCCGTGTCCTGCACGCCTCTTCTTTTGATTATTATGGACCTATACAAAATGTCCTCCAATCTCAACTTCTAGCTAAATGAAGCATGAATAATGTTTTTTTTTTTTAACTGCGTGCAAATGAGTTCAAGCTTCCCTCTCTCAACGCGTTTTTTCGGCACAAGTGATCGGCCACACATTGGGGCAACAGCGTCATCGACGCTGCTGCCCCAATGCGTTGACGCATTGGGGCGACAGCGTAGACGTACGAAGGCAGTTTTGTACCGTACACAACATGCGATGCGCATTACCTTTAATGTGAGATCAGCCATGTGGTTAACGCTTGCGATGAGCGACGCTGGCTACAGCATGAAACGCCACACAGACATTTTTGCACGGAAATAGTAGAAGGTTATCCTAGTGCCGTGAAAGGAGCGAACCATGTGAAATATTTTGCTATGCTCCGGTAGATGTCGCCAGCGCCCGCAGGGGGGTGCGCATTTCGGCGGGCGCTCGCAAGTTCGGAGTGTTTTCCATCGGCCGCTACTCCGGGATACCTTTTCCAAGGGAACGCAAGTACGAAATAACAGGGTCACAATGACATATGAGGTCTCAGTAGTTTTAAAAAAATTAACGAGCATGTTAAAGCGACTACTGATGAAATCAAACTTTGGTTCGAGCGAGTTGGACCACAGCTGAAACAGCAGTGCAACGGAGAGAAAGGAGACAGCGCGCTTGGGATGTTTATGTGCAGTTAAACCGGTTAAACTTCGTCCCTGCTGCGCTGCTGTTTGACTCAGAGTGATGAAGACCATGCAAACAGCCATAATAAAATGAAATCTTTTTTTTTTTTTTCAACGGGAAAAGTGACATCAAAAAGCACCAAACCGCACGCACTGACCACCCATGACAGGCTCATGCCCTGGACAAAGTCGTATTTCGTCGACCTTCTTCAACGCATGGGCAGCATCGAACTCGTTGCTTACGCAATACTCGTCCATCTTAACGCCACGGCAAAACACGCCACAAGTATTCCTGCGTCGCAGCAGCTTCCATGGACGTCGAAAACGTAACGTGCTTCGATCGAGACACGGACATCACACGGCTCCGTGCCAGTTGACATGCAAAGCAAAAAGCGGTGACATCACATGGAAACTGAATCTTGCTGAAGAATGCCGACGGTAACTCAATTTCAGCCAACGGGCGCGGTCTTTGCGGCGTTTCATCGGTGCAGCAAATCTGTGCTTCGGCGGCTTCACGTGGGTCGTTGTTCAGAGCTCTGCACTTCGTAGGTATTTTCTGCTCCCTTTTTTGTTAGCTGCTTCGTGAAACATGATGATTTTGTGGGGTTTAACGTCCCAAAACCAGCTCTGATTATGAGAGACGCCGTAGTGGAGAGCTCCGGAAATTTCGACCACCTGGGGTGCACTCACACCGCACAGTACACGGGCCTCAACATTTCGCCTCCATCGAAATGCAGCCGCCGCGGCTGGGATTCGATCCCGCGACCCTCGGATCTGCAGCCGAGTACCATAGCCACTAGACCACCGTGGCGGGGCCGTGAAATTGATGGTGCGTCAGGAAAAATTGTGGGAACAGCGTCCTCCGTAAGCGATGGACGTTCGCGGTCGAACTCGACAACTTCCCCGTTTATTACGTGCTTGAATGTTAATCGCTCGTCGAAGTGGCGAGAACACACAACGCAGGTATCCGTGAGCACCTTGTCGTCCCTCTTGATATTCCTAGTCCATCCCTTCAGGCGAACAGGGTCATGCGGAACAACGAAACCTTTTCTGTTGACGACTTGTAATCGCCTTTACAGCACGGAATAAAACACGTCCTTTTCTTTTTTCGAAGGCATTGTCACAGAAGTACAGCAGGTTGCATCACATCAGGCCGTAGCATTGCGGTGTCAACGTAAAAATGCCGCAGGAACAAGGTAAACACCGCCGACACACGTGCTACAGCAGACTGGCGACTTTGGTCTGCATTCCTTTGGCTGCTTCAGCACACCCGCCTGAGAGCAGCAGCGCCCCCTTCTACCCGCTCGCCGAGCACTCGAACTGGTTTCACCAGCGCTTCGGGAAAGGGCGCCCGTTCCCGACACTAGGAAAACCTTTCCAGCCTCTATAATACAACTCTTCCCGCGTTTTCTTTCAGATCGCTAATCAGTGTTGCCAAATGACGGCGAGCAAAAGTCGCTAGATGGCAACTTAAAAGTGGCTTCAATGGAAAAAAAACCGACTCTGAATAACTACCGAGAGGGCAAAAACGAAATAAAGAGGGAGGCATTTTATGATAATTCAAGAGGAAGCGCTTTATTGTTTGAAGCGAGATCGGGCTGCCTTAGAACGCGTGTTTATAAAGCGAAATTCAGTAAAGAAGAAGAAAAATGCACATGCTGTGAGGAAGATAGGGAAACGACAGAGCATGTTCTGATTGAATGCGGAAATATCCACCCAGGTGTACGTTTGGGCACCACCCTACATGAAGCCTTGGGTTTTAGGGCGAACAACGGGAAGCTGAACATAGCCGCGATTGAAATAAGTAAGAGACGGTTAGAATACTGGTGGCAGAAAAGTAGAGAGAACGGACAAAAATAATTATAGGGAAAAATATGGAATTTCTGCCATAAGGGGCAGGGAACTGAGCTATGAAATTCCATTTTTGATATGGCATGATCGATTTGATTGAAGTATATGTTGTTGGTTCATTAAGTTGTTTCTAACAAAGAAATGAGTCTTTGACTCCTTCCCTTTCGTTAGTTCTCTGCTCGAGTCTTTTACACCCTGGTCTTTTATCAGAAAGGTGCTCAGAATGTGTACAAATGAATGCTTCAGTTTCGATTTCGAAAGCGTCAAGGCCAGGGCGCTCCCAAATGGCGAGCTCCAAATGGATCACTGAAAACTTAGAAAACTGAAATTCTTAGAACATATGCAAATTGAAGTTAAAGAAATAAAAGTTACAGTTTCGATGCCTGTTCCGCAGCCTTACTCTATGGATTCCTATAACGTATTCCATTTACATATTTGCAAACCACATTTATTTACCATATGCGTGTCATGTAGGATGAGCAATGGTCCGGTTATGGTCAGATAAAAAAAAAATTACACACCTTAAGGAAAAAGCTGATACCAGAGCCAACGTAAACTTAAATTGAGTGCGCACAAAAAAGTAATACATCACAAGTCAAAGCTTTTTAGATGTTGATGTTATTAGCAGTCTATGAAATCGAACCGTGAATGCTCGCAGAAATGTTTATGAAATAAGTATTGCACTGTTTCACGTATTGATAAGAAAAGTAAAATACAGTACAACACAAAAAGGAGCACATCTTCCGCAGAAGGCAAACGAAATTGGAGATATATCTAGAGGATGTAGTAGTTCATAAACTTTCCTTGTTCACAGACTGCAACATATTACATTCGAACCTCGTTATATAACCAAGTTTGAATGTAACCACTAGCTCTTTTTAAGATCGCACCTGGTTTTTCCAAAGGCTTCTTTGAAAAGGTCGCCCGTCGCCTCCCACAACAGCTTTCCAGAAGCAGCGACCCACCGCCAACAGGCCAGCTATATATATGCAAGGGTAGTAATTTCCCCTATGTCAAATGCACCTGGATGAGTCCTCTCAGCGCAAGGAATCAATGTGGCCCACAAACCATCCAACACGCTTGGCCACTTCTTTCCATGACCAATATGCATTGGCGGCGCATGACTCAAAACTAGTACGCGTGGTTTCATGTGCCATTGATTGTGCTAAGTCGGCTTTTGAGTTGATTGAACCTCGATGTCAAGTTAATTTGTCTCGCTTACACGCGTTCTTCCAGTTATCTCGATCGTGACGCCGTCTTTTCAGTGTATGTGATCTGTGGGGGAATTTCACTGGTGACATCATTCTTGTGCTGTTTTTACCCTTGAATTCATAAATTCTTCCCAATCTTTCCCGATCAGCGCAAGGAATCTTGTGCCATGCCAGGAAAACGCTGCCGATTAGATAGGATCTTTCACATTCATATAACAGATCGGCAGCTGAGCTGTGCGCGATCAGCACTTTCTTTTAAAAAGACAAGGTGGCTTGCTTACACCTCCAATGTACAAGACAGCAGCACGCTCTCGAACTGATGTTGAAGTAATCACAGCTTTAATCGCACGAAGCAGCGCGCATGCACTTTACAATTCACAGGAAGTCACAGGAAACACGACAATCATAAGTTTTTGTTGCAAGCTTGTGTTAACCTTATCCAATGCTTGATGCGCTTGCATGGTTTCACCCTTCTGATATAATTCTAGTAGGTCCTTTCACGGACCCAGAGCTCCCCATGCAAGTTGCAGTTAACAGCTCGTCCCATGCAATCGGCGCTCATAAAGTGATTGCATGAAGGGCGGAGAGTTGGGCGTGTTGATAGGTCAAGGTAATAACAGCACAAGCAACGAGGCCAAGATGTGTGTGTGTGCATCCTTCATTCATACTTGTTGCTTGTGCTGTTGTTACGTTTTAAGTGCACGTGATTGCGAAATCAGAACGGGAGGGGCATGATGAACAACTTCGAAGTTCAGGTTTTCTCCCGCATACTGAAAAAAGGCCTAGCTGGAACCCACAGCACCTAACCGCCTAACTTCGAGTCAGGAACAAATTTTCCTGCAGCTAACCACTGCGAAAAGCAAATATTTAGGTCGAGTTCGTCTTTAACCATAGAAATTAACCGCATCTACAGTTGCAAGCGCGTGCATCTTGAGGACGCGATTGCTAATTACTATGCATCAAACACGATTGACAAACACGCACAATGAGTATTCCAAGCAAGTTATCCTGGTACACGATTGCGCCAACAGCGGTCAAGTCATGGTGCCAAAATGAGGATATTGCGCCGTTATGCTTCCTATTTGAAGGCTTGAAGCCCTCCAACGCGGACAGCACGATGTAGGCCAAGATCACTATCATCGCAACCATGAAGGTTCAAATATGGCAGTTTGCTAAAGCAGCTCTAGCTATTTTCCTTGGACTTCCTTTAGAAGAATAATGGCTCTACCATAGCTTCCAACTGTTCTTTACCAGTGGCATATATCTGCTCCAGCTATCTATATCTTGCAGAAAATCCACAAAAATGGGAAGCGCCTCTGAGACGTATAGCCTCTCATTTAATGTACCATCATGGCATTCACGCGTATATGTTCCTTTGGGAGGCAAGAGCGAAACTCACATCTACAAGGTGAAGAACATCACTGCGGATGAAGATGAAGTAGTATTTTTATGCATGCCCCCTTTCAGAAGTGTTCTTGTTGATCTTGCCATGGAAACTTCTTAACAGCTCTTCCACAAGAACGTACGTGACATTGTGGGATCGCATGCCGTTTGCTGTCACTGAACTGTGCGTCTCATTATGGCTTTGGCTGTCTATAACTTACCTCTTGTACATGGATGCATTATACAGGCAATTGAGTTTTCAGTAGAGGGAGCTTCTATTTCGTCGTTTTGAGCCTGACAATGGTAGTAAATGCATGAAAGTAAGCCAAGGCGTTGGCGTAATTTATTCAGGGAAGACGACCCAAGGTCTTGAGACACCTTGATGACTATACTTCTGTATCATAGGGAGGACATGCACTGTTTAACTTCCATTGAGTTCACTGTAGATTATAGAAGAGACAGTGCCTTCAGTGTGTACAGAAAACCAATTCACTAAGACAGATGCCTCGACTGTGAGTCAGTTCATCTGATATACTGCAAACACTCAGTGGTTTGTTCTTTAGCTCAGCAAGCCATTTGCACATGTTCCAATGCAAGGAACCTGCAGGGAAGCCTGGAACCATTGAAAAGGACCTAACAAGGAATAAGTGCCCCAAGCATTTTATGAAAAGGGTGACCTAGTTCCTAATGACAAGCACGGCCAAGCCAAGGATGCTTATCAGAATTTGTTGTGGGCTAGTTTATTGGAAAAAAAAACAACAACACATACTAAATGCAATTCAAAGACAAAAAAAAAAAAAGACGGGAAAGGGAACACACCAAATTTGCAGAACAATTGCTACATTTAACTAATCTTTATTGTGAAACACCTCGCTTAATATATACACAGCAAAATCAAAGTGCATAGGCACTCTGCACATCACGGCCACAGGTGTGCATATCGCCAATCAAGCAGTCTAAAGCATCATGTCTAAAATATGAAGTCACCGCCCCTTCCACTTTATGAAGGTAGTTGAACAGTAAAGCTATATTAATTACACTGAGGTGCTTGCCCCAAACGGGCTGTCCATTCTTCTTTCTCCCTTTCCTTGTCTTAACGTGCCTAATAAAGCACTTTCGACTAATGTAGAGCTGTGGTTTATTAATGTGCACCTCAATCTAATTGCTCGTGCACTTCTTTCTCTCTTTCTTTGCATCCTGTGTTATATTGGTACGCAGATGTGGCTGCAGGGAATGAACCCGCAACTTCTACTCCCAGCACTGGTGGATCCAGAGCTAGGGGTGGCCTCACTCCCAAGACAGTTGCTAGGAGTCGTACACGATGCATGTCGTGAGGAAAAGAAATTGAGTATTTGCCTAGTTTTCTCAGTCCCACCTCTCGCTTCCCACCCACACACGTGATTCGTCACCATCATCTGCTTCTCTTTTTTTTTTTTCCCGGTGGTAAGTCATAGTTGCTGGGAGGTCCACCTCCTTGAGGCTATCCTGGATACACCCTTAAACTCAAGCTAAACACAAAAAGAAGCCACACACAAATACATGCACATACACTCCCCACCCAGGCTTGAAGTCTTCTGCAACTCGCAAGGCTACACGCTGCCTCTGGGATCAGCCCACTTCACCAGCGTGACACCAAGCAGCGCACACAGAAATGCCAGCACACCTATAGGGTTGACCAAAAGCTGCTTCACTGTTGAAACTGCATTTCTTTGTCCCACAGTACAGCAGACATATCACTTTGGTGGGTGAAGCATGTTTCCTGTGTTTGATGTATTCTTCTTTACCTCACATTTGTGCTGCACTTGCCAGTTACCTTCAAAGCCATGGGTAAACCACGATCAACTTGGAAGCAGGCTGCTTTCTCTCACATTCGTAGTGTGAGCAATGCCGTAGCTTGTGGTCTTAGAAAACATGTTGTGCAGATTGTGCATATGTTCTAGCAAGCAATTGACCTCAAAGTTCACTTGTAGAGTATGAAGGATCCTCTCTCTTGGCAAAATTTTCCTGGTGTGGTCTACAAGATTCTTTGCACTGATTGCAAATTGGTACATATTGAAGAAAGCAGAAATTTCTGCAGGCTACAATGAAAGTCTACAAAAATAATGCAGTAGCATATCATGACGGTAAAAAAGACATTGACAACAAGGCTCAATTAAAAGTAACACAAGCAATAGATCATCTGACACATTGGTTTACCACGTGTAGCCCTAAACTTTATGTCATGTGCTTAATGATACGTATAAAACTTTTTGCTCAGCCACCACATTACATTGTGCACAAGGAATTTACACAGGTCCCTAAAAATCATTATTTCGACTTTGGTCGTCGACCTGCTTATTATACAAGCTTTCTATTTATGGCTTAATCAGTGGTACAGTTGGCTTACCAGCGCATATTGTATAAGTACACTTACAAGTTATCAGCTCACCTTGTTAAGTAAGGTACACAGCCACATACTAACCCAGAAATGAACAAATAGCAGTAGTTCACTATTCCAAATTTTGCATAAAGCCAGTCTGCCTCGGCATTTATTCCAAACACAGATCGATGTAGAAACTTGCACATAATTTCACAGTTTTCGAATTGTTTAAATCAGTACAAAACATTGTTAAAAATGCCATACATGTTGATGTGTTTGCCCAAGGATTCAGGAGGTGGAGAGTAAGAATAAATTGATGTGTGGATAGGAAAATCCTTGATGGCAAGGTTAGTTTTTAATAGTAAGACGAATGGATTTGAGGTTGTTTACAAAACTGGAGTAACCATTTAGATGCACTTAGCTGGAAATCAACTTACATGCAAGATGGTATCAATCTTGCTAGCATAAAATGCTGCACAAGTAGAAGGACTACGTGTGGACCATTGATAATTTGTCCTCACCACTGCCCACAATGTCCTGATCACACGACCATGCAATTAATAACCTGGAGATTATATTGCGCCGCTTCTTCCTTCTATTTACTGTGACATGGCTGTATTAAATACAAACATATCCACCCTAATGAACATCTGTTGCGCTCGTACAGCCTTTCTGACTGGAAATGTTACAAGCTTTTTCGCACTGTTAAGATCTGCTGTGGTCAAAATATCACTTGTGGCTGTGGACGTTTGAGCAAGGTATCGTAATATTGTTCAGCTTAGTTCAAACAGCAGTATTAGTTGCAATGGACTAAGGGAAACAGCAGGAACTGTAAAAACTAGCTAATCCACAAATGTTTCAGACTTTTATATAATACTCTCTTTATACTCATAACTTTTATACTTAGGTGCTCCAGCTAGGATTCTTAGAACTGGCTAAACTCAAATGCACCTGTTTACAGTTCATTTAAATATACCAGCATTTGTAGAACAAAATTGGTGCAGTACAACCGTGAATGAAGTAGCTGGCTCAGATGTGAGCAGTCATGAACCCTCACAGGAAGAAAAGATGCTTTTCAAAAGTAACATTTTATGTGCATTGTGTTTTGACAGTTTAATCTTACTCTTTTAAAATAGATGCATTGGAACGAACTCGCGAAGGTTTGTATGCTCCACTACTTCATATAGTTTATATGTCTTTCTACAGTTCCTACATGATAGTTGTGTTGTTAGCAATGACTGGGTTTACATTATGACAAGTTAAATGTGCAAGAACCCATCATCATGGATTTGTTTCTCTCCCCTACAAGTTCAAAACATTTTTATAGAAGACTAAGCCCCCCTTTTTTCTACAGCCAATCTTCCGTACATACTAACAGCACAGAACAGAAATTGAAGCACAGAGGTCCCCCGGTTTGCTTGAAATTTAAGACAACCATGCAGCTGCAACTGCTATCACATGAGTGACTGCATTTTCCAAGATTCAAAGCAGCACTTATCAAACAGAACACCAACACGTATGGGTGTTCACCTGTTTTTGAAGATGCCAAGCTCCTTTGATCACATAGATGCAAAGTAACACGTGAAGTTACAGAAGCATTCCATATAAAAAGAATGGGAGACGCGTGCGTCAGTCAGCCATTGCTGTCCACTAAATCACAAAGAGTTTGCATATTTGTTCAGCAGGTGTACTGTTAAGTGATACTTAGATTTGTGACCAGTTCACCAATTTCCGGTTATCACTCGGTTGTTTTGTTTCCTTCGTTTTGCAGTGTGTTCTTTCAAATAATTTTTTCAGTTGCGAGACAGCGCTCGTCCTGTATGTTTTATGTTCCTTGGTCTCGGTCTTATGTGCTGCTACAATGCATATGTTCCTACTAGCCCAGCTTTCCATGCTATTGAAGAATTGTGGAAATTAATTAGTCTATACACTGATGATGTAGTAAACTACCAAGTTTGTCTTGGTAGTTTACTACATCATCAGTGTATAGACTAATTAATTTCTACGCTGCTGCCCGATTTGTGTGGGATCAATCTAGATAAACCCTCCTTGTTATTTTAGATGTTTAACCAAATAATTCTGAGAATGTGATACAAAGTTGTTCATTCTTGACATAACCTGGTTTACTGTGTTTGCTTGATGCACGGAACAGCAGCAAGACATTTCACAGTCGCTTGACAATGTTGGTGTGCGATTGTCTGCAACTGGGCAACCTTCCTCCTGGCATATTTGTACAAGCATAAATGACAGCACAGATCGAAGGTGCATCTATTAGAAACTTGTTAATTACTACACATTACTGAAAGTTATACACACCTCGTTAAAGTTGTTTGTTCAAGGAATGTAACATAATGGTCATCATCAAGTTTAAATGTAAATACCAAATGAACTGCCCTGCCAATGCTTTTTCTTAGTAGCCTACCAGTTTAGCGATTGTTTCTTTTTTAGAAAGCTGTCTAACATATTCCTTACATTAACTGCATTCCTAAATCTTCTGTACAATCTTTTTCTGTTTTAGAAATGCTGGCAAGCATTTCAGCGATGTGATTCTAGCAAGATTGGTACATCTACTGGTTTTCCACTAATCGTACATGCGGATCATCACCAGATGTCCAGCCTCTTTTACAGTACTTCATTCTGAAGTGAAACACCCCTCTAGTCTGGGAGGAGTACTAGCACATAACAAAATTATGTTCCCTGCTCAGCACCTTCGATTCACCCCACGATGGGGGTTGTTAGAAAAACAAAAAACACAGCAACTTCAGATTTGTACAAGGTAGATGTTATATCAGGGCATAATAGTACAGAAAAGTCACTTAACCAACTGGGTAATTAATGAAAATAGATTATATGGAGGTAGGTGCATACTGCATTAAATGTCTGTGTGTGAGCCACAGGTAAGGCAGGGAGAGAAAGAAATGTGGTGCTCATGACCACACTGGATTGCATTTATGTGAGCCAGTCCGGGTAAATTTAACTTGAAGTCTACCAATGAACCACGAGTCCACCTCAGTCAACTAGAAGAGCATCAAACACCAGAAGGAAATCAAACAGTGCTATAGGTGAAACACAGACACATGTAGTGACTGTCTTTTTAACTCCACATACCTCTTCTTATAGTTCTCTTCCATTTCCCCATAAAGAAAGCGCACAGCTTAATGCAGTCATTGTAAGTGAAATCTACCTGTTAGGAAATTTACAAAACGTTACCCAGTCAGTGCTACCCCAACTCGACTCATGATACTTTTATTTATTGATTTAAACATACTGTTAGCCCAGATTTGTGGGTCATTGCAGGGAGGGAATACATCAATAAGAATTCATACGTAAGGAACACTGCAGTATACACGAAAAAAAAAAAGTATCAGGATCATCAAGTGGCATGATGAGAGACAAAGAACATAAACAGACAACTGAATGCATTTCATTAAACGTATAACTATCACGAGAAGTTTAAAATGCCTTTACATCAGTGCACTCTGCAATATGGTCAGGTAATTCATTCTGTCTTTTGATAACATCAGAAAAAAAAACGAATGCGGAAAGACGTCTGATGGTTGCACTCTTGCTAAGTCTTCCAGGTGCTCGTATGTACACACTTTTATCAATATTTATACAACCCTTGAGAATCTGACATAATAATTTTGGTCCGTTTCTCTGTTGTCTATTTTCTAGTAACTTTAGGTAGGATCTCAGCAACTGAGTCCGATTTTTTGTACCTGGAACATATGAATTCAGCTGCCAGTCACTAAAACTGTAGATATCAGCTGTTTCATGTTGAAGCAAAAATGCACGTGTCGGGGACGATGTCAAACAATGTTTCGTGCAAAGCTTTCGACCTTGCAGCTGTCCAATATTTCCACCCGGTCGGAATAGTCACTGCCTCATTCTAGCCACCGTCGCGATGTCATCGAATCTTCTGAACTTTACACCGACAACTTGAATGATGAAGTATCGCGGTATCGCCTTTTTGCTTTAGACGGCCCGCCTGCTCGGGTAGACAGCGTTGCAGGTAATGACGTCGAAAACACAAGGGGCTCGCGCGGGAATCCGCTAAAATATTTTAAAATTCTTTTTCAGGAAAAGTAAACGACTTGCAACCGCCTGGCTTGGCATAAACTATTGCAGCACCGAGGAGAACATATACTGAAAATTTGATTGAGATCAGCGGTGAATGAAAAATAGCCGGAGTTGCTCTTTAATGCATGCGCTTGCATAAATAAAGACGTGTATGTGAGCATAAAACAGTTGGAAGTGAGCGCTGAGCAGTGTCTATTCATGTGTATTGGCGTGTGTGGTTTAATTTATCATGTCTCACCAACTATCAAACTAAAAGTTCTACCCCCCGACACACACACACACACACACACACACACACACACACACCAAATTTTCCAGATAACCAATAAGTTGGTATCCTCCCCTCCCCGCGTTCTGGTCACACCATGGGCAACACTCCTCCCCTCAAATTCTGCACCTGCATAAACCCCTGCATCAAACTCGATCGTTTTCAGCCAACCTCGGCGCTTCTGAAGCATACGACGTAGCCTCCGAGACTTGCATGTGCTGCCGGCGCGCAAGCTCTCGGAGGCCAGTGTATGATGGTGTGATGCCGTGTATTTAAAGAGAGTGGCTGCGTTGAGGGACGTAGCGTAACACTTTCGAAGCCAGTGGTTGGGCCGATATTACGGTGAAAATACAGAGAGGCTTTACGCAAGGCAGGCTGCGTGACGTAATGCTTGCGTTCTTTTCGCTTGGTACATCTAGGCGCAACCCGAAAGCAGCTTCAGCCTCGTGGAGAGCTTGCGGCGCGCATGGCGCCGGCTGCCGCAACGGCGATGGGGTTGCACAGCGAGGGACCCCGCTTACTGGCGTGCGGTCCCCGCTTTATATCGGGTCTCGTTGCTGACAACTAGCCGGCTGGAAGACCCGCTCAAAATGTGAGTCATTCTACGCGTCCGGTGCGGCACACTTCATGTGCAGTACACTTGTTTGTTGGGTGGACCGTCACCGGTCAGTCCCAATGTTCATGTTCTCGTCGTCAACGCATGATGGGACTTCTAGGATTAATCCGATTTTATAACGTACCCATGCCACTGCATTTCTTTTTCTTGATTTCCATCAAGTGGCAGCAGAACATTGGTGTGTCGCGATCCAAGCAGTCACGCTTCATCTTTGTACTGTTGTCCGGTGGCCACTTTGCTCTGGACGATTTGCGCCCTGCGGGAAGTCAAGCACACATTGTTGCGTGTTCTGTCGTTTGAAATTTTGAGCCTTTGTTTCAAGAGCGGTACTGCCGAAATTCCCGCTTGCACATGATACGATGGCGGGGCTTCTTGCGAACTTGGTCATCACTGCGGTGCTAGAAGATCGATGCTTTGGCAAGAGGGCCTCGTACGACAAATTTGCTGTAAACATGAAACGGGCTGATCGGACGTTTGTTGCGCAGGCACCACACAAATATAGGAATATAATGGCTTGGGATGGATCTTGGTGAACCATGCAAGTGTCACTGTAGGCAGTGGAGAGTTCTAAAATTGGGTACACGTGGTAATTAAGAAAAGATGGTGTGTGTACCCGAGTGGTTTGATGCATGTGCATTGGTGAAAACGCAAAGCTGTTGTGTTGGGAAAGAATTGTTTTGTGCTGTTCTACAAAGCCAGTGCAAGTTTGCTTCGACCCTAGTTAAATGCGGAAAATAGTTGCAAAAGGCATTGCATGCAACCAGAAGTTATTGAGAGCCAGGGTTTAAAGGAAAGAATATAAAATAGTAGTCAAGTGATGCCTACGAGGGCAGAATATTAACGCAGCATGCAATCCCCACAGCCAGTGTGTGTACTCTTCTGATGTAGTCTTAGACATCGGTGAAGCATGTTTCGATTGGTGAGCAGTAGGTGCTGACTGATCAGCAGCTACTGCTGACACATCTCTGTTTTACTCTAATTGCACAATTTGTGGTAAATGTATGCAAAAACTTAATGAAAGCCATGCACATCTACCATCAAAGGCATTTGCATTATTTGAGGTACTAAAGCTGTAGCATGATGCTGGTAAATTAAAGAAACACCGAGCTATAACGTGTACAAAAAAAAAAAAAGCGACATTCCATACCTAGATGAAATACATAGCAAGCAGAAGCTTCAACACAGCAACACTAAAACAAACAAAATTTTTGCAGCACAAAACCATGGCGAGAAACGCTTAACACTAGCTATGTACAGTTGGGATGTTTGCATTCTTCCAAGATTCTGGTATGCTTTCAGTCATTAGGCGTTGCATGTACAGCCTTGCCAGTTTTTCCAGTATAATCTGCCTCCATTCTTTAACAGATCTGCTGTTATCTGATCCTCACCGAGTGCCTTCTCCGCTTGCATCTCTTTCAAAGCTTTTGTTACTTCCTCTGTCAGTACTGGTGAAATGTCAGCCTCTTCTGAACTACTTCCCCGTTCACTATACTGGTTATCGCGGCTGCTGTAGAGATCTCTGTAAAACTCCTCGGCTATTGTAACTATCTCATCTCTATTCATAAGAAGGGCGACACAAAGGACTTAAAAAATTACAGGCTGATTAGCTTACTGTCAGTCGTCTACGAGGTATTTACCGAGGTAATCGCTAACAGAATTGGTGCCACCCCTGATTTCAATCATCCGAATGAACAAGCAGGGTTTTGTAAAGGCTACTCAACAGTAGACCATATTCACACTATCAATCAGGTGATAGGGAAATTTGCAGAGTATAACCAGCCCCTATATATAACCTTCATAGATTACGAGAAAACATTTGACTCGGTCGATACCTCAGCAGTCATGCAGGCACTGCGGAATCAGGGTGTAGACGAGCACTACGTAGAACTACTGGAAGGCATATACAACGGCTCCACAGCCACAAGTAGTCCTCCATAAGGAGAGCAGCAAAATATCTATAAGGAAGGGTGTAAGACAAGGGGACACAATGTTATTCACAGCATACTTACAAGAAGTATTTAGAACACTGGATTGGGAACAGGTGGAGGTAAGGGTTAATGGGGAACACCTCAGTAACCTCAGATTTGCTGATGACATTGCCTTGCTAAGTAACACAAGAGATGAATTACAAAGCATGATTACTGACCTAAACGGGCAAAGTAGAACAGTGGGCCTGAAAATTAACACGCAGAAAACTAATGTTCAATAGCCTTGAGTGAGCACAGCGACTCGAGATAGCTGGCAGAGGCACTGGAAGTAGTAAGTGAATATGTCTACTTAGGCCAGGTAGTGACCCCTGATCCGAATCATGGGGCTAAGGTAATTAGGAGGATTAGAATGGGGTCGAGTGCATTCGGCAAGCATTCTCAGATAATGAATGGTAGCTTACCATTGTCTCTGAAGAGGAAAGTGTATAACAGCTGCATCTTACCGGTACTCATCTACGGGGCAGAAACTTGGAGGCTAAGAGGGTTCAGCTTAAATTGAGGACGACGCAGCGAGCTATAGAATGGAAAACGGTAGGTGTAACCTTAAGGGACAAGAAGACAGCGGAGTGGGTTAGGGAACAAACGCATGTTAGGGACATATTAATAGAAATTAAGAAGAAGTATGGGTGTGGGTGGCCCATGTAATGCAAAGACAATACAACCGTTGGTCATTAAGGGTAACAGAGTGGATTCCTAGAGTAGGCAAGTGTGGCAGGGGGCTGCAGAAAGTTAGGTGGGCAGATGTGATCAGGAAGTATGCGTGGATAAATTGGGCCCAATTAGCACAGGACAGGGATAATTGGAGATCCATGGGAGAGGCCTTTGCCCTGCAGTGGGCGTAGACAGGTTGATGATGATGATATACAGTTGTGATGAGCACAACTCATGCTGAGCCTCCAGTGGTTGCACTGCGAGTGTCATGTTGACTCCAGTTATTGTGATCATGGAATCTACAATGCAAGGGACACAGGGGGTAGGAAGAACGATGCGACACATTGAACTCAAACATTAAAATGACTGAAAGCTGAGCAAGTTGGCATTTGTGTTCAAAGAAACTGCATCTGTGCTCTCAAGTTCCTTTGTGTCAGTGTTTGCATGCCGCATCTTATTGTGTTATGAATTGTTGTGAGTTTGCTCCTTGTGTGTTCCATGGTTCTTCCTTCTCTCCACATCCGTTAATGGATGTTCACACTGGGGCAGCTTTCCGCGGGGGATAAAGGCAAAGCCAAGCAGCAGCAGCTGTTGGGGAGAATCACCCAAATGGGGCCCCTCACGTACACAGGTGGAGCAAACTGAGGAGGAGGCCAGTTTTGCCAGACTACTCTGGTGGCTTGTGCTTGCAGCACTGCACTGGCAGCGAAAACACCAGAGTGCTTTGGGAGTGCCGAAATTGGTACGTTTAAATGTAATGGAAGTCAAGATAAACCCTTGGGTTTTTTCTCTTGGGCCTGAGAGGAATCGTTAGTCATGGAAATACGCTTTTATGATGTACACTGCTGCCTTTCGTGGAATGTATCGCTCACAACTTTTACACAAGGAATGCAGTCACTGCTGTGCCTTTGGGTTGGGTCGCCAGCAGCAGCTCCCATGTTTTTCTTCTCTTAAAAGCATACTTGTGTGAAGAACCATGCTTGGCAGGGTCATTGGACAGTTGCTCTTTTTTGTTCTCTGCTGATGAAATCATACACAGCATTTTGGAAATTGAAATAAAGTATTGGATGTTGGTCGACTTTCAATCGACTAAGAAATGCAGTTACAGCGTTGTGCTTTTTTTTTTTTTGTCACAAGAACGGCTGAAGATGAAAGGAATCTGGCCTCTTGGTGCTAGACAGTGGAGCACACGACTGTTCTATTAAAATTTTGAAGTGCAAATGGTGCACTGCAGACCACTGCTATCTTCACCAGGCAGGATCAGTCATCAGTGTAGCTGAAAAAAAGAAATACTCTGTTTTGTCAATCGCAGTGAAAATTGTGGCATCGAATAGCTGTCCTGGCAGCCCGTTTAAAGATCTTTGAAAAATGTCAGAATGTGGGTGCCTCTATAGCTTCTAGGAGTCTACACTAGTGTGCACGCTCAGTGCCGATAATATTACTCTCTTCAGCAGCAAAATGTTCCCTCCTTCTAGCGCTGAAATTATGTATCATGAGGCAGATCCTTCTTAATGAGAGCTGCGCATACTATGGGAGCAAACAGTGCTCTAGCACATTTCTATTCTATCAAATTCGTTCGGAGAGATTATTTATTGCTTCTTACCATCAGTGCACTACAGAACACACGTCACACCTTTTTTCTTCTTTGAGCGGTTGTTTCAAGGAAAACAGGTGGTGTCACTCGAGACAAGAGTTAACACTAGTGCTTATTGGCGATAGTGGTGGTATAACTGTAATCTGGGTTCGAAAATGATCTCCCACACAGCACTTTCCAAGTCAGTTTAATGTAGGTTTTGGACATGGTGTACTTTCCCATGAGTAAAAAGGAAAAAAAAATGGCATGATTGCTCAGCTTTGCCATCGCTGCAGTGTTCTAGAAATTCTCATCTAGTTCACTGTACCATCACGGTGCCTGCAAGTGGAACATATATTTTGTAAAAGGCCGCCTTGGTCGCGCCTGTACTGCAGCTGTGGGCAGCGCAACCATGAAGTGGTTTTGGCACGGTTGTTGCAGAAACCAGCCCGGAATTCCACTGTCTCTATCTCTGCCTTTACTGGGGGTCACCAGGCCATCACCCGTCTTATCGATTCAGTCATCTCTGAGCAGTCTAAAATGAAATCCATCATCAGTGAGCAACCTCAAGAGATTTCGTTTAAAAAAAAATGGCACATTATGGAGCTTTAAAAGATGAAGGGAAAAAAGGAAGCCTTTGTCTGTAGTTCAGGATTCCCAACCCATGGAGCCACCTATGCCCCAGATGGACAAAAAAAAAAAAAAATTGACTATGCACTCGTCTCATTCTCCTCCCTCCAGAGGAATTAGGTTGCTGCCCTCCTAAGATCCAAGGTAGGGCCTCTTGATCGAGAGAGGGTAACATTATGGAATGGACATGAGGGCGTGGTGGTTACCACGTTGACGAAAAAACGATCACCTAAACTCTTCCAGCATATTCAAAGAGACGAGGACCTCAAACATCTCAATGCTAAAGAAAGGAGACCCCATCTGAAGTTAATGAAAATTGAGGATGAGGGGTTGACCTCACAACACTTTCGGAGAGGATTATAACTCAAAACCAACTCTCTTGCACGCCAGAGGACATACTCGCAACAAAGTCATGGCAGGGCAAACGGGGCACAAACGCCATTCCATCACTCAACCACAAAGGTGTCGATGCTGTTGGCGAGTGGAAAAATCTTGGACATTGGGTTGACACTGGCGCCCTGTTTGCACCCACATCTCCTTGGGGTGTACCAAGTGTGCATGCCATGGCCACAGCTTTGGCGTGTGAGGGACCTCATGAGGCTGCGTCAACTGTGGACCGACCAGCCACCACCAGTGGGACTGTGAGCTCGAGCCCCACTGCAAAGTTTGCGAAGATAAGGGAACCACAAACGTTCACCCCTCAGTGTTGTCCTGCGAATTATTCGTAGTCTTTACAACTACACCGTGACTAGAGAAATCAAGACGAATCGCACTACTTAACCCTTTCACTGCCGGTCCCGAGACAACTCGCGCGACCATACCTGCACAAGCCCTGCCATTCCAGAGTACTATACTCGTTTTACATATTTAAATCAGTCCTTGCAACTTGTGAGGCAACTCTTGTAAGAAAAAAGTATTGTGGATGTGTGCCAAGGCATTTAAACAAATTTAACTTGCAGTAAAATTTTTTTGACAGATGAGGTGCATGTTGTACAAGCATGCCAGCTCGCACCTCTTTGCCAATGTCTCAACAGTGCAGCCATATCAAGCAAGCATGCCACGTGCACGCATGATTTGATGAATAATGAAGTTCAGGACCTGGAATATCATGCTAGAAATGCCTCTTAGATGCTCTGACATCCAAATTAGTGGTTAAATATTTTAATAATTAGTTTGTCAGTTCACTTGTTTGAGTACATTTATTTATGTTTGGGTATGCAAACCAAAATGTTTGCATACCCAAAGAGCAGCCCACTGCATTATTGGCACAAAACACACACACACACAAAAAAACGAAAAACCCCGCAGGGAGCATGAAGCAGTGCTGAAAAAAGCCCGGCAGTGAAAGGGTTAAAACCCACCACAGCGAAAATGGCATATGCAACACACGAAACATAGGAGAAAGAATGGAAACCAACACAAATAAACCAGGCATCATACTAGTTAATCTAGTTCGAGCATGTAGGTTAACATAGTCCCTAAAATTTTACCGAGAAGAATACAAACGCAGCATATCGGTCATAGAAGAACCATGTGTCTTGGAAAACACCCATAGGACACCCACTTGGGCATAATAGGCACACCATGAAAACCCTGAAGTAGCAGTAGTAATACACAAGCAGGACATAATTAGCTTTCGATAATCAGTGGAAGATAGTAACATCATTGTGAAAGTAAACTATAAAAACAAATACGTTTTACTCGGGAATTATTATTGGCCACCTAACTCATTTGACTGACCCAGTTACCTTTTGAAAGCAGAGAACATCTTGCAATCGATTTGGTACACTAATCTATTTTTAGCAGGAGACTTCACTGCAAAATAGCACTACCTAGTGAAGTAAATCTACTGATAATAGCGGGAACTAAATTTTAGAAGTGACGGTTAGACATGACCTAATCGTTTTAAACGATAGCAGCTCCTCACCTACTTTCACAACAAGGGCAAAGGGATGCATTGACATGCCCATGGTTAGCACAGCCTTTCATCCAGACATTTCAAAATGAGAAATTCCATGAGGACTTCTACAAAAGTGACCATGGATACGTTAAAATAATATTCACTCTTCACATGTAAAGGACGAGGAAAACCGACAGACTCACCTTAAAGGGATAGAAGACCCATGTTTTGAAGAATCCAGAGAGTTTAATACCGCAAAAGGTATAGACAGAAGTTTAGACATGTTTTACATGAAGCTGAACAAACTAAAAGGAAAACATACCAAAAAGATCAGCCCATCCAGTGATATACCCAACCCCTGATGGACGGCAGAAGTAGAATAATAAAGAAAAGAAAGGTTCGAGCCATGGGGCTTGGATGATTGTACCAGTTACCCACAGGAGAAACTAGGTAACGCTACGAGAAAGAGTACTACAAAGAGCACAACATTTATGACAACATGCTCAACAGAGCTAAGGATTTAAGTTGGGAATCCCCATGCTCAGTCAGCTCAAAAAACCCATTTGTCTTTCTGTACAAGATAGCCACAGGTAAACATAAAAGGAAAGCACTCTTGTCCAGCATTCAAAGAGAAAGTGTAGAACAAACCCCTCATGAAACGGTTGCGTATATTTCGGACAACCTGTTTCCAGTAAAAGATAAAATCTCAAAGCGAGAACTATAGGCAGCAGAAGTCACAATGGAACCCTTTAAAGTCGAACCCCAGGTTCCCAAGGATTCCTCGGGAGACACAAAAGAAATTTTTCTACTTGGTGTAAATGATGAACTCCCATCTACAATCTCTCAGAAGTTGATTCAGTGTTTAAATGTATACGGAGGAATGTAGCGCCTGGGTCGGAGGGTTTACAAACCGAATGCTTGCTTGAAGCTGGGAGACTTCCCTATCATTTGGGAAGCATAAACAATAGTTCTAATTCCAAAAAAGCAACTTGGCTGGAAAAGAAGGGAAAGGGAATCGCAAAGTACAGGCCCATTACACTGAGCTCGATTTTAAGAAAAGTCTTAGGAAAACTCCTTAAGGACAGATTGTACTTTCTTTTCAAAAATAATCACTTACATGAGAAGCAATGTGGGTTTGTGCACAACGCTTCAACAACACGCACTGATTGAGATCATAATGATGGGGCCACAAGGAGTAAAATAGACGAAAACAGCAGATTGGTTGCCTTTTTGGATACCAGAAATGCATTTAATTCTATCAGAAGCGACATCATACTTCAAATACCACAAGACGTACAACTGCTCATGCAACTTAACTGTAATAGTCAACTCTGCATTAAAAGATTAAAAAAAATTTTACAATCGGGATAAAGTCCTGGTTAAGAGGACCCGTGCATGGAGATCCATAGGGCTCGCCTCTGGGTCCCCCTTGCTGTGGAACCACATTATGGCAAAGCTGTTAAACAACAACTCGTACAACAATAAAAAAAGAACTGCTACAAATTGTGGAAGGAGCAGTAACTTTAACATTTAATAAGGGACACCGCAGTAATGGAGGCAACGACATGGCTGACCCATTAGCCAGAGAGGCAAGTGGAAGGGCAGCCAGTATTAAACTGCCGGCAACAAAGGTATTCATCAGAAAACAACTCTGTTCTCTTACGAAGGACAAATGGAACAAAACATGGGAGAAGGAATGGCAGAACATTTATACATATTATTGGGTAAAGAATGTCAAGATAATACCAGAAAAGATTTGGCCAGCTACCATACAGCTGAAGCGTGTTTAATATTTCGGGCTTTTTATTTTCAGGATTTTGGGCTCAGTAGTTTTGCTATTTCTTTCCAATACCTTTGTGTGAGTGTCATCATCAGCCTGTCTTATGTCCACTACAGGACGAAGGCCTCTCCCAATTCTCTCCATCATTTCGTGCCCTGCATGAGTTGGTTCTATTTGATGCCTGTGAATTTCTTAATTTCATCACCCATCTTATTATGTGTGTCAAAATAGTGATCAAATGTAGCTTAGGAGAACATGTCTTTGCACAAGTTGGTTCATACTTGAAACAGAATAATGGAGTGCTAGAAACAGTGGACACAGAATGCTGGTTGGGTAGGCCAGTGGTTAGAGTTAATAGTGTGACTACCTACACCGGTTGTGCGTATAAATTTTATGTTTTTCCATTAAACATCAGTTGAAAGCTAAGCGCCTGTCCTGTGTCCCTCTTCTGTGTCCTTCGCTTTTAGCGCTCATGTACATGTAGAGGTGTTCGGCATGTTGAAACAGCAGAAATAATGAGGAAATAGCCCATGTCCTCAAATTTCAGGATGAAGCTCTGGACATTGTCTAGGAAATTATCGAGGCAGTAGCCCATGCCATTCTGTAGATCTAGGATTCTCTTTCTTCCTTTTCCTCTTTTCTTTTTCCGAAGATCTTTTCTAATTTTTTTTTAAAACTTCGATGTCTATTTACTTACACAAACTTCTCAGACAACTTTCACACAGCCTAGATGTTATGCGGGTGAAGAGCCGACCCCTCCAAAAGCTAGGCAGAAATGCACCTTCGTCTACCTGGACCATATGTAATCTGCAGTGAGGGTAAGCAATCTTGAAGTAACCTCCTGATGGAGATTCTCTAGACAATCTAGAGCGTTTTCATCAGCTGTCCTCCACGTGAAGTTCCAAGTCAGAAAGGCTTAGAGAGGCACCACAACAGATATCCAAGATGGGTCAATCAACCGCCAAGTATCTTTCCTTCTTCCCCTTCATCTGCTTAAGTCAAGCTACTCACCCATCCACCGACCTATCTACCCAGCGAGCACAACCTGGAAAAGAGGAAAAAGGAGAAACAAAGGAGGGAACAGGGAAGGAAGACAAAGGGAGAGGAGGGAGTGAGGACAGAACCCCCGAGTCCCTCAGCCTCATAGTCTCTTTCGCATTTGAACGAACCAGCCATGTCCCACACCACAAATCAGTAAGAGATATGCATATAGAGCAAGACAACGATCAAAAACAGGAGACAGTGGTACATCCAACTAAACTCCCATTCTAAGGACTCGCGAGCCCTTGGATCAGCACCATAGCAAGACAAGAAAGCGTAAATTCATCGAAGATCAGCAACCTACCCATATAAACATTGTATTTTTATTTTTAAAAAATAAAAACCTGCTCCAGCATATTCCCTGGCTGTGGTTTCGCTGATAGTGACAATTTCTCCTCCTTTCTTCTTTTTTTCCCCAACTCTGTCTTCTCCCTGTTTCTTAAGATTCTTTTTTTTTCTTTTGAATTTTCTCTTTGGGCACCTATGCTCCTCCTCTATTTTAAATTTGATCACTCTTCATTCATACCTGCCGTATAGTAGTGGAGCAGGCAGAGGCATCTGCTCAAGCCTCTCTCTCATCCTCTGCCTCCTGCTGGTCAAAGGTTTCCCCTGGGGACATACAGCGGGGTTGCTCTGCCTCACAAAACCATGGCGTTATCATGCGATTTGCAGTCCCCGCGGCTGGGAGAACTCTGCTGTGTGCAATGTTAAACAAGGGATACCAATGAAACTATGTACGTAGCAACCTTAGTGGATAGTCTCTTGAAAAAATGAAAATTTAAGACAGTTTGTATGAAATGGTGCATTGTTTAAGGTTTGAGGATGCTTATGGCATGTCAGTCTAGTTCAATGTACATTTATATATTTCAAGGCATGAACCTTAGACTGATTATATATGAGTGCAAAATTTTGTGTGAAATCTTGGGTGTCCTTTGCAGGGGAAAGGACACAAGTATATTTGTGTTGGCTTTCTACATTTATTTATTTATTTATTTATTTGCAATACTGCCAGTCTATGTCGAGACCATAGCAGATGGGCAAGAGCGCAAGCATACGTACATGGGACAACATATTTCATAGAACATGTACATATGAAACATGAAAGATGCAAAGTGCTACAGGTATCTGTGGAGGGCACTCTGAAAAGCACAGAAAGGAAAAGAAAATAACTGCAGCGAAAGACATCAGTTTGTGCTTTAAAGCAGTAAAGTGAACTCTGACGAAAGTGATAAAAAGTGAGAACAATACTACTTAACATCAAAATCATTTTAGCAGCTATCACTTATTGTTTTCTATGATGAAAAAAAAAAAGAAAAGAAAGCAACAAAGAACTGTATTACAACATACCTGTTTAATGCTAACATGAGAAGGATGGTAGAGATGTGCAGTCTGCACGCTTACCAATTGTGCCAAAAGTGCTGCAATGAATGTGTTTCTGGTCAGATATAAATGCTCCAGTGGCAGCGGTGTCACAGACGTGTGAACAAAAAGCACGAGCTTGTAGTTTGCAGCACTTAAGGCAAGCAAACATTAGAGAATAAGGTCCATGATACAAGGGCATGTGGCCAATGCCTAGGCTGGGACTGAGGCCCGCCCCAACCTAGCTTTGCAAGACTCTTTTCAGTAAAATTGTTTGATTGATGAATCACATAATGATCTGACTGCCAAGGGACAAACATGGTAAAACAAAGGCCAAAACGTGGAAGCATCAGAATGTGCTGTTTCAGGAACCTTGTACTTTCACAGGTCTCAAGATGTTTTGGCTAAACCGAAGCATAATGTGTGCCCCCCCCCCCCCCTTTTTTTTTTCCTTTTGCCAGTGCCAGTGATGCTGCAGGTGACCCCTCGAGTCAGCTTTCCTGTGAATGATGCACCGCGCCGAAGCAAAATCATCATTGCATCGGCTGGCATTGGCATCATCCTCCTAGGGGTTCTCACTAGGCAAGTGCCTTGACAGCTTTTGTGTGTTGTTATTTCTGAGTGAGTAGCTTACCGGCATCTACACCTACATTGAGGCAGGCATCAAAACAATTTGCTGGGCTTGGTTCGTGATGGTAAAATACAGAGCACAATTTAAGGGGGCGCTGACGAAAAAATTTTCATCAGGTGTTTTCTTGCTACAGTATGCAGTTGGGGGCCTGTTAGTCATAACACAGCACGTCAGTTGCTGTAGCATGTGATGAATGATTATTTACATTCCGGGTATTGCTGACCAGTACTGAGTTTTAGCTTGCGAATGCTCCAAAAATGACTAGCCACTGGGTGCGGCTAGTGCCGTCTCGCGCTTGCAATGGGGTAAACACACTTGACCACGTGAGCACACAGAACAGTGATGCATTTCTGCAGGGCCTGCAGTGCCTGCTCGCGTTGTTTCACTTGCCACACGTCCTACGCGTTGTCGTCGTCGCTAACATCGTTATCACGTGGCGATGATTTTCTTGAGGCTGCTATTGCCAGGAGTGTACTACTGCAAGCGTGGCAAAATGCCAATGGCAGCTATGATACACTGCTCGGAGCTCAGCTACTGGGGTGACGTCATGCAAGTTGTGGTCCCCTTGGGTCATGTAATGCAATGTCATTGTTGCGAGGTGTGGTGCATAGCATTTGATTGCACATGCAAACTTCAATATTAAAATTTAATTACCACCCAAGCTGTATTCACTGTTGAGACCTGGTAGATGATTTTGGTGTCAGTGTCCCTTTAAGCATGGGACGGGAAGAACACACACGCATAGTAGAGCCACTGTGTGCAAGTGTGTTTCCCATCACATCTACAAATGACACATCTTATCTGCCCTTTCTTTGCTGTGCAATACCACCGAAGTACCACTTAAACAGTGAGCCACTCCGTTTCTTTCTAATAAGATATGTGATCTGAGTCTGCACACACAAATAAGTGTGTGGCTGAGGAGCTTTTCATAATGCATCATTTCTTTCACGTATGTGTTCTGTGCCTGTGAGCCAATGCTTACTGGTGTACACACTCTGTGCAAGAGTGGAAGTATGCTGGCCAGAGAGAGATAATGCAAGCATACCGTATTGGAAAGAACTAGAAGGCTCTTTTAAGCAGATACTTTTGTGGTGTTTTGCAGCAAAGAAAAGGGATTTTTGCATTAGCTGTTTCAATTAGCTCTTTGGTGATGTGCCTCGTTTGTCGATGTTACGTGTAATGCACTCGCACATGCTGCCTGTATACATATTTATGTATTTTACTTGTTTATTTTTCCCTCAATACCACAAAGCTATGCAGAGAGGAACGAGCTACATAAAATAACAAAATGAAAATGGACAAGAAAAATAACTTTGAAATCATAGCATTTACAATACATGTGAGGATGCGGTGTTAGGAGGACAACTGAATTTGAACACAAGTGCATTGAGAAGTATAGCATACAGTAAGGAAAGTACAAAGTACACACTACGTTCATCAGGTAAGTAATTGTCTAAAGTGAAAAAGAACAACTTATGATCTGAAATGGAAACAATGTCTGGAAGAAGATGTGCGTGGCATGAAAGAATAATACAAAGCTTTAGTACAGCTGCTAGTGACACATATCTTGCCTTGTGGTGAGGGTCTAGATGAGTGGAGCGACAAGATGGGGCCATGATTAACAGAGTTTTTTCAAAGCTAGATTGTGGTATATCTTATGGAAAAAATGTGATGCTTTGCGACATGATTCAAGTGACTGCAAAAAGGAAGTGTATTTCATTGGCACGACACTGCTAGCCAATGGTAGTTAGGTAGTAGAAAACGTGCTATTCCGTGTTATCACAAGCTAAGTGTGATTCAAAAGAATTCCAAACGGGGCATGCCTATTCAAGTTTTGGATGCAGTGGTGTTTTGTGTATTGGTAGTTTCACAGCTTCACGGACATAACTAAAGTTGTGGCGTAGGTTTCTTAACATGCAGTTGCTATTGTTAATAATGTAATTAATGTAATGTTTACAGCTTAAGCCAGGAACTTAAAAGTTAAAGTAGCGTTATTTAAGTAGCGGGTAGCAGGAGGACTGACAGTATGTGAAACCAGACCAGTGTGGAGATGCATGTGCCATGTTGTGCACCAATTAAGAATATTAAGATATCAGTTTTCAAATGACTGATGTCCAGATTACTTGAAGTTTTGTGATGAACTACATACTCACCCTTGAATAGATGAATCGAAGAGCTTACATCAGGTAGATCATTAATGTAGATGATGTAAATGAGCGAAGAGTAAAAGGTCCAATACAAAGCTCTGTGGCACGCCATAGGTGACGGAAGTCGAAGATGAGCTAGAGTTATTGGCAAGAATGTACTGTGAGCAATTAATTACGAAAAACTCAATCCAGGTGCAAATGCTGCAGTCAGTGTTCAATTTGCTAAGCTTGTATAGTAGTAGGCATTGGTTAATCTTGTTAAAGGGGCCCTGAAACGCAAATTACCTACGTCACTATTATTGTGCATTTGTTTGATGCGAGACTCAGTGATGACTGTAGCACCAGTGAAAGTGGCGATGTCACAGCGCATTGTATTTTAATTTGTACTTGGAGTCGGCTTCCATGCTGACAGCAGCGTCGTACATCAACAGTTTCTTCAAGCAGATGTGACGTTGTTGTGCTGGTTACGCTGATGGTTCTCGTTGGCCGGGAACAGCCGGGCATAAAATATGCATCGCACATGCTTAAAATGTACTGACTGTAAACAATTTTAAAATTTAAACATGTTTTATGCTTGCTAAAGCTACTAAAAGGTACAAATTTGTGCATTACAATTTCATTTTGCTTGTAACTGACACAGGCAGCGCTGTGTGGCCCATGTGGTGGTTGTGGTAGGAAGGGGCCACAGAGGGCAGCGCGGTTCTGGTTCTGCAAGATGTAAGCCGTGTTTTGATTGGAAGCAGCGTGCGCGTCCCGGGATGCCGATATCTGTCATCTGCTTTTATATTGAATTTGTGAGTTGAATAACTCGTGTTTACCTGCATCGATCTCGGAAATTCTTTTTGCATTTACCTCAGAACAACACAAAGAACCCGTTTCGATGCAAAATTTGATGAGTAAAATATGGTTTCAGGGCCCCTTTAAAAACCTTAGTCTGAGCCTTAATCTTGTCAAAACCCAAAAACATACTATTGTCCCAAGAACTCTGATCTAGAATAGCATGTCAGGAATGTATAAAATGAAGCAGCTGAATTTTGCACGAGAGCAGAGAGGATAATATGCCCTGGAGTTTTACTTGGTGTACGAGTCAAGGTAATGGGTTGGTAATTAGTGACAGAATGGTTTGCTTTCTGTCTTATTTAGCGGAATCACCTTCACCTTTTTTCAAACGTTGGGCACTATGTGTTAGTTTAAAAACTGCTGAAATAAAAAAGCCTCGTTCAATTCAGAGTTTTAAAAAAAACTTGGAATTAGTATTGCCTACACCATAAGCAGAGGGCATTTGGAGTGATTTGACTCATTTTCAATGCCGTGAGTTTCAATCGCAATAGCAGACATGGGTAGATAATGGCACATTGACAAATAAACAGAAGTACTAGCCCAAGAAGCTGAAAAGTTGCAGACAAAATTTAATATTCAGGAGGTGAAGTAACGCCACCTGCACCCATGTGCCGCGCCAGATGACCTACGCGCGTGTGCCGCGCTCCCCTCACCATGTGCCTCTCCTCCTCTCCACCACACTATGCTGACTATGCTCCATGATGCTGTGCTTTTAACTGGCACTTTTTTGCTTACAATGATGACACGAAAATTTCCTTGAATCCTAGAGGTATACAGCTTTGCTGTACAAATAATCATAATTACACATTCAGAAGCCCCGAAGTAACAACTGTCCTAACAGCACATAAATTAGGGTTGGTAGAATCTTGGCGAACAGTGAGTCATATTATACAGAATTTCTAGAACATCAGCAAAAAGGTTTTGGAAAAGAAAAGAATAATAATTAATCAATAAAAGATCACCATGATAATCACAAATGTATAAAGAAAAAATGAAAAGAAGGTATTATGAAAGAAATCACTAAAATATCCCACAGATGGCGCATAGAACTAGCATTGCGAACAAATATCAAATATAGGCAAATATATTCGAACACTCGGAATTGGCAATAATATGTTGCAAAATTGTATACAAAACTTAATGAATTCTGTATGCCTGACAAAGTGTTAATGAAATGCTTCGTCATTCCACATTTGAATGATAATAATGAAGATGACTTTATATCTGATGGTATTGAATTCCAAGATGAAATGCCTGAAAATGTGACGACGAATTTCCCATAATTTCAGTCATGGCGATTGCATTTTTGAGGCAGGCAGAAATGTAAATGCCCCAAGTACCGTGCATTATCAATGCACAGAATTACAGGTGGTCAAAGCTTTTGGAGCCCTTCACTATGGTGTACCTCATGATCGTATTGTGGCTTTGATAAAACCCAGCAGTTATATTAAGCTATATTAAGTGCTTGATAAACACTATTTGTGAGTTAGCACTTGTCTTGTGCTCTGCATTTTTCCATCTGCTTCAAACATTGCTTCAATCCCTAAATATACTTTTCTTGTTTGTCTGTAATTGCTCTGACAAACGGTGTCGTCCTTTGCCTGCTTTCTGGTTGGTGTACTTGTACCTAGTTTAGTATATTGCATGACTAAGCATGAACAATACTTGGGTTGCGAATTTTTTTTGTGCCTTTATTGTAGATTTGTTAGTTTTGGTGCTGCATATTTCTGCTTGTTATCTTGGTATCAGATCCTCTTTCATGAGTATGAATAAAGGCTTCTCCATTTTCAGGTACATTAGGAGACGTTTCGTTGACTTCAAGACTGCTGTCGTCAATGGAGGCAAGTGAGCCCATTTTACCCTTTTGTGCATTATGCTCAGTGACTGTAGAGGATTTACATCATGGCCTCCACCTTAGTGTGCTCAATTTTATAGCTCTTCGCAGCTGTACCACAAAGGGTACCTTTATTCATTTATACTCATTTACCGTATTTACTCGAATCTAATGCGCACCTTTTTTCCGATAAAACAGGTCCAAAAATAGTATGCCTGTTAGAATCGGGTGCAAACGAACGACACCGTTACCATATCGCCGTCGGCATCAGAATAGCCGCCTTCTACGTGGTTCGGGCGCTGTCAAACGGTCACCGGCGAAAAAACGAACTAGCGGCACGGCGGTCTTTGGCGCGCACAGCTTCTATAGTTTCTGTGTCGCCGCCGGTCCCACGCTGAACGACGCCACGACGCACATGGTGCATAAGCTGATGATACTCGCCGCGGCGGCTTGACTGTCTTGCCGCCAAACAAAGTCGCTATGTCGCCGGTGCAATCTCAGAGATGCCCAGCCGCACCAGCTTTCGGTAGCGCTCGCGGGTAGCCGTAACGGGAGATGTTTCCCATCACCGCACGCAAAATGGCTCCCCATCGCATTTCTCCCTCATATCTGTGCTGAGCCTGAGCCACCTGAGCATCTCAGTCGTGTGCGCTGAATGATTGCGTGGTCCTCGAGATTGCCGCGATGCAATCTTGGGGACCACGCCCCGACCATGCTTAGGCTTATCTGCGCTAGCCTGTGCAGCATGCATGGCAGCACGCGGCAACGGGCGTGAGGGAACTGCAATAGCACGGAGGAATGCAGCACTACGAGCAAATGATGTTATCATTGCTTGGATGTGGCTACGCCCGGCAACGTGTGGCAGCTTTATCGGGATGCAGGAGTTATGAATCGGCGCGCTGAACGTGTCCGAGACAGCGGATCAAGTGAAGCGGGAAAGCCATAGCACGGCTGTTCGAGGTACTGCGCGAGTTCAAAGCTTGCGGTGCGTTTCTTACGCGAGTGCGTTCATTACGTGAGTACGGCACTTGTTTTTATGAATGTGAGAAGGTTGATTACTAAGGACGTTTTTTTTTTTTTCGTGTCACAAAAAATGGGTGCACGTTAAAATTGATGTTTCACTTTTTCTTTTTTGTCTCGGGAAAAGGGTGCACGTTAGAATCGAGGGCGCGTTAGAATCGAGTAAATATGGTACATATGCAGTAGTGATGTGTGAAAAATTTTCTTGGCATGTAAATCTAGCCTGCTCTATCTGAGTAGCTTCTTTAAACCATTTGCGAGCCTTTGTGGTGTAGTGAAGGTATATTTCAAACATGTTGACACCTCATTTACAATTTCTGGTAGCCCAAGGTCTACAGAAATAAAAATGCACTTGCAGGTTTCACATATTGTGCCAGATTCAACCAAGAATTACTTGATCTGATTAATGCAGCACCATAGAATTCCATATAATATTTGATACGGCAATCTGGGGGGGTGAAAAGAAGGAGTAGTTGTTGTTTTTTTACCAGTCTTTAGCATAGAGTGCTTGCTAACACATTTTTCTTTGCTTTCTACTAGCTTTGTACCAGGTGTGGGGTGATTACTGAAGGTTTGTACAAGCATGCCGTGTATAGTGTCTGATGTGGCGGGTGCGTCTTGAAGTACCAAATGGCTCTGTTGTACAGAAATGGTCCAAATTTCAAACAGAAGAGTACACACCCTCGTTCAGAAATCGGGTCTTCAAGTGGGAATCCAAGTTGCGAGCATATGCACTGCTTGAACTGTGGCATGTGGCTTTGGCTTCATGCAATGCAAAATTCCCCTGTACCGTCACTGTCAATGTCCTGAAGACTGTGTGCCTAGCACCGGTATAGTGAAATAAATATTTGCAATGCATGTTGAAATTCATCACTATTTCTGCTTCTGCTTCATGCTGCATAGATATGCAGTTCTGCATGGAGTTGCCCGTTATAAAAATCAGGGCAGTTGTGAAACATCAGTTATGTAATGCTGATTGTTATTGCACTGTAATTTTTCAGTTGCTTATTTGGGTAAAACAGACATGCATGGCTGTCAGTAGGTTGAATTGGCAACACCTACACAGTTCCAGCTGTGCTGGTCAGAAAGGAGCGGCAGCTCATTAGGCAGGACAATAGGTGGGACAGATCACTAAACTTGAAACACTTTTATTTTCAAGAGTTTATCAGTTTTCATGCATTGATCAAAACAATAATTTAGGTGAGCTTGTCCCCAAAAATTCGACAAACGAAACTGCAATGAAATTGCAGTATTTTCAGAGACTGGGAGATAAAGGATGTGAGAAAGGATCATTGTCTTGTTGTTTTTACTTGGTCACATGCAGTAACTGAGTCTTGTTCTTATTTGGTCGCATGCAGTTGCTATTATCTGGGTAATTACAATATGAAGCCTTGCACTATTTATGAGCACTGTTGAGGCTCTTGAAGTCACTTGCCTAGCCGTGCTTATTTATGTATACAATCCAGACACAGCATGGCTTTGCCACCTGATTTCAAGATGTTGCTAGTGCAACAACACTGAATGAACCGTTTTTTTTTTTGTAGACGTGGGCAACGTGGTATGGTGCGGTCGGTGTCGGTGCGGACGCAGGATCAGCGGCCCACGTGGACCTCTACGGGCACTTCAAGGCCCTGCTGATCGAGCATCGATGGGACAAATGGGGCCCCAGCAGCTGGCCACCTTAGGTTAGTGTGACAGTTGCTCATGTTTTCAGGACTGAAAATTTGAACTTTTGAGCAGCACTACAGTCTGCCCCTGATGTAACGAATTCGGATACAAGAAATTATCGGTTATAACGAAATAAATAAAAACTGTTGCCATTAGAACAGTGCTACACATATACATGTATAACAAATTATCGGATAGAACAAAGCTATTTTCGTGCCATGTTGAATTTTGTATGGTATGATTTGACTGTATCATTGATTCTTTTCACGCAAGACTGCTAGCTGGCATAGTTGGAATCGATTCATCTTGAGCATAGTGCTTGAGACTTGGGGACAAAGGATAGCTCTTGTCCTATCTTTCGTCCCTGCATATTAATGCCAACCTCAAGGTGAACATTCTTTGCATGTTTCATAGTTGGCTCCAGCACTGCTCAGGTGCCATGGGGCCATTACAGCATCCGAGCCAGTGAGGAAATACAGAAAGAGCATTTGTTTGACCAGGTGGCTACAGGTACCACTTTTGCATTTGCAAATGGCAGTAAGAGTGAAACTGAGGCTTGGTCGCACGACCTCCAACTGGCATGGCGTAGCACGTGTTGCGGGAAGTAGTAAACAAGGTCTTCTGCAATCAATGAGCAAAGTTGCCTGTAGTGCGAGTGTGGGCAGTGTTCTTATGGTTGCTGACATCTGGGCATGTGGCCTGTGTCGGATGATGGCGCAGATACATGCTGCTGGCTGAGCATTGCCAAGGACATAAAGTGTCCAAGCCAGCACTGTCCAAGCAAGTGCACTGCAGCTCACCTTGTTTTGCGATTGCGCACTTGGGAGCAGCACGATAGCCATATGCAAAACACTCTGTCCCTTAGCAGTTTTTTTTTATATCACAATTTTTAGGGGCGAAGCTCCTTACGCCGTGGGTCGTTCCATCCTTTGATGTTGTCCCTCGTAGCCACCTCGCACCGCCGGGAGGCTCGCGCTCGCCCTCGGCGCGAGCTCTCTCACTCTTCCATCTGCTATCTTGTGAGAGAGAGAGAGAGAACGAAAGGCGTGCGTTAACTATGGAAACGCTCTTTTTTCGATGAACGCTCTACCAGCTCGCAAAGAAGGAGAACGCGCCCTCACCCGCGAGAGACATTGACACACGCAGCGTCTTCTAGCGAGTTTCTTGATTGAAAAATACCGACTGCTCGCGTTGGAGAACCGTTCACTGGCCACCCATACATATATATATAGGCACTGGATCTTGACTTGCAATGAAGTGCCGGTGGGAGATTTCACTTGTGCGTAGTTGAACCATAAGGATTCGTAGCGTGCGTATTAACTAAATTAATCCGGAACTCGGCACGATCTACGATGAACCTCCGGAGCTTCGCCCACTCGTCATCATTCACTCCGTGGATATGCGTGGATTTTTTTATATCACATACAACCTTAGCAAGTTTTTTTTTAATATTTCACATACTTTACAACATGGAAAAAAGGGCCACTGAAACCTATCGTACAGAAAGCAATATAGTCAGTGGTTTCTGAAGGTGCTCTGCAGTCATACTTTGGGTTTCCAGTTGATAATTTTAAAGTTAGCTAAGGGTCAACATAACTAATTAGTTCATTAAGGGGATAAAAATAGCCTGAGCAACTATTGGCTAGTGCGAATAGGATGCCAACTATTGGCTAATGCAAACAGTATGTATCTGGTTCTATTCACTTCCGACACCTTTCATTTCTGAAGCCTTGGCTCAAGTTACAGGGGGCACTCTGTATAACGGACTTACCTCTATGTCAGCTGGGCTTTGTTATACAGTTCAACCTGGATATAACGAAATTGACATATTCCCGAAAAACTTTGTTATAAAGAGGATTTTGTTATATGCAGGTCCGGGCATGAAAAAAAAAAGTTCGAAAAAGAAACGCTAAAGTAAGCAAAAAGGTAATAGACGACAGAGCTCGCCCGAAACATTTATTTTGGGGAAATCCCGCGGAATAAAGGTCGCGAGCAGGCTTCACAAAGGAAGCGCACGGCCCGAAAAGAGCGCAGCGAATCGCCATGGAGGAGGAAGGAGCGCGGAACGAATGAACAGTGAGCGGAGGAAAAAAAGGGGGGTCGCGGCAGCAGCGCTTCGCATGCGTGCCCTCCGAGGATAGGATCTCCAAGGTGACGAAGAATGCTGCTACGGGCGTTTGTCAACTACGAACGCTCCGCACGGAACGCGCGCCCGTGTCCACTTTACCGCTGTCTCCAGTTTCTTTTTTATTATATCACGCGTGCTGCCCTTGAATCACCCCTTGAGTGCGATTTCCTGTGCATCCGGTCCCCGTGTTGTCAATGGCAAGCTTCCCGTAAGGCACGCCGCCCGCGACCCCACTAGCTAGGCCTAACAAGCGCTGTCACCAAGTGTCGGGTTAGAGAAGTGAATTGCAGAGACTTGTGCAGTAATCAAAGAGTGGCGCTGCCAGCGCATTGAAAAAAAAAAAACAAACCAAAAACTAGTTTCTTTTCTCTTTCTCAAGCCGGCGCGGCTTGGCGGGCTAGGCCAGCTGCAGCAAGCGGTGGGATCAGGTTTAAAGTGATGGGGGAAAGGACACGCTGCAAGATCGCCAGGTCTAGGGATGCAGACCTGCGTCGCGCCAAAGGTGGCGTTGGTCGTGCACGCTCACACGCACGCACACGTGCACTCGCTCTCGCAGTCCCCGTGCCTTGGAACGCATCAAGCGCGACGCCGCCGCTTTGCATTTCGTCGCGGCGGAGAACGTGCTTCCGCTTGCTGCTCGCGCAAAAATGACAAAATTTGGGGCAAAATCCCTAGGTTGTCGGCAGAGAAAATTCGTTATTTCGAGGGGGTCTCCCGCTACTACTTCGTTACATAGAGGTCTCAAATACATGTGCTTCTATGGACTAACGGCAGGGAATAGAAAAACTTCGTTACATCCAGGAATTCATTATATGGAAGTCCGTTACAAGCAAACAAGGTTTGACTCTAGGAATGTAATGTTTCCATGTTATTACCAGTGGTTGACATTATTATGGAGCCTTGCACGAAGGCGCACGAGTTGCTCCAAGACACCATTGGTCTGATTGAAAGTGTCCTTGCTACGAGTGGGCTTCATGCATGTAGCATGTCCTCATTAAATGTCAATGTCTCCACAGAGAATTTTGTGCCCTGCCACGGTGGCTACGGTACTCAGCTGCTGATCCGAGGGTCGCGGGGACAAATCCCGGCTGCGGCAGCTATATTTCGATGGAGGTGAATTGTTGAGGCCCGTGCGATGTGCAATATCGGTACACGTTAAAGAACCCTAGGTGGTCAAAATTTCGGAGCCCTCCACTACGGTGTTTCTCATAATCATACCTGGTTTTTGGACATAAATATAGATAGGACAGAAATAGATTGCTACCCTATAGCACAATGCTACAAGGAAATCCATACGGATTTCTACAAGGAAATCTACAAGGATTTCCTTTTAGCATTGTGCTATAGGGTAGCAATCTATCTATTTCTGTCCTATCTATATTTATGTCCAAAAACCAGGTATGATTATGAGAAACACCGTAGTGGAGGGCTCCGAAATTTCCAAGAATTTCCTTAAAGCATTGTGCTACAAACGGTGGATGCTAATTTTCCTTTCATGAACGTTACTCCACCTTGCGGGTCTCCGCAGAACTCATTTGCCGTAGATAGATTGCCTGTTTCAGGGCGAAATTAACATCGCAAACGCATTAAGGAATATATATTACTCCTTGAATATTCCTTGCCATAAGACACAAGCTGTACACTACTAACCTATACACAAATCTTCTAGGTGGCCGATGACAATCAGATGACGAGTTAACACTTTTTATCCACTTCCTATAAGAATGAAAACGATTCTGTGCCTTCACCGCCACAGTAGAAAGTTTGCGTGTTTGTGCTGGTGTGTGTGTATATATAGATGTGTGTATGTGTGTGCTACCTTCCTGACTTCTATTTTCCATTTTGTCTTCGCACGCCCACTCCGGTATAGGAAATTATAGATTTTATTATTCATCGAACACCATGCAACCGTGATTTGTTACAACCAGCAGTATGTTTGGTTACAACACTCCCTCCCCCCCCTCGTGATCGTAGTGCGCGTGCACTGGCACCTTTCATATTCACGTACGCTGCAAAAAACTTCTGCGTGCGGGACCACGTGGAAGGTTTTCAAATGAATTTTTTTACCCTAGCTTCTACAGCACAACTTTCGGGCAACACACTGTCCTCAGCATGCGTGAACATATCTGCTTAGCGAGAATGGAAAAGTTAAAACGACTCACGATAACAGGAATTTCCACGCCCGCCGACCTACCTTTCAGAGCAATTTTTCAAACCATGACGTGCTGGATGTCACGATCAGCAAAACTAGTTAATCCTGGACATTTTGAGATCAATCAATCAATCAATCAAAGAGAATTTTGTCTTGCCATACTTGTTACATACTCGGAATCATGAATGGTGTTGAGCTGCAAAATATATTGAGTATTTTCAGACGTTGAGTAACTTTAGTAATGCTTGCAACATAAAGTCTATGCGAGGACCCTGTACAGCAGCTTTCGGAACATGAACTGTTCCAGTATACTTGGAAAGCATCTGCATAGCCTCTTGAGGAATACTTGAAATTGCCTTTATGTCTAATGCAGTCTGAGAGTGGCTAAAAGTGAGTGATGTATCTCACTGAGACAGGTCTGGACTCCCTGGACCAAGTGATCAATTACTGGGAACAGGCCCTGCACCGTCTCAGGACAGGTGGCCCCGCATCTGTGAGTACTGTTCGTTAACATTTTCATTTGTGGATACTTGTGCTTACTATACAGAGCCAAATCTTTTGATATTATAATCAGTGTGTTGTTTAATCAAACAATTCACCAAAAGGTTTTGCTTTTCTAGCTTTGTATGTATTATACATTCAAAAGTTGGAATGTCGGCAGTGAAAAGCACTTACAACTACTGCCATCATATCATTGTTAGACTGAGGGGGGGGGTGTGATCAAGTTTGTACCACTGTGTGGTGTGCTGCTTGTTCATAAACAGAAATTGGAGCTAGTTTAGAGCATATACGACACACTCCAGTTACACAGACTAATTACGGGAGACAGTCCATGATATTTCTAACAATGTTGCTTCTGAAGAAACTCTCTTTGACATTAATGTTGCCCATGACAATGGTGTACTGGGTGCACATCTCGCTGATTCATCATTCTTATGAAACTGTTTAACATTCTCATAATTGTGGCTGAACATTGGGGCATACTCTTGTACCACATTTAGTTCATATTTACTCTTAGTTTCATCACAGTGCATACCAAAATTGATGTCTTTGTGGATTAGGAACCCCATGGTGTATTCTCTCTTCTTAGAGAGCCCTATGTCGCAAAGGATGCCATTAGTCATCTTTCTGGGTATTTACCGAGTTCTCTTGACTTTACTGAGGCCACTGATATTGCAGTTAATGTCTTACAATTCTTCAAGTAGTCCTGCTAAGCCAGCTTCACATTACGGGGTTCCTATGGTTAACATAACCACGTTCAATTCCCAGTGATTTTTTGCTCCCTCTGCTGCGTTACAATAAGCCACAGTAGACTAGGGGCTAGGTGTTTAAGTGTCACGTCGAAGATGGTGGCAGGGAGGCCAGTTCCTGTACTGGTGAGGGAGTGAGTCGTAGAGGGGTAGTAGAACAGGATGAAACTTTTGAGGATAACAAATAATCTTGATAAAAGGTTAACGAGCATTCAGCACATGGTGGAATGGAAAATGATAGGCGTAACATTAAGAAACAAGAAGAGAGCAGAATGGATCGGAGGAGAAACGGGTAGCTGATGTTCTAGTGAAAATTAAGAAAAGGACCTCCGTTGGCACCATAATGTGTAGGACGCGTAACCAGTGGTCACAGTTAGAGTGGCAAATTTGACACCTTGGTATGGGAAGTGCAGCCGAGGGTGGGTTGCAGAGTCAAGTGGAGTGATGGAATGAAGAAGTTTGCAGGCATAAAATGGAATTGGCTTGCACAAGACAGGGTGAATTGGATATTGCTGGGAGATGCCTTTGTCCTGCAGTCAACGTAAAATGGGCTGGCAATGATGAAATTTGCATATGAGATACAGTAGACTCTTGTTAATTCAAACTTGTGGGGACCCCAGGATTTAGTTTGGATTATTAGATGCAAGAAGAAGTATGCATGGTTCATTGCAACAAACCAACAAAAACAGAGATGACCAGCCATCACGTGCAGTGTTACCACCCGAGTGTTCTCTTTTTTTGTTTCTGCTAGTGGATTTGAATGCTTTTGCAAGTGCTGGGAGGTGATTGACCTTATTTCTGGGTGCTAAATGGTAATACAGTCGATCCTGTATATGTCGAGCTTGAAGGGGATCACGAAACAGTTCAATATATTGATGATTCGAAATACTAAATATGCCCATTTGAAGCTCATTTTAAAGCTTAGCGCACGTCTCAAATTTGTTTCCTGAGGTAGTAACCGATTTGACCACAATATGCAAAAGATCAGCATGAAAAGTCTCATTTTACTTCGTATGAAAGAAACATGTAAGCTTCTTGTAAGCCATCGAGTTCCTCGAGCCATCCTGGGGCCTTACAGATCAGCAAATCCAGCGCTTTCCATTGCACCACAACAGTAGCGAATGACTGTGAACGCTGATGCAAGCTCTCGGAGCACGGTACAAAGTCATTTATCAGCAGCATAGACGTTCATCACTGGTCGGGTTAGACTGCTGGCACCGGCAACATCAGCTACAATCTTGGGGTCGATGCGGTCATAAACAACTCGCACATCTACATCGGTGCTAATGAAGTCACTTGCTGTGAGCCCATCTGAGAGGACACCCAGGAGCGCTGATAACTCCCAAAATTGATCGAGGCATCCAAAGCCACTCTCAGCAGCGATGACCCATGTGATGTCGCAACTTCGCACCACAAAGCGTGCTTACGGAAACATTTCACGACAAAGCTTCATTTGACTAGGCCTGAAGCACCAGTCATTGTTCGTCTCGCCCCGAGAAATCCATCTTTAGTTCAACAGATTTAACTTCCAAACAGGTTGACTATAAGCAAAATAGACGCACGCAAAAAGTACGTGAAGCGCCAAAATGCAAAACAAACATTAACTTGGCAGTGACGATGTCATTTATAGCTTTGCAGCAAACCCATACCTGCCAAGTTTGGAGAAACAGATGATGATTGATTTGTGGGATTTAACATCCCAAAACCAGCTCTGATTATGAGAGACGCCGTAGTGAAGGTCTCCAGAAATTTCGACCACCTGGGGTTCTTTAATGTGCACTGACATCGCACAGCACACAGGCCTCAACATTTCGCCTCCATCGAAATGCAGCCACCGCGTCCGGGATTCGATCCCGCGACCTTTGGATCAGCAGCCGAGTGCCATAACCACTAGACCACCGTGGCGGGGCAAGTTTGGAGAAACAGTATCGGGGAGATTCACTCAATGAGGGTGGAGTATTGCGATAGCAATTACATAGACACTGTCAGCGGCTTTTTTTGTCGTACATTGCAATCATAACATTGCTTACGCATTGTATGTCTTATGCATGAGTAAAAGTGCGCTAGCGCTGAGGACGAATGTGGCTGAAGCAGATATAAAGACCCGGCCATCTCCGTCACACGCGATAACATGGCTCCGTGTGCGAGGCCTGTCGTCATCTTCTTCTCAAGCAGAGAGGTAACGCCCAGTCTTCTGTCGAGCGAAGGACCATAAAAGGCACCGATGGGAGGTGGGCGCTCGCGCGCACTATCTCGAGACACTCCATTTAAAGTAGTACCGATGCACAATTTTGAACGCGAGATAACTTGTGGGATAGATTTGGGTGTATGCAAACTATCATCTATGAAATAACTATAGCTAATATAGCCTATAACATAATTAAAATCAATCAGGTTTTCCTGTTACTTGTACTAGTGGGAGAAACGGTCAAAATCCGGAAGTCTCACGGGTAATCTGGGAGGCTTGGCAGGTATGCAAACCGCAACTAACAAAAACATGGCCTTCATGGTTGGTACCTTAGAGTTGATGTCATGCGGCCCCAAATCTCGAAGGCTATGCTTTTGCGAACCACCAGGCAGCGCGAGGACAACCATTGGAATGCGCACATCGCGTTCATGCAGGTCATTGCTGTCGGTGCAGTCTGCGGGAGTCACAGCTAGCTGCTTTTTATCTAGCTCATTTGGTGCCTTTGCCTGTCAGCCTTTTTCAAAAAATGTTGCTGCTGCATGTTACGATCTAAGATTGGTGCAGCAGACAAGTTAGTGTGCTGACAAGCGCTGTGCAACCGCCGAAAGCAATGCAACAACACCGCATATTCGACACCATTACGCGTCGATATGGATTGCAACACGTCACACTGCAGTTGAAACATGTTAAACTTATGTAAGGAGGAGCGCATTTGAGGGGTTCGGCGTGGGTCCAAGTTCGATATATCAAATGCGATGGTCCACGGCTGTCTGATATACGTGCGTGCCATCCCTATATTTAGCATTGAATTTTGAAGGGGATTTTTCAACTGTTCCGATATAGCCAATAATTCTATATATATGATTTTGATATATCCGGGATCGACTGTATGAGCACGAAGGTTCACCTAGAAGGAACCAGAGCAACTGATATTTATTTATTTATTTATTTTATTTTCAATACTGCCAGTCTCTATGTCGAGACCATAGCAGGTGGGCATATAGTTACAATGCAAGCGTTACAATGCATTCAAGATACAATATAAAACATGCATATATAAAACAATGAAAGGCAAAGCGCGACATATATCTAAGCTGTACACCATGAAAAGCAAAAAAAAGGAGAGAAAAGCAAAAAAAAAAAACGCGCGGGCTATATAGGAATGTAGACTATTTACAAACACCTACAGGTGCATAACTTTACACAATCCATATTTCTAGAAAGGATGGGCATAAAGTATGGATTAACAGTATTAACTGAAGGATGGTGTTTGCAGGCCAACTCTAGCAACTTTTTGAGGTCAAAAGATTTCAATGAAATTTGCTGGGTACGTTCCTTGGTAAGCTTCTATCATTTCTGCAAGACTACAGGCTCGAGAGATGTGCAGATTGCTTGCAGTTCAATTTTTACTACTTACCTCAAGCTGCCCACCTGGCTTCCTGTAATTATTGGCCACACTGTGTGTGGACGTCCTCATTGGCTAAGCGAGAGAAGTGCACCGGTACCATACCATGGCCTTCGAGAACTGCGTGTGCCGCCAACCTTCGCGGCATTACTGTCAGGGGAAGGGTGCATGCACTGTCGCACCGTGCAAAAAGTGGGTCGACTGATTTCATGTCACTGCTGCGTTGGATTTTGATTTCAGTTTTGCACTTTACTGCTCATTAAAAATTATTTTCGCATTTGATGAGCATTTCTATCAGGAGTGTGACAGAAGTGCCTCAGGAACGTAGAATCGCCTTTAATTTGACATGCTCACTAAATCTCTGGAGTTGGCCTTTAAGCAGATTGGTTAGTGCAGTTTCATGTCAGTAGTGAAAATGATTGCCATGTGAAAGCAGCCGCTTGTGATATGGTACAGGGCAATGAGAGTCTGGCCGCCAGCCTGGAATCCCTGTTGGTCGAGGGCCAGCGGTTGCGGAGCACTGCTCACTGCCGACTGCTTGCAGGGGGCGCTCCTCCACTGTTGGTGGATGAGCCGCAGCTGGCCGAGCTCACTCACAGGGGCCCCCCCTCACTGGCCGACACCGAGAGCTTCGTCTCTGCCGAGGGCGCCTCTGATGTGAGCACTTTATTGGCTTTCTATGGCTTAATTGTGCCCTCCTGCTGCGCACCCAGGCTGCTTGTGAGGTGGCTCTGTAAGACATACTTATAATTGGCCTTTTGGGTTCAGTAAAGTGTGGTGTCATGATACAGTCAAAACTCATTTGGCAAACTGCATCGGGTGTATTCCCACGTATATTGAGTGTGCGTTACTGGCGAGAGACATTTTACTTAACGATGTTTGCCTTCATTAATTACTATACAATAAAGCATTACAATGAATGGGAAAAGGAAGAGGTGAGAAGATGCAGTGCTTATCTGAGCTTATTGGCCACATTGAGCTCTTAAATGTTTTGACACTGCTGTAGCGGCATATATTTAGGGTTGTTCATTTTTGGGTAAAACACGGCCTTACACGATTCTTACACCCCGAACGTGTTTGATGAAAATCAGGCTAAACCCGATTTCTTTCCAAAGTCCAATGCCCCATGCCAGCCAATTTTTTTTGATGTTGCACAGAGTTCGCGGTGCACACGTGTTCTAGCTGCCCAACCTCAGGACAACGAAGTTGCATCCTGTTGGTTTAAACAATGAACTCCAGTGACTTAAAGTTCACTTCTCAGGCTGAACGCAGCACTGAGGATGCTGTATGGCTGTCATTTGTGAATTCAAATTTGTAAATACAGTAGAACCTCGTTCATGCATTTTTTGAAAAATAAGTCACTGATGAACATACTGTCAGGGAAAATGTGTGATCCAAACACACGAAAAAAATCGCCCAGTTTTGCTGGAAAAGCTAAGTATTGATATAGATATCAAAATATTTTACTATTTTACGAGATTTGGGCTAATTAACTAACAACTACCTGTCTTCTGCTAAAATGCAACCTACTCTGAATAGCCACAAGTAGAGCTGTGCGAATAGCAAAATTTTGAGTGCGAAGCGAATTCGAATATTTCTGTTCAAGTGCGAATCGAATAATTTTTGAATATTTTTTATATAATGCCATGCCAAATTATGGAAAAATGTGCCACTAGACATGGGCAAAATAGATTTATTGCATGACTAGGGTACTCCCACAGTGTCATTCTACAGTCTGAGGAACAGTTCAACAGCTAACTGTGCAACAGAAAGCTGAGCTAACTTCACTGTAGTACACGAGTGAGTGTTAACGTTTCCACAATACACGGGTATTAGCTTTGTCGCAATACACGACAGCTAACTTCACTGCAGTACACGGGTGTTAACTTTGCCACATTACACGAGCGTTAGCTTCGCCACTGTACATGAGTGTCAGCTCCGTCGACGTGCACGAGTTTCACTGCAGTACGCAGGTGTTATGCAGCAAATCGTACTTGCAGGAATGGACCACTTGTCACGAGACATTGTATATTTTTTTCTTTAATTACCATTTGAATAGTTCGAATAGTAAAAGTTGAGTGGGAATCGAATCGAATAGCAAACACTAGTTGAAAATTATTCGAAATTTCGAATATTCGCACACCACTAGCCACAAGCTTAACGTTGCACCATTTAAACCACATACTAACCTATTCAAGTTCAGCTTCTTTCCACACACTGTTGAAGAATGGAATTCATTGCCAGGTACCATTAGATGCTTACATTTAGAAGCATTCTTAGGTCAGTGTTTAGAGCCACGCCATGTTTCCTAATGCCTATCGGATTCTTGTTCTTTTACTGTGTGTGTATGGTTCTTACAGAGTTGTACTGTTTTGTGAAAATTTTTGTTTTATATAGAAATGTATAAAACTCACTCCTGTGATAGCCCAGTTTGACTGAAGTATGTATAAATAAATAAATAAGATCACGAAACAGCAATGATCGTCAACCTAACTTTTGCTGAAGTGTTTTGGAATGCGCCGAAAGGCATGGCGGAGTGACCACGAGTGGTAGCTGTCATGACAGTGGCAGCGCTGGGAACGCATGTGTGTTGTCCCTTCACCGTTTAAACTACTCTGCGCCTTCAGGCAGGTCATGTAACATGCAACACCGGCCATGTGTTCAAATCGTCACTTTTTTTTTTGGCTTGCCCAAACCGTGCTTGTGGTCATAACTACTCAGTGCATGAGCAGCACTGAGCACGGATGCAGGGGCTCCACTCTTCTCAACTGTGCACACTCACTCACGCTGCCTTGAATATTTACACTGCAGGAAGACATGTACACCAATGGTGATGGCCCTATGTCAGCTGATCACGTGACCAGGCATGCCACGCGCGTTGCATGGGACAGGCCAAGGTCGCTGGTCGAGCACATCACGTGCATGTTGACCATCAGAGGCGACAGTTTAGTCTACAGGCCGCCTAGGCGCTGTGAAACGTTGAGCTTTTTTTTTTTAACCTACTCTTCCTCGACGCAGGTTGAAGATCACTGCAACTTTCAAGATCACAAATGAACATGCTACTTATTGATGAACTGTTTTCGTGTCCAAGCGGTTCTTAGCTGTTGTGTGAGGGCAGCACTCACCAAATGGAACCCATAGTTCGACTCGAAGACGAAGGCGACCTAAGGTACACGTAGTGTATGATGCCAGCATGCAACTACACTGGTCATGGGACTACACAGTGTGGGATTACATGATGCAGTGCGCTGGCAACTTATTCAGTTTGATGCAATGTGATCAGCCATGCAATCTAATCACCGGCACTAGAACCTTACGATAACCACATCCTCTTGCTCGCTCGCTCTAGAAAGTGGAGGATTCTGTAGGTGTCAGCTTTTTAACTTTTTTTTTCTCGTAATGACTGTGTACTTGCAGTTGGGTCATTACCCAACAGAAATGACAGGAATGGCAGGACTGACAATGTTTTCTAAACAATGTAGCAAGAATTCGTCTGGCAGTGTTATGCATACTCTACTGTACATTTTTATTTGCACTCTCTAGGCGCCGCCGTCGAGGCATGGTGAGTGGGAATGGGTGGTCGAAACTTTAAGGTTTAGTGCATTGTTGAGATGGCAATGCTTTATGTGAAAAGGAGAAATGAACTGCATGGATACCGTTCTGTTTGTGCAATTCTAAGCTCCTGTCTCAGCATTGGCACCGACAAAATGTTCTTTTCTGGCATGTAAGTCTGTTTCCGGCTAAACTTCTTCATTAGGCACAGATCAGTTGTTGTGCATGTTGAAACTAGTGTCTTTATTATTATTATTATAATTATTATTGTTGTTATTTATGAGTTCGGACTCTCAAGGTCCGTGACCCACCTTAGGCCAATAATACAACAATAGGCTGCTTTCATATCCGGCCAAAATGCACTCTAAAATCAGTCTTACTGAAAGAAATGGCAGCGCATTTTGATTATCGGCCATTAAAAGCGTGCAGTACCTTGTATGCTTCCAACTGCAACTACACGCGTTCTGTTAAAATTGCCCTTATCGTGATAGAGTTAGTGGCGATACTGGTCAATGCAATGTGTGATGGTAAGCACCATGATTTGCTAGTATTGGAATAGAGCATTGCGAAGTTTCCTTGTGACACGGTCGGCCGAGTACTACGGGAAAGTCATCACGGCAGGTGGATACTAGTCTCGATCATGTGTGCTTCTTAATTTCTCAGTTGCACGTGGACTCCAGCGGCTGGAAAACGTATCATGTGGTTGTAGTTTGGTGATAAGTGAAATGTCAGTGCTGAATAACCATATTTTCTGGGAATGTATTGATTGGTAAAAAAGGAGCATAACTCATTAGATTTTATGTGTTCATGACCGTGCACGCTGAACTGGGAAATCTTATCAACTGGGAACATATCAACTGGGTTCTTCAGTTATAACCCAAAGAATCCTAATTTTGGAATGGTTCAAGAAAAGAAAATCCAATTTCTCCTCAAATATTGCCTTGGAAAATAGCACCCAATTTTAACCTCCCCTGATTTGCACTTCCCTCTTTATTTGCAAACGGTAGCTGTTCCAGTTTCGCAGAAGCATCATATTTCTGCGAATCTAGAACTTAAATGAAAGTGTAGATTGTAGCAATAGTACAGGTGTCATGTAGTGCATTTTTTTCATCATGCTTCGGCCCAGTTTGGATTCTATTTCACAGCCACACTTGGCTCGTTTTCATTAGACAGCTTTCACAGATGTGCCAATAGCAGGGGTGGTACCTCTTGTGCCAGTTTGATAAAAGTGCACATTCCCGCGGTGTATTCTGCAAAGAACAGGGAAATTCTGTCATGTTGCATCAGATTGGTCTTTGGGCGTGTAGTCTAGCAGCGGCCGTGAACTGAAATCTATCGCACGGAATGTTAGTGGCACTATCTGTTAATGCTTGGAGGGGTACAGGAAACAAGCACATGAAGTTGGTGATGTAGAGAAGGCTGGAAAATTGGATGTTACATTGTACAGCTGTGCAAATATCAAATTTTGAACTTGAAAGTTGTCATAGCCTTATTCCCTAGCCTGCCATCACAGCCAAGAAGAGTAGTGACATTTGACCGGCACGGTGTGCATTATGCACACTGTGCCGGGCACTTTATTTGGGGTTATCCCTGAATAATATGTTGCTTTTATTTTTAATGATTTTGTTTTCATTTCACTATGGCTGCCTAGTTGTTTCGGTAATATCCACTCGGATGCAGTGGCTTGCTTGGCCTCATGCACACTGCTGTTATTTAAAAACTATGCTAGAACACTGCTACAGCACTTGCAAAGCAAAAGTAACCTCAGTGCTCGCCCCCTCGCCTCTTCGGACAGCAAGGGATCTGAGGGTGCCGGCACTCCACTGTTATAGCCAAGGTTGAATTTCTTCTAACGTGTGCTGTCACCCACCATTTATTGCGCTATAGAATAAAAAAATGGGCATACTGACTGCGCAAGTGTGTGTGTGCCTTTCTGCGTATACTGTATAAGATGTAGCAGTGGGAATTTGAAAAAAAAAAAAAAGTCTGATACACACGAAAGTACAATAAATAGACAAGCAGCTTTTTTTTTTTTCACATTCTACTGCAGCACATGCTTACTGCATGTGTACCAATTTAGGCTTTGCAGACTATTAGCACTGTCCTCATGCAAATGAAAAGTGGTTTGTACAAGAGTTTCTTTTAGTTTAGACCAACCCTCCCGAGTGGGTGTGCCACATTCTGCCATGGAGGCGTAAGGCTCTTCTCTTAAAAGAAGTTTCTGTGAGTTAGGAGAAACCAGCATTTCACACCGCTGAAACAGGATGATTGGGCCTGTCTCAAAAAAAAAAAACTAAACAAAGTTTCACGTAATGTGAAATCTGCTGAAACTGTGGAGCTATTTGGTCATGTGTTCCTGCAATTTTTTGTGATGTATGATTTTCTGTGATTTGTTTGTTTTATTGTAGGAGTAATGTTTAGCTTTTTACTGTGATTGCATGTTATGGAACGGTAATTTTTGGCGCTTTACTGTGTGCATGTGTTTTGCGAAGATTTTTTCTCAGTGTACTGTGACTCCTTGGTATGAGACAATGAAATTCTGTGGCTTGCTGTGAATGTCAGGGTTAAGTTTTTGCTGCTTGCTGTCAGCGCGACTCACTGAGCGAAATGTGTGGAAACGATAACATACTCCTCTAGCAAATTATTTTGCACAGTATGTCACCACATAAACATGTGTACTACTGTGCTCACATTTTGAATTAGGAAGTATCGTAATTGTCAGTATTTTCTTTCTTCGTTGGTTTGGTTTCTTGGCATTTGAGGTGTTCAATTTCCATTTAATAAAGACACCTGGGAGGTGGATTAATTGTTTTAATTATTAATGATGTTAATGACTAATTAATGAAATTATCCACACCATCATCAGCCTTACTAGATGCTTCCTGATGCAACAACAAACTACAGACAGCAAAGAATTACTTATCAGTTGTCATTACGATTAAATGAGCTACATTCCGCAGGTGTTGACATAACTGATATCACACTTTGTCAACTCTGCCAATAACTTACTAGTAATTCTCCTCACATTTAAGACTTCGTAAATGTGTGTGTGTGTGGTAAAGAAATGTGTGTGTGTATGTAAATGTATGTGTGTGTGGTAAAAAACCAGACATACACACACCTGTACTGCTATGTGTAAATTTTGTATATTTAGTGTACTTGTAGTTTACGTATTTGGGCTTTTGATCTGTGCTTGTATATATATTCACTGTGTTGTGTGTTTTCTTGCATTTTCTCACCAACAGCACAGTCTACAGTGTGCTTGAAGCTTATGTATTTCCGTAATTCCTATTTTGTTGTTGTTGTGTATCTCACCACATCTTGTGTTCCATTGCCGCCACCTCCTCTGCGTCATGTATAGAGGGGGCGGAGAACGTAGTCATGCCGATAGTCGCTTTTATTTTTAACCCCCCATCAACTTTGTGTTGCGGGAAAGTAAAAATAAAAAAGTAAATAAATAAATGAACCGCGGGAATATTGCCGTAGGCGTTTCATTTCAGCACAGAAGGTTCACAGGTACAGCAGCTGCTTGTTCTTCTAAGTGGCTGTGTACCAGGCACACATGTACCCTTAGAAAAACCCGCCTTGCCTCCCAGGTGGCAGTGGTGGCTGACCTGGAGGCCAGCCTGATTCCCCCACTGGAGCAGTCGGCCCTGTACGTGGAGGCATTGGAGTTGCTCGAAAGAGAAGGCATTCCTTGTCGAACGTTCAGGTGAGCCCACCCACAGTTGCTACGTTTGAACCTCGATGTGGCCTGGTCATACATTCAGTGAAAAGCCTCGTTGTATTGTGGACATCATTACGTCACCATTTCTGACTTGCAGTCACACAAATAGTTTCATGCACGTCTAAGCGATTTCTGTTCCATAATGTTTGGCATACGTGCGTTTGTGAAGATAATATGAGTGATATTTAGAAGCATCGCCAGCAAAGCCACTGGGGCTTGTGGTACAGGAACTGCAAGGGTGAGACAGCTCCTCATATTGCACAGTTTTGATACAGTTCCATTTTCCTGCTCCGAGTTGCTCCAAAAGCATGGAAATTGGGAAAAATGCTCCAAACTGCTCCAAAACAGCCTGGAAAGCAAGTATTTTGGTGCTCACGTCAGTTTCAATGGGGAAAAGAAAGCGGAGTCGCGCAACGCGCTTCGTGTGATTGAATCTCTGGTGTCTGAGATTTGCTGCAGATGCTTTGATTTTCCTGTCAATGTACCAAGACGTGTGGAATCAAGACACGTGGAATGCCATTATCTGCATGAAATTGAAGTATCTTCCTCAGTATTGCAGTGTTACAATAGAGGGCAATGCACTGGTGAAAAGCTCAGATGAGCTTCTTTGTAACGGTGTGACGCAGAAAAATCTTGACAAAATCTAAAGTGACCAGACTCCTGATAAAAGAGAACACAAATTAACCTACAAGAAGTGCTAGGGATCCTTCAGAAGCTAAATAAGAAAATCTACAAAAAGTCAAAGTACTGATTGCCAAAATGAGGTAAGTGGTCTTAACTAAAAGACTATTGTGTGTCAACACGATTTGGTGCAATGAGAATTTTTTTTAATTTTGAGAAGTGTACTGACCCCTGTTTGTGAAAAAGATACCGTATTTACTCGATTCTAATGTGCATCCGTTTCCCGTGACCAAAAAGAAAAAAAAGTGAAACGGAACGAAAGGTCCTCAGTAATCAAGCTTCTCACATTCGTAAAAAGAAAAAAATTACAGCATATCCACGGAGTGAATGATGATGAGTGGGCGAAGCTCGGGAGGTTCATCGTAGATCGTGCCGAGTGCCGGATTAATTTAGTTAACGCGCACGCTACGAATCCTCATGGTTCAACTATGCACAAGTGAAATCTCCCACCGGCACTTCATTGCAAGTCAAGATCCAATGCCTATATATATATATATGGGTTGCCGGTGAACGCTCCTCCAACGCGAGCAGTCGGTATTTCTCAATCAAGAAACTCGCTAGGAGACACTGCCTGCGCCAACGTTGTCTCTCGCGGGTGAGGGCGCGTTCTCCTTCTTTGTGAGCTGGTAGCCTTCCTCTAAGAAAGAGCGTTTCCATAGCCAACGCGCACCTTTCGCTCTCTCTCTGTCTCTCTCTCTCACACAAGACAGCAGAGGCACGCTCCGAGGGCGAGCGCGTGCCTCCCGGCACGCCGGTTACGCCTGACGCCTGACGCGTGACAAGGTTAGACTAAGAGGAGCTTCGCCCCTAAAAGAAATGCCGTGCTCGTGTAATGAACGCACTCGCATAATAAACGCGCCGGCAACTTTGAACCCCCGCAGTCCCTTGAGGCCACCACTTCACTCGATCCGTGGTGTCTCGAACATGTTCGGCGCGCCGATTCACAACTCCTGGGTCGCGAATAAAACTGCCACACGTCGCCGAGCATAGCCGCGTGCAAGTGGTGATAAGATCATTTACTCGCAGTGCCGCATTCCTCCGTGCTATCGCAGTTCCCTCATGCCTGCTGCTGCGTGCTGCCATGCGTGCTGCGCAGGCTGGCGCAGATAAGCTTAAGCATGGTCTGGCTGTGGTCCCAGAAATTGCCGCGATGCAATCTCAGACGTCATGCAGCGCGCACGACTGAGAGGCTCAGGCTCAGCACAGATATGAGGAAGAAATGCGATGATGAGCCGTTTTGCGCGTGATGGGAAACATCGCCCGTTACGGCTTCCTGCGAACGGTACCGAAAGCTGGTGCGGCTGGGCGTCTCCAAGGTTGCATTGGCGACGTAGTGTCTTTCGTTGGCCGCAAGACAGCCAAGCTGGCGCGGCGAGTATCATTGGCGTACGCATCATGTGCGTCGTGGCGTCGTTCAGCACGGGACCGGCGGTGACATACACTGCTGAAGCTATGCGTGCCGAAGACCGCCACACCGCTAGTTCGTTTTTTCGCCGGTGACCGTTCGACAGCGCTCGAACCTCGTAGGAGGTGGCCATTTTGATGCCGGCGATATCACAACGGTGTCGTACGTTTGCACTCGATTCTAACGCGCATACGATTCTTGGACCTGTTTTATCGGAAGAAAGGTGCACGTTAGATTCGAGTAAATACGGTACTTGACTGCCTCGGCTGCTCCAAATGCGACTTTTTGAGCTCTTAAGACATCACATGTTGTGAGCTGCTCCAAATCAAGGTGGTCCAAGGTGAGCATTTTGCTGCTCCAAAAACTGCTCCCAAGTCTGTTTCTGCTGTATCGCCCCTGGAACTGAAAAAAAAATTATCGGGAGCTTCTCATGATACTGAAGCAGTTGTTATGAAGGTGGCTGGTTTTACCAAATACAACACCAAAACCTCACGACACTGTGAATAAATGGCCAATAAAGAAAATGATGCTCAAGACATGGAAACACGACTCCAGAAGTTAAAACAGCACACGATCCATGTGGATGTCAAAATGTGCTGGATGTTGTAGAGCAGGGAAGGTGCTGTGGTGTTTTGAACTTAATGGAATTTTCCAAAGTTAGCTTTTCTTTTTATGAACGGCTATGGTAGCTTAGCAGCTAGCTTGTTGCACGGCTGAACTCATGAATGGGTGTTTCTACTCTGTGTTACAGTGGCCGCATTTCGAGGGTGGTGAAAACTGTCACGCACTCCAGGCTTAGGTGCAAGCTCGATATTCGCAGGTGGTCATAAGAATTTGATGTTACCCACTTCAATGTGCCCTATAATCTTGTCATTGTTCTGGCATGTTAAACTCAGGAATTGTTTTGAAGTTTTGCTGCAGCAGTGTGCTTGACTGGGATGATCACGTGGGTACCACACTGATGGTGCTGCCCGCCATCTACAGTCGACTCTCATTACAAAGGACCTTCATAATCCGGGAAAAAATGTCTGTTTTATACGAAGTCCGTAATATCCAGACATCGAACAGAGGGGGGGGTGTAAGGCCCGTGTGTTTATCATCGCTGACATCGCTCAGCTGCATGATTTAGTCCTTTTAAATAGCTGCCGCCAAATGTGAGGGTCATGAAAATAATGTAGTTCCACATTATTTTCACGACCCCTTTAAGTGAATGTGCACTTGAAGCACTCCCACACGAGGTGGCGGCCACATGACGGCGGCACAATGCAGTTGTTGCCTATTACCGGGGAGCGCACTTTTTCTTCTATGTAGATATATATATATTTATTTTTTTTGGTGTGGCCATTACATGAATCTTGAATTCTGTTGAATATTTCCGTTCATCCTTTTTTTCCCTTTCCCCTAGTACTGGCCTTCTGCCTCTTTTTTTCTTAATGGATTTTTCTGCTGTTCTTATTTCTTTTTACCTTAATTAAAGTGCCTTAGCATGTATTTGTCCCCTCGCACTGCAGCTCCACTGTGTAAAAATGCCTTTTTTTTTACCGTTGAAATGTCTGAAAGTACACAGTATGTTATTCTCGCTTCGCGTTAAGGCACCACTGTGTGGAATGCTTATTTTCCTTTCACCACGATTTTCTTCACTGTGTGAACCTATTTTAATTTTAGGTTCAATGTGCTACTAATCGCTATTGTGTTGAACTTTATTTCAAACTACATTTATTGCCAGTGTATCAAAATTTATGCTGTTTTGCATTTTAATATTGTATATGCCTTCCTGCTATGATCCCTTTGGGATTGACAGTATTTACAAATAAATAAACAAACAAACAAGTAAATAAATAAATAAACGTCCATCCTCCGACTACTACATACAGCTCTCAACAGCAGGGTCTAGCCTTTATGGATTTAAGGAAGGTTGCTTCTCAACATTTAATGTTGCTACTGATTTCTTGCCTAGAATACTCTAAAATTATTCTGTCTAGAACTGTTAGCTAACTTGTGTGCGGGGTCCTCAGGCTTCAAATAACTTATTTACACATTTGCCATGTAGTACCAGTTCACTGAGGACAGAACAGGAGTCTGAAAGTTTGCTCTTTGTTCAAAGTCGCATTGCCTAGTTTTGAACAATCGGCGTTATCCATCATTTTACTCCTGTTCTGTTTAGCTACAAGTTTGGTGCTAAGTTTATGTGGCATTGTTAATTTTAGCTACCTTTAGGTTGATCCGGCTACTTTACAAATCTGCCTGACAGCCCGACAAGATGAGGCAAAGAGTGCCTTTTAAATTGCTTTTTTGCCAAATAAGAATGTTGAATGTTGAATTTGCATATTTATTAAAAAAAAAAAATAAAAGTGCAATGATGTCGTAGCTATTTTTTATTGTTTTTGCAACAGTTGATAATTTGAACATTAATTTAGTTAGGGCAATTTTTCAAATGAGCCTTTACTGTACAGAAGCTTACAAAAATGCAACTTCCATTCCCCCCCCCCCCTTCCCCCTCAACACCTCAACATTGAATGTCGAACCTAATGCGATGACTGAGAGCTGCTTTAAAGGGGTCGTGAAATGTTTTCTGAAACTTGTTTTATGAATAGTGCAATCGGAATCCTGGCCCTCCAAACTATAACATACATTGGTTTGTTGCACCATCTGCATTGATTTGCAGCGATGAAAACACGATTTTGATTTCACAGTGCGCACTCTCCTCAACTCTGCAGCTGATGTCATGTTAGTTGCCACCACGACCTCCAAGATTTGAGCTTTCTTGGAGGCCATGGAAAAACAAATCATGCTCCAGCCTTGCTGCCGCATGTCAGCACCACACAGGGTCCAGCTGTTTCCTTACTTTCTTGGTTTCATATAAATCTGTTATTTTAGAGTAAACAAAAGTTAGTAATATGCTTACTTTTTTAAACGTCTTAAGCTGACGCCACTGAATAGTGTCTATGGCGGCCTGTAGAGTCGCATGGCTGTGTCTGGAGCATAAGAAAGCTAGGATTTCAAACGGCCATTGTTAAATGTGCACTCAATATCGTGCCAATATATTTTGGAATTAGCATGTCGAATGCCTATTGAAGCAGTGAAAATAACAACCGGGTAGTTCCACATTATTTTCACGACCCCTTTAAGTGAATGTGCACTTGAAGCACTCCCACACGAGGTGGCGGCCACATGACGATGGCACAATGCAGTTGTTGCCTATTACCGGGGGGGGGCGCACTTTTTCTTCTCTCTCTCTCTCTCTCTCTCTCTCTCTCTCTCTATATATATATATATATATATATATATATATATTTTTTGTGTGGCCATTACACGAATCTGGTCAATTACAGCCAACTGAAGGTTTGTACTGTTTCCGTGACAGTAGCAGAGTGCAAGATTGTCTAGTCACAAATGACATGCCATGAATGTTTTTATTATGGTTCCATTTCACTGTTGCTGTCCTTGTTCTTGGAAGAGCTTGCATCGTCATCGGTGTCTTCATAGAGACAATCGTCCTCGGTACTGTCCATGCAGTATGAAATTCTGGTCACCTTGAAGCTTTTTGGAACTGTTTCAAGTGACACCGCACGCTATACCCTCTAAATCCATTCACACACTTTTAGCAGTGACATCCTCTTCAGCATCTCATAGCCTCCAGCCATCCATTCCGAGTAGCAATGGCGAGATTCCGCTTTTAGCGGACAGTTTTACGCAGCTGTCGAGCATCTGTAGAACACTCGTCGATCCTCTAGAAAGACAGCTAAGTCTATACTAGTCGTGGTATGTTCGTGACATGGTCTGTCAAGTGACCCTTGAAGATGTTTGGAACAAGGGGGGCTTTTCGTTGTAACAGTCCTCCAGCTCTGTTAGCCCAGACGGTCTTGATCCAATTTACAATGAGTTCATCACACATGAAGCCCTCTTCCTGGGCGTGCACGATGATTCCCTGAGAGACATGCTCTTTTGGGAGATTCTTCCTTGAATATGGTGTACGGCAGAAGTTTTCGCCCGTATGCCGTGGTGCACAAAATCACGGTGCATTTTTGGTGTTCGAACTGCACTGGTCGTGCGCGCAGACACAGTATTTGTGCCTGTGATATCTACTGTGGTGCTTTCTGGTGAATTGAAAAGGAGGCTGGTCCACATCCCACGAGAGGTCATACTCGTGCTCCTTCCTCAGACCATTTATGGAGCGACGAAATTTGACCACTTGGCTTTCGTATTCACTTGGAAGCTTTTGACAGATCAAAAGTCTTTTGGCAGCGAATACAGCAGAGACCATTTATAACGTAACTGCTTATAGTGCAGGACCGGCTATAATGCGGTTTTTTTCTGACCCCCGTCTACCCTCTCATAGAACTTAATGTGCACGCATACCGTTTATTGTGCAGCTCCGTGAGATGAAAGACCGGTTATAATGCGGCTGCCGGGAAATCAGCGGACAATTGAGGTAGCGAGCAGGCTTCACAATGGAAGTGCGCTGCCCGAGAAGAGCGCAACGAATCACCACGGAGGAGGAAAAAGCACGGAACGAATGAACAAGGAACGGAGGGAAGAAAAAAAAAAGGCTCTGGCAGCAGTGCCTTGCAGGCATGCCCTGTGAGGATAGGATTGAAAGGATTACCAAGGCGACGGAGAATGCTGCTACGGCTGCTTGTCAGCTCCAAACGCGCGCTCCGCACGAAACGCACACCCGCGATCGCATGATGTCCGCGTTACTGCTGTTTTGCCTCCTTTTTTTAAAATCATTTCACGCACATTGCCCTTGAATCACCCCGCGAGCGCTGATTTCTTGTGCACCCGATCCCTGTGTTGTCAAGGACAAGCTTCCCGTACGGCGCGCCGCCCGCGACCCTACAAACTAGACCTAACGAGCGCTACCTTTTCGGTGCTGGCTGCGGATAGGGTGCCGCAGGGCGACTGCGGTTCATGGCGGCTGCATTTAAAACGCGGACGAATCACTTCGACAACGGAAGCCAAGGCATGAATGGCAGGTGCACCACTCGAATGGCAGTTTGCGGTCGCTACGTTTTTGCCATCGCGCATGCGTCAGAGAAATCGAAGGATAGCGCGTGCAGTAATCGGTTCCCGTTTCTGTGCTGTCCGGTTCTGTGGGAGGTCCGCATAAACGGCGACGTCGCTATAGCGCCTTCTCTTTTTCTTTTTTGCCCAGCGCCGCCGCGGACTTAAATCCTTTCAAATATTCATATTCTTCATTTCTTTTTTTTAAGCGGGTGAAAGCAGTCTGGTCGCGTGCTTCAAATGTCAAACACGCGCCGCTACCTGCTCGACAGTTTTTACACACGTGTAGACTTTCAAAAATGTTGTTTTGGTTATAGTGCGGTACCGCTTATAGTGCGGGTATTCGCGATTCCAGCGACTTACGTTATAAGCGGTCTATGCTGGAGAAGGATGGTTATGATTCATAAACCATGTGGCCTGCCCCTGGCTAACCTTTTACTGTGTGTGCGGTAGTTCCATGGGGTGAGCGATGTTCAGGGCTTTATGTGTATCATGTCGATTGATACGGTATAGCTGTCTCGTAGAGTGTCGGTGACATATTTTACAAGTTGGTGGTTAATGGCCATCATCATGCCTCTGTGTATTTACTACACTCATTTGCATGGGCACTGTTGCACTCGTGCCAGAGTCATAAGCACCGGTTGGCCAGTGGTGCACTGGCTGGAAAGGTGCAAGATGAAAATTTTTTCAGCAGGATATTTGGATCGAATATTCCGCCTTTTCCAGCATTTGGGTTGCCTCAAACATGTGAGATTTTTCTCTTTCGTGATACCCCTAGCATTTATCTAATTTACTTTGTCGCGTCCTCTGGTTCTCAGAACTTGCACAGGAACTTTCTAAATTTTCATGACCTGTGTTTACTGCTATTGTAAAAGATGCGGCTGCCGGTGCTTCCTTGCTTAAAATTGTGAGCAAATGTCCGAAGACCACAGATGCCAGTATCTGTTGCAGTCCAGGCATGCAGGCTAAAAGGAGCTTTAGTGTCCCGGCACTTTTTCAAGTCCATTCAGACAATTCCAGGTTGCACGGTTCTGCTAGAAGAGATTAGAATTTTCACCCAGCCGCACTGATATGACTGTGCATCTATACACTTGTGAACCACAAGTGACGTAACTGGCCTTCGTAGTGCCATTGTGCCTGTCCGTGTCACTGATTCATAACGCTTTGCTTTCTCAAGGTGTGGATGTGTACCGCTGCTTGTAATTTCTTGGCACTGTTAATATAGCAAAGCTTTGCTTACGCTCTTAGCACCAATGCACGTGCAGGGTGGAAGTGGTTCGGTGCAGCTCTCGGGAAGACTACCTGGCCAAGGTGCACTGCATACGCCTTGCATTTAAGGTAAGCCACTCATAACCTCTGCGTCATTTGTTGCATGTAACTTGCCGCATGCCCTTGTACAGTAAAACCTCAGTCTGGGAATCCTATGTACTAAGAGTGGATCCACACGATGGGCTGAATTTGTCAGAGCGAAACTTCAAGTTGGCCAGTGGGCTTTGATTCATCGTGCTTGGGTACAGCGCAGCAGTCACATAGACACAAGAAGGAAGAATAACACAAAGCAGTGCTGCGTTGTGTTATTCGTCCTTCTTGTGTTCATGCGGTTGTTGCGCTGTACCCCAAGCACGATGATTCTGGATTCGTCTTCTGTGACGGGCGGCACATCATGTGATCAGGATTTATGCCGCTCACGTTTCATCTGTGGGCCTTGTGCAAAGAATGCTGAGCTATTTTTCATGTCCATATTTTGGCTGTTGCATGTTGCAGGTTTGGTCTAGAATGTGCTTTGTGAGTCTGACAACCTGCACTGTCTTTTGTAATGGGATCCCTCTTGAATCTGTTTGATTGCACTTAATATCATCGCTTCACTTTTCGCCACTTTGACCGACACTTCTCACCGTCAGCTGCTCTTTTAGAAATAAACCTGCAGCCTCTTTCAAAACGACGTAGCGTAGAATCCTTGAAGCTTTTGTACTCCTATCAAAACTCCCTTTGTTCCCTCTCCGATCCCTCCCTTTTGATGCCTGCTTGCCCTACATCAAGTAGAGCTTATCGCGTCTCAAACATTAGACCATACCATCCACGCACTAATACGTTTAAATACAGTTTTTTTCCACGCACGATTGAACAATGGAATTTGTTGCCTGCTGAAGTTCATTGTTTACCAATTTCTGAATTTTTGAATGCCGTTTATGATGTATGGTTCTTTACATGTTCATATCTTGTTTCTACTTGTCAGTCTCAATGTTTGCATATTTCTGTATATATGTATATATTTTTTACATGCACGTCCACTCCTGCCATAGACCTAATGGGCTGCAGTATGTATGTATGTATAAATAAATAAATAAATAAATCCACACCTGTGTGCAACAAAAAACAACAATCATTGCTGGCAAATGGCCAGTTTTTTCCTCCACTGTTTTTATTTTACTCGTGGTGCGAATTATACAAGGAAATCTTCTAGATCCCACACAAAATGCCAGTGGGTGTTATGCGACGCAGTCAGTGAGGAAATTGCTTTTGCCGAATTGTTTGGCGTTCATCCATGTGTTACGAGTAGGATTTGGGTCTTCGTGCAATGTGTATGGGTAGGTGTGTGCTTAATGTGGGCCAACCTTAAACGTTGACCATACTGTGATGACTGGAAGGTAGCTCATGGTACGATATAACATTGGCGCTCATGTTAGTGCACAGCACAGATGTGCTCTGTTTTGTTGAAGAAAAATGCATGCTACGGTACGCTGATGTACATATCATAAGCATAGTTTGTTGAGACATTCCTTCGGGAAGAAAAAAGCATCTCGAGTGATAGTAGAACATAAGCATAGTGCTATGATAGCTCTTTGCTCACTAGAAGCATAATTCATGTTGCACAAGTACCATTGTGACAATTTCTGGTGCAGTAGGTTTGTTTACTATATATACTGTGTGTTAAAGGGATTGTCCGATCATTTTACAAACCAAAACACAAGTGGTCTTAAAAGAAAGTGTGCGCTTTATTTTACTTGTAGCCAGCTTGCACTACCAAGATATTCGTGTAGTTAATTCGAAAATAAATATCAAAACCAGTGCTTTTTGAAAATCCCGCGCAGCGAAGAGAAGTGCAGGCAAGAGTGAGCGTGACGTCGCAGGGTACCGTGCCCCCCGTGCCTGGCAGCCGTGGCTTTCGTGCCATGCAGCGTCGTATGTAGAGTCGTACAATTCGAATCACTTTTTTGCTTCTTTTCTAGCTCTGTAATTTGGTTGATTCCATAACGTTGTTAATGTGTGGGAGGGTGGAGAGTCTTCGCAAGTTTCTCTGCGATGAGAGCTCGCAGGCTGAGTGGGTTGCCGCTGTTAATCATGTCAACTGGTTTCCAAACACTCGACGCTCGGTGCACTTTACATGCCTGTGCTGGGAGTTGATCGCCTCTTCTCGTAAAGTTTTGGCGTAGCTATAAGTGGAAGGGCCGTGTGAATAATGAGCTACACACAGAGGTGTGCTGCCTTCCTCGGTCACGCTGTAATTAAAGCGTCAGATCTCTTGATTTTGTTGTGCTCTGAGCATTTCTCTGGCTGAAGCATGTGGTGGAGAGAAAAGACTATGTATCTGAAGCAGGCCCGTAGCCAGGAATTTTTTTCCGGTAGGGCCCACTTGCTGAAGAACTTGACTATGTTGAGAAAAAACATCTGTTTTCATTATTTATTTTTGGAAAATATTGCAGTATGTACACCAAGTGACTTTTTCAATGCAACATTATTAATAGGCTTAAATGTTATTTTATTAGCACTCTAATGCGTTATTGACACTACCCCCCAACCAAAATTTTGGGAGGGACCCGGGCCCCTAGGACATCCCCCACCCCCCTTCCCTGGCTACAGGCCTGATCTGGAGGTGAGCACAGGTGCGGAGATTTCTCTGGGTAGCACCAGCTAGTTCGACAGACGTCTTCAAAGGCACATTGTTTAGGTGCAATTGATGACTGCGATCTCAAGTGAGTTACAATGTAGGCAAAACGAATGTAAAAACCAACGCCAACAAATGCCTCTCACTGTGAAATGTGAAAATGATAATGCATGGAAAAGATTCCATGGCATTGCCGGGCTCGTTTCTATGCGCATAGCCCGGATTTCTAGAACATGCTCATCTGAAATGACCGTGTCACTGTCATTCGCACTCATTTGCTTGTTGAAGCGCTTACATTCCCCTGTTCTCGTCACTTCGTTTGACTGGCAGGCTTGCTGGCAAGTTTAACACAAGTGTAGATTCATACTCTTCATCATCAGAACCAGTGCTGTCTCTACTTGACGGCGCCAGATAGCTATCACAGCTCTGTTTCGTTAATACACACAGCCCCGAACAACAATAAAAACATGCAGTGAGCAAAAAAATCGGGAAGTGTCAAAAGCAAAGCGCTGTCAGATCAGTGCACCAGAGGCAAAGTGCATCGATCTCAAAGCACAATAACCGCATGTGTAATTCGCAGCTGTTGAAATAATAATGATAATAAAGGGACTTTTATCACCCTGCCACGGTGGTCTAGTGGCTATGGTACTTGGCTGCTGATCTGAAAGTCGCGTAATGGAATCCCGGCCGCAGCGGCTGCATTTCGATGGAGGCGAAATGTTGAGGCCCGTGTGCTGTGCGATGTCAGTGCACGTTAAAGAACCCCAGGTGGTCGAAATTTCCGGAGCCCTTCACTACGGCGTCTCTCATAATCAGAGCTGGTTTTGGGACGTTAATCCCCACATAACAAAGGGACTTTTATTCACTTTTTTTAATCAACGAGGCATAGGCGCGAGAAGTTAGCAGCGCTGTGTGAACTGTGCAACTAAATGCAGGGCAGATAGCTTCGAGAGTCCCCTGCACGGTTCCGTGTGACGTCATGCTGCAATGGCCGTCACTCATCGGGCGCTCCGTTGGAGTTTCGTACGCATGCAAATAAAAAGCTGAATAAAACTATCGAAAGCTCCACTTTGCTCAGAAAAATCACTCTTGTGTTCCTCACCTGCACAAGTACATGATACGCCTTACAGTTCATGATATTTACAATATCACCGGTCAATCCCTTTAAGAGCTGCTGTAGCCTAGTGGTAGCGTGCTTTCTTGGCACCTCGGGAGCCTGGGTTCGAGATACTGCACCTACCACTTGGTAGGCTACATGTGTGTCTATGTGCTTGTTATGTGTACGTTTCAGTTGCAAGCTACTTGCTTTTTTAAATATGTTCTGATGATATATTAAATGCCTGTTTTAGTTGGTCGTTGATTAACGTTAGCTGTACAAAATTCAAATGCCTGTGGTGCATGTCTGCGTACCGCAGGCCAAACGCTGCGGGTATAAGCCACATGTGGTTGCAGTATCGTTAACCATGACGTATATGACGAGTACCGTGAAAACCCGCGTATAATACGAACCCGAATGGAACATGAGGTGTAATTTGGGGATGGCAAATATGAAAAAAAAGTTTTCATCCAAGTATAATGTGGGCGAAGGAAGCTCACAGGGAGCATTTATTTGCACTACAGTTAACATTCAGTCGCCATCCGTTTCACTGGCACTGTCACCAGAAAGCCCCTTGTTTGAGCTATTTTTCCACAAAAAGTCCTTTTCAGTGCCGTAAAGTAAGTTCCGAGATGCCGTAATTCTGAAAGAGTGACTGGCGAGCTCCTCGGGGATGCTTTTTCCTGCAGTGTCGACGGCACGTCAAGGTACACTGGCATCTTATGAGCGCTGCCGATATGCCCCAGCTGATAGACACGCTTCCTTAGCTTTATTACACGGCGGGATAGTTTCTGTGATAATGACATCCATCAGCGTAAAGGAAATCCAGCGCGGCACACGGAATGGCTTTCATTTACTTTCGCCTGTAGTAGCTCAGCGTTCGCAGCTGGGTTAGCATGCCGTTGGCATTTTGTGAAGGCAGTCAGCAGCTGTTCAGTCTCGGCAAAAAACTCTGTTCTTTGGCTCCAGCACCTCCAGGGGACATCTCAGGCACACGGAAAAGTCGCCTTTGCTTTGCTTCCTCAAACGCTGCCCTCAGCGACGCCTAAGTGCTGCACTTCAGCGCAATTACTGATTATTCCAGCCTCCAAAATAATTTTCCTTTTAAAGGCAGCTGGGTACTGTTCTCAGTCCCAACACTGCGCGAGATAGATGTTGACGATTAAAAGTGGCAGCCATTTGTAGCAGCGTGCCGATGCCACCGCACCGCTAGATAACGCATCCTCCACTATGAGTATTGATGATGATAACGATGATGCCAGAAAACGAAACCAAAACTGCAGATTTCGGTCTGAAAGGTTTGGGATCTGCTTATAATACGAGGCCAAAGTTTCACATAGCAAAATTTAGAAAAAAAAAACCTTGTATTATAATACGCGGGTTTTTATGGTATATTGTGTTAGTGATGTAAATGTTCATGTTCATCATGCATTTTTTATTTAACATCCAAATATTGGGGTGTACCGGGTGAACTAGACAACCAGGAGGCAGGCAGGCACGAAGTGACTTTAGTTTGCCAAGAAATGCTTTGCATTTAGTGAAAAGAACAGGCACTCATATTACAGTGAAAGCTTGTGAATTTGAACCTCATTAATTTGAATTTTTTCATAATTCGAATGAAGTGGTGTGGTCCAGCCCAGTTCCATAGAACTCCATGTGTTAGAGCGCTTGTCAATTCACATGCAAACTGGATCCCCCATGGATAATTTGAACTACACACTGCCATGCCAGCACTTTCCTAAGTGAAATGTAGCGCGACCTGATAGCCAGCATCGTCAAATCCTGAAGGCAGTGCTTTTGGATCTTGAAGGCTATGCTTTGCGGTCGAGTATATATGATGGCTGCCATATAAATATGGTTTGGGATGTATGTGTAAATGCGATGGGTGAACTTGCATAAAACGTGCAGCTACAATGTGGTGACAGAGATACACGCACTTTACACACTTGTAATGGGGTACTGTGGCAATTTTTCAGTGTCCATGGATCTTAGTGAAATTTTCAGTACATATTCTCCTCGATACTATAATAATATATGCCAAGCGAGGCAGTTCCAAGTGAGGCTTTCGTTAAAATGAATTTTAAAAATGTTTAGTGGGTTCCTCCACAAAAGTTAAAAGCTGCAAGGAGTTTCCACTATGCCTTGCTCGGCCTCATTGTCTGTTGGATTTATTAGGTTGTGTCTAACAAAGGAACGAGCCCTTGAACTACTCCCCTTTTGTTATTTCGTAGCATGGGTCATTGCATGACGTGCTTGTTCTGGCAGACTTGGTGCTTTTAGGTAGCATATGATAGAGATGGCTAGCTCCGGAGTGATCTGAATCTTCAGAATGGCTTTTTAAAAAGAGAGAGTGAGTTATAAGTCAGTAAAAGTGAGCTGGGATTCTTTTCGGTTGGAAGAGAGGAGACTCACCAAATGGTACCTCATTGCCTGCATAGGAAAAATGCCAATTAATGAGCATAGCGCATGGCCTCGAAGATGTGGCACGCTGCTGCGTGCAGGTGTTGGAGGCTATGCACAGCGTTCTATCGAAGACGGGGCCGACTTCTTGGAATTGCGGAGCCGCTGGACTGCCACAGAGTCATCCAGAGCACTGACACTATGACTCCCCGACTACTCCAGAGCTGTCGGAGCAGCCACGGAGCGATGACGTCACTGCTCTTCATGGACAAATCACTTCTCAGGAACAAGCCATGAATTCGGAGCCTGCTGAGTGAAAAAAACCAGTTTGCTCTGTAGAGCAGGTGCCGGACCCTGCTCAGGAGATCCGACTCCCTGTACGCTTACTCGTGGGGCTTGATGCACTTGCTCGCTCATGCTTCAAGACGCTCTAGGACTGCAGTTCGGTGGTTCCCCATGAAGAATTCACCGTTTAGCGATTAACCTAGCGAGCACCCAGCTTGTCAGTTCAACTGGTTTGCTCATTTAGTGTTTGTTTTAGGCTCGCTGGCTTCGGCTGAGTGGTCTCCCATAGCCGCGTGTCCTGAGAGGTAGCTAGGTTCTCTGCCTGCTTATTTCACGTGAAGGGCCCGTGTACTGTGCGGCGCCAGTGCACGTGAAAAAAGTTACATGATTAGTATTTCGAGGCCCTCCTCTGCGGCATGGCTCATAATCAACCTTTTGGTCATGATTTATATATCACATAACTGTGGTTTTGGCCTGCAAAACACCAGCAACCATTATTGCTTATGGGAAGACAGTTTCCATCTTGTGTGCATGAAGACTGAGTTGTGTGCCGTGTTGCAATTATAAAGTAACATTTGTTTTCATTTGTTCTCATTATAGCGAAATACAGTTGTGTTTGTTGTTTGATAAAAGTTATATACTAAATTACATGCCAATGTACCATGCATTTGGAATGTTTCGTTTAAAGTATTCATGAGAGTCATTTCTCTGTGGAAATCAAGATTAATGCGAAATATGCATTTCTTCTAATCACTGTGTAAAAAGAATGGTGTTGGTGCATTGGCAACCATTCTGAGCATGTATGTATATAATTGAATAAAGTTTACGTATGATCTCATTCTGAACCTAGGAGCAATATATTGTTATGAGGGCTATTCATACACTACTGGCTGGTTGGTATCAATATTGAAGAAGCCATAATAAGCATCATCAGCAATATTTCTTCGGGAAAACCATCTGCTGCAGTATCAAAGGGTGTTATTTCCTGTCCGAAAACTTGTAAATTGAAATTGAGATAGCACTCTTAGAAATGAAATTCACTAGACACTTCCAAATTACTCACAGTTTTTTTATTCCACCAATGCATTCATTGTTTTTGTCAAAGCCATATGACTAGGCGGTGCATAAGACAGGCTATAGATTTAAGCTAATTGTTGAGCCGCCCCACTGAATCGCTTCCTCAGAGCGAGTGGAGCTGCTCAGAGCTGCTCACTAAAGTGAGCCATCTTACCCACCTCTTGCATACAAGGGTTTATTGGTCAGCAGACAGCTGGTATTAAAATCATGTACTGTGTGATGCCTTCTGGCTAAAAGAGTGTTTCTGCACTTGTCGCCATGGCTATGAGCCTTGCTGACTAACACTCTCAGGATTGAAATGTACAGAAATACCCAATAAAGTGGACAGGGGAATGACTGCCATTGTATCCGACGGTCGCAGGTTCGGTCCTTACCAGTGGCGGGTCTGTTTTTTTTTTGTTCACTTTCATTTCTTCCTACTTCTGTCATAACTAATACACTACAGCTTAATACTACATATAATTTTTTCTATGCTTTCCTTGGCCTCATCATCTGTGGGATTCATTAGCTCCTCTCACCTAATGATTTTAAAAATCCTTTAGTGCCTTCATGCTGCTGGAAAAATGTCCATTAGGGAACTTCAACAGGCATCTGCTGCCCCCATATTCTCCAAAAGCACCTCAAGCACTTCAGCGAGCGTGTTGATTGTGTTGTCTGGATGTTGGCACATCTTTGAGGACTTTCACGTGAGCAGTGATGTCCGCAAGGACACTTTTATTGGCCAGCATAGAAACTAGGCTTGTCCTTCACGGTGATCTTGCTGCGTTTGTCAGCATGCCTAATGTTTGCAGTAGGCACCGAGCAGCCAAGAGGTTCACTGTAAACAGAGCGAATGCTGCATAAACAGCATTTTCTTTTTTACATTTCCCTATGGGGCCAGGCCTGCCCATGCGCATGTGTCATTTTTGTTTGGTTTCCTTTTACTCTACCACTGCTCCACAAGGTTGGGTGGCACTGGTCTTCGTATTTCTCTCTGGATTCTCTGGCTGCTTGTGCTGGCTTCTTCCTTTTCACTGCCTGGTTGTGTGACGAATGTCTTATTGCAGGGTACCCCAATAGCTTTGTGTAGGCATGTTCTTGCATTCTTTCGTCCTGTCTCTGCTGGTGGTTGTAAAGACGGGAGAGAGCAAAAGAAAGCGAGAACGCAGGAACCCTGGCACTTGGGGCCCCCAACAATAAAACGCTGGAATATTTTTGTTTTATTGAGTTTTGTCTGGGTACCCAAGTGGCTTTGCTTATGTACAATCTTGTGTTCTTTTGTACTCTCCCTGTGAGCGTCTGGCAAAGGGAAGCTGGGGAGGCAACAAAAGAATGCAAGAGTGGGAGCTGCTTGGGATTCCTATGTTGTTCGGGATATCTGGGCATTATTCTTCACAGACTTTGTTTAATGGGAGTCTACTGTACGTCCTAACTGTTAATGTTTAAAATGGATACATGTTAACGGGAGAGAGAAATAGTAGAGGTGTGTGAATATTCGACATTTCGAATAATTTTTGAATAGCACTTGCTATTCGATTCAATTCACACTTAACTTTTACTATTCAAACGAATACTTCGAATAGTAAGTTGGTAAAGAAGTTAGTAATTAAGGGAAAAAATATGCTGTCGCATGACAAGTGGCCCATTCCCACAAGTAGTGCGCTTCACCACATAACACTGGTGTACTGCGGTGAAACTAACGCATGTGTATGATGGCGGAGCTATCTATCGCGTATTGTGGCGAAGCTAACGCCCGTGTGCTGCGGCGAAGCTAACACCTGCGAACTGCAGCGAATCTAACATCCGTGTACTGCGGCGAAGTTACCTCAGCTTTCTGTTACAGTGTTGGACTGTTCTTCATGACTTTGGAATGACACTGTGGGCGTACACGTCATGCAATAAATTTTTTGCCCATGTTTAACAGTACATTTATCCATAATTAGATATGGGGTATTATTAAAAAATATTAGAAAAATATTCGATTCGATTCGCACTTGAACATAAATATTCTAGTTCGCTTTGCGCTAAAAATTTTCCTATTTGCACAGCTCTAAGGAATAGCTTTTGTAGTGAAGGTCGGCCTGTGCCTCAGCAGCATTATCACTGGCATGAGGTTGTGGTTTCTGTGCCTGGTTTCACAATTCTGACTGCCGCCTGTTCGCCAATGTCATCTGCCAATAAATGTCTTGGCAACAAAAAAATGACATCGAAAAAGGTCAAAGGCGACACAAAGAATGACCAGGACAAGCGTTGAACTTCTAAATAAATTTTTATTGGCATGAGTTTCACATATATATGCACATTCAAACCCAGACGTCATTAGGCTGCACATGCGTAAAGACACCACATCTTTATCTGACAGTGCTGACACAGCTTTCCCCTAGCCTGTAGATACGTTCTGTCTCAACAATTTCTCTAGCGAGGTGTGAATTGCTTTTCGTAATAACAGAAGTATTGTGTGTGTTCGAAGTGCAGCACTTGTCCTAGGTGTTCATTGTTTCGTCTTTGTCCCCTGCACTGTCATTTTTCGTATTATCTATTAACACGCCCAGCTTGCCACGTTAGTCAAATTTGTTGGCACTGAATTGGGCAAAGCAGTTCAGGAACCAGGTTACTGCTTAAACAGCGGCCAGTAGTTAGTCCCTGGCCCTGCCGCCTTCTTCAGTCAGCTCAACAACCTAGAAGTGTACTTCCCAGTCTGAACTGGATGTAAGGCACATCCTGTGGACTTTCCCTCAGATTACTCGACAGGGCCACTAAATAGTTAATGAGGAACAGTTGGAGGACGTATGTCCTAATGAGGCTTCACTGTAAATGCTTGTTCAGGATCCATAGCAATGAGAAAGAAAAACAGCCAGATTAGCAGTGAGCCAGAAAGGAGCACCGTAGAAACAAATATCCGGGGAACTTTTTCGTTTTCTCCCGGGAAATTTCTTTTAGCATTAAAGGGACTGTGAAGCATTTTTGGATAATTTCGCACAATGTGTGTACTATTTGGAATCCTGGCTCTCCAATCTATACCACGCATTGTTTTATTGCATGGTTGGTTTCTTACAATGAAAACAGACTTTTGATTTCCCAGTGCACATTCCCCGCAACTTTGCAGCTTACATTAACTTAGTTACCACCATGGCTGCTGAGATTGGCGTGCCCTCAGAGGCCGCGAGAAAACATACCATTGTTTGGCATTGCTTCCGTACCGTCGCACCACATGGGGACATACTTTGTCTAACTGTTTTCTTACTTTCTAGCTTTCATATAAATTTATTATTTTAAAGCAGGCAAAAAACTAATTATCCATTTACGCTTTTGTATGTTTAAACTTTTAAGGTGATGCCACTGAATCATGCCTGTGCTGGCCTGTGGCGTTGCATGGTCATTTTGGGAGTGCAAGAGCGCTGGTATTTCAAATGGCTGTTATTGAATGTACACTGAATATTGCACCGAAATATTTCAAAATCAGCATGTTGAATGCTTATTGAAGCAGTGAAAATTACTATCGGGCAGTTCCATATTGCTTCACAACTTTTTTGAAATTTAGAGAGCCTCATTGCTTTTTTTTTTATCCTGAAACCCCTTTATTGCTTGCCGACTGTTTACAGCCATTTGTTTGGGCTCCAACTGTTAGGCCATAAGACCCAGGGAAATGCCCAATTTCTAGTGCTTCGACAAAAAAAAATTTCTTCTCTTAAATAAGTGAACGTATTTAGCATTGCTATACATTAAATCGTAGCTTATTAGTCTGGCTTTGTATATTCATAAGGGTATTGCTCTGAGATGTGCTATCATTTTGCTTTTTCTTGTTTAATGAAACAGAAAAGTTCATAAAAATGTTTAAGCACAAAAGAGGTGTGAGAGTGTACTAAGGCAGGAAATGATTTTCAATATTCTGAAATATACAAATTGTTCCTAGTTCCCTTAGCTATCAATCCAGTGCATATGCCAGTCTGGTACACCATGTAATGCGTTCTTATATCCCATAGGTCCAGCAGCCTTATGGCTGTGACACCCAACCTAGCATTCATGCAAAAACAGGAAGCAATGACAAACTTTGCAGGTGAAGCAGAAAACACTTGTTTTATATTGTGCCCCTACATTTTCATGGCAGCTCTTCCAGTTTCCTGTTTTCTTTATTTTGTATTTCTTTTTGGTTGGTGCCAAAAGGTTGAAGGAATGAGAAGGGGTTGTGCCTTTATACAGCTTCACATTTACGCAAATATTTACTGAACTTGTTAGTCTCATTTGTCGAAACAGGGGCTTCTGGAAAGCTCTGGGACTTTTGGGTTGTCTCTTCGGTGCTCCTCGAAGTGAATGCAGCTACTTACGCACCCTATGTCCACAGCTTGAAAATTCGGTTATCATCAATGCACATATTTTCTGAAGGTCTAGACTGTGCCTAACAGTCTGAGGTCATATAAGCGGACAAGAGGTAGCTTCTTGATGACTTTCAGAGCCCATGTAGGTCAAAATCTCAATAAATCTCGGTCTGTCTGTTCAAGCATCTTCCTCTCTGGAGGCATCCTGCTGAAACTAAGTCTATTGATCCAAAATATACATTTGGGCTATTTTTTTTACATTCTCTCACAGTCTTGATCATCTTGGTAATGAACACCAACAGAAAAAAAAATCAAATGTTATTAAAATTGGTGCACGTTCTTCTGCACAGCACTGCTCCAACATGGGCACCAGTTGTCTTGTGGACTAAAACTTGACATGGTGTTGTATATTTGTCAAAATATCCTGGGCTTATGTTGTTCAGGCGCTAAACAAAAAAGAGAAAGTACTGGTCATCAAGTATGAAGCATACTTTTCTTACATATGCAGCGCGAAGTAAAAAATGACACTTGCATTGGAATGCATATTGCAGCGTTTGTCAAAACTATAATCTGACCATTCCACTCCATCACTGGAGTCACTACCACTGCCGGGGTTGCAAAAATAAGCAGCAGATATGGCCCAAGCTTGTGCTACAGGAGTGGACAGCGCGGTGGGTGGGCGCCGTCGGAGCTGCCATCCTCGCGGAACTCGACACTGCTTTCGGCTCCAGTTTTGTTTGCGATGGGTGCGTAGGCACGCAAAATATAAACAAGGAAAAGTGAAACTGTAAGAGGAGTGTCCAAAGAGTACACCAGATGGCCATAGTTGCCTATAAGGCGCCGAGTTTAATTTTTTGGGGCCTCTTGAAATCATCGGAACTCGGTACCAGATGGCCTATTGCTCTGCAGTGAAAGAGTTAAACGTGCAGTCAGCAAAATAATGCTTATAATTTGAGCTGGTTTTGTTTACCTTGGCCCTTCTTGAAAACGATATTTCATTGAGATCAAGGAGCAACGAGTCATTTTCAGAGAATTACTTTTCAAGGAGGTCATTGCACGACAATTCTGCAACAATCTTGAAGTTGTGACCAAGTAGAAAATGAGATGTTTATGTTGAACATATGGGAAACATTGTCAATGTTTAGGTTGTGTGTATTGTATGTTTTCTTATTGGGACATGACTCAAGTTTCTTCTTTCTGTGCAGCGCCTAACAAATCAGCCGGAGGTTCTTCAGTGGCTTATAGAAGCAGCCAATCATGTTCTTGGGGGCTTCATGCTATGCGCTGGAAAAGTAAGTGTATTTTCACAAAGAGGTTATGTACACGCTGGTCAATTAGAATGCTGACAGAAATGTTTATTGCAAACGATGGACCTTTTTTCATAATCGTAGTCCGCACATGTGTGGCACCAGCGACGAAACACACGCCATGTTCAGCGTGCAACAAGATGGGTGGCACTGGCAGTACTTTTCCCTACATGAAAGAGATCTGTTATAATTGAACCCACTTAAAACAATACTGGTTTTAACAATATTTCTCTTATAAGATGAGCTGCTGCACCATTAACTTTCCTATGTCTTCTATGGTGAACCAGTCCACTTACAACAATGCTCCCATGCCCCCTTATAGGTTATAGCAATGAAGTCTGGCTGCTGGTGTGGCCTGTGTTGGTGCCAGGAGGTAATAGAGTGTGAAGCCTTTGAAAAGAAAACAAGCTCTGGCCACTGCACTCTTGTTGTTCCCCCCTAACAAAAGGCTGCCCCACTGTCGTACAATAGCAACCAGCTTCTCCTGGAGGGTGTCTCTGTTCCACCCTCCCAAACATGAGCCCTATCCTGAAAAGAAAGTAACAAAGGTTCCAAAGCTGACGACCTTGAGGAACTTCAACTGGCTTTCCCAGAAACGCCTCTGTGCTGTCCTTTCTGGCCACTGAAGAAAAGGGTGGGGAATAAAACGGGACTGCTGTAGGGAGGCATGGGGGGTCCTTTCAGTGCAGCTTAGGGTTGTTTCATGCTGTTAGCTTTGGCCATTGTATCACTGTCACGCTGTGAAGCATACAGAGTGTGGAAGGGGGCTTTTGGCCATCCCCACCCCATTTACACATACACAGAACAGCTCTGGGGTCCTATAATAATTATAATAATTAACGGTTATATCAATGCAGTTTTCATGGCACTTCAATATTGTTACAGGTGGGTTCCTTTGAGCTCATGTGCGCTTTAAAATCCCTGCCAAGGGATGGAAACGTGAACCGTGCAGAAACTGCAACTATAGTTTGTGTACTATTGTCTAGATGGCGCTACAAGTCCAGGAGCTCGGCAGATTGTTCAGCACACACACGTCTTTACGCCCATAGAAACCCATAGATTAAATTGATCAGTGAGTTTCAACATGTACTGTAAACTAACAGTTGTGCACTACAGCCAAGCTAACACTTGTTTACTGTGGCCAAGTTAGCTCTTCTTTGTTGGACTGTTCTTTTTCTGTGGACAACATGTAGGGGTTCCCACAATAAATTTATTTCTCCTGCCGATGTTTGGCAGTTCATTTCTCTATAATTTAACATGATATTATTTAAAAATATTCCATTTGATTCACTCTCAAACATGCAGCACTTTTTGAACATATTGAGAAAACAATGCCGATCTGTCGTGAAGGCTTCTCTGAACATGTGAGCCAAATATTATTGCACTGAATGCACCGGGGCATTCGCAATTTGTTTTCGAGCACAGCTGGAAAGCACCCGCTCTTCTTCCAGCAGGTGATGTTACACGTGGCACTGACTAAATCACGACTTTTTTCATTGCTCTTTAAGGTGGATTCACACGAGGAAACGGAGCAGGAATTTTCGCAGCTGGTGGTGCATCACGTGCCGCGCGCGTCATGGAAAGTCGCCGCCCTCGTTTTGTCCGGTCTCCTCCGCTCGCAGCATGCATGAAATGTGTCGCCGCTATTTCCATCCGCCCGTTTGGCGGTCGCCTGCACTCGATCAAGAGATTCAGAGTCAAATCTGTCAACATTGGTCGGATTGGCGTGGCTAGGAAGTAGGCTGTTGGCTTAAAGTCGCGTGTTTTTGTTTTGTGACAATGACCGAATGTGTTTTGTTGTGCAACAGTGGAACAGGCGAGTGGTTTTCCCGGCTGGAACCGAAACAAGCGTTGCATAAACGTTGGAGCCGAGATTATGCACGAGGATTCCGCGAGCTGCGCTCCGGCTGTGTGCATGCGACGTCTCTGCGGCTGCGCCGGATGCAACTGATCACGTGACTATTCGGTCCGCGGAGAAACGGGATTTTGCCCTCGCATGCGAATCAGCCTTTAAGAGAGATACGTACGTTTTCTTTATTTGTTGACATATAAAGCATAGCAGATGACCTTGCCGCACTCATGAAATCAGCCAGTGCTGTTTCTGCCTCAAGCGACCCCCAGTGACATCATTTCTGAACCGAAGAATGCAGCTGTGTTTGAAGCCAAATTGTGAACTCCTTGCTGTGTGCAGTGAATTAATATTTGGCTCGCACTTTCACAGGAGCCTCCATGACTGATCAGCGCCATTTTTCTGACTTTGTTCAAAAGATGTTGCAGGGCCCTTTTGAATGACCCAACACCGATAATTCAGTCCCCACTATGCTAACAGTAACGTTTGTGTGTGTGAAAATGAATGGAAAGTGCTATGTGTAGCACTGTTTATTTAATCCTCTATATATAATGAAGTCTGTAAAATTAGCAGTTTACTTCGTTATATCAAAACTTCATTAAGTCTAAATGCAGGCTTTTATGCAAAGCCACCAAAAGATTCTTTTCTTGCGCGGAAATGCTGTAAGAATGTTCAAATAACAGATCGATACGAAAAGAAATTACTGTATTTACTTGATTCTAAGCACCCCCTTTTTTCACGATTGTGATACTAAAAGTGAGGTGGGGTGCTTAGGTATGGGAAAAAAAAAGAGAGAAATCGCGGTTGGGTCGACCGCGCGTCCCCCAACCTTTTTTCACGGCAAATATTTCGATGAAGTGGGTGTGAGAAATCGCATTTTATTTTTAAAACAGTGAAGATAAAAATAAGTGCAGACAATGAACCCACTACTTGTTCTGAGGTCAGTCCCTATCATTGCCACTTGAGTCCGTTTCACCACTCGAGTCTGTCGCAACATCTGAGCTGCCACTCCTGGTGTCCCACAGAAGATACTCTTCGGTGCCGTCCAAGTTGTTGATGATAGAACACTTTTTAAACGACTTGACGACAACGTTGACTTTGACTCACTTCCACGCGTCCGAAATCCACGTGGCGATCGCTGACGGGGACGTTTTTTGCATCCTTCCCGTCGGTGTTTTTTTCCGGTCAGGGTTCCGGACCCACGCTTTGTACTCCTGTTGAAGGTGGGCCTTGGACGGCTTGTTGACTGAGACATACAGGGGTTGCAGCACTGGCGTCATGCCTCCTGGAATGACAACCAAATCACAGTTGCTCTTCTGCAGCTTAGTCTCCACCTCCGGGGTAAGGTGACCGTGAAAGACATCTAAAAGAAGCACGGACCGTGTGCCTGAAGGTTTGCCAACCAGTGCCCCCGGGCGCCGCTGCCACACGACTTTGACCCAGTCCTCCATCAGTTCGGATGTCATCCACCCTTTGTCTTGTACTCGGATGATGACATCTTTTGAAAAACGTTCATTTTTCGGCGTTTTTTTCTTTTTAATATGATATAGGGCGGAAGCTTGTGGCCGTCAGCTGTGATGCACAACATGACCGTGACATGCTGCTTTTCGTGCTCTGTCATTTTCACCCGCACTTGTCGGGCTCGTACTTTGTTTACTTTGCTTGCCCTCAGCATATAAAAAAACACAGGCATTTCATCGGCGTTGCCGATCTAGCGGAGATCGTAGCATTTTTTTTCTTCAGAGATCCATCACATACTGCTGAAAAGCGCTGAGCTCATCTTCGAAGTCACTGGGCAGCTTTGGCATATGGTTGTCCGGCATCCAAGGAAAAAACATTCCTCCTCATCACGCGCTCCACCCAGCCACGGCTAGCACGAAACACCACTCGATTAATCTCCGTTCTGCGTGCGATCTCCATTACTTTTGTCCGTATGGTATCGGCAGTGACAGCAAACCCCCGGTTGCGCTCAGTGTGAACAAACTCACAGACTTCATAAGTTCGGGGTGTCGGCCCTTGCATGGTCCCATAAACTTCTTGCGAGTCGCGGCGCCCTTGAATATCTGTTCCCGCTGCTTCCTCCACCTGATGATGCAGGCTCGGTCCACACCAAATTCTGCTGCAGCGCTGTGATTGCCATTGTCTTCTGCAAACGCGATTGCAGCTCTCTTGAACTTCAGGCTGTAAGAGGTCTTCTTCGCACTCATGATGACCGCCGTCAGGGCTATCAAACAACTGACAAAGCAACGCTTCTGTCCACAACCGTGCTGCCCGGCGCCCACAATGCCAGCGCAACCTGTCCGGACTTACTGAACGCCGTCAACTTTGTACTGCCATCTCTTGTCTAAACCTAACAACACAAGACGGCTTCCGAGATTAACGGCAAGAAAGCGTGCTTAGCGGCATTGACTGCACTGTGCTTGCACAGAAAAGAAAAAAAAAAGGAAAGAGGGGTGCTTAGATTTGCAAGCAAACTTTTTTTCCCAATTTTTTCTAGTGAAGACAGGGTGGTTACTTAGAATCAGGGGGTTGCTTAGAATCGCGAAAATACGGTAACTTCTGTAACATTTACAAAAAGCTTCATGTTGAAGCAGATATCCGGTGGCAACAACATAACATGACATCGAAGCCCGCATGAGCAGCTGCATGTCACGCGTGAAGATTAAAGAAACGCAGGAGCAACGTACTGTCATAATAAGTGATAAGCAAGGCTATTCATCCTGTCGCGAGGGCTTGTGATGAAAAATTCTGGTGTTTCCTAGGTCAAGAGGGTGACGCCGGTGTATGTTTGCTGAACCGCTAGCTACTGACTTAGTACGAGGAACATGTGATATCAAAAACCATAGCGAGCCACAAAAACAGTGGTAAAATGTCTTTTCTTTTTTTTTTAATGCCATAGAAACAAAGCTTTGGTCAAGAACTGCATGAATGCAGGGAAGCAACTAGAATTGCAGCTCCTCAGTTCATGGTGGTAGTGTTTTGCGACATTGTGTGGAGTATATATAGGAAGAATTTAGCAAGACCTGGTACATGTGTTGTGAATTTCAGTCGCCATTATGTACTGGTTCAACAGGCATTGTAAGTTGCCTTTATCACAGAACACCTGCAATGATCTCATAGAGTTGGGCACATAACAGTGGGCAGCTGAGAAAAAACAGTTTGCTGTAACATGCACCTATTAGTTCCGATTGCTTTTCCTGAGAATGTATCTTGCTTTTCAGTAAGTTTAAAAATAGATTCTTCCTTGTTATGAGTCGGGATAAATGAGCTGAGCATGTTCAGAAATAACCAGAGATCATGATTACTTCCAAGTTACAAGTTTGCCAGCAACACCTGTATGATTGCAATCTCTTGCAAGATAGCTTAAAGCCTTTACTAGTGCTTCTATGGCTACACGTGCTTGACACTTGGCAATAAGAAAACACCTAATCGGCTGCTGATGCATGACGCGGGTGACACGAAATACGGAACCACACCACTTGCGTAATGTGCAAGGCACACAGTACGATGTGCGAGGCCAGTGAGGCCGTTCGCATGTATGCTGTCTTTCTCCCCCCGTCTCTCTCTCTCTGGTGGGGAGAAGGCAAGCATCTGTGCTCTGCCTTGCCTCCTAAACAGCTGCTCCACACCAGTAGGTGTGACGCGCAACTTGACAAATGCATTCAGGAAAGCCTTGTGCAACGCTCCTATTTTACCACTTGGACCAACAGAAGTTTCAAATTATCAGCTTGGTGTTCCTCCATGGCAGCAGTAAAGCATTGTTATATTGAAATCCTGGATAAACATGTTCAGTTATATGGAGGTAAGAAATGCATAGTGTTTTATAGATGCCATGCTGTAAAAATAAAATACTTCGTTATATCGAGATAGTGACATTCATTATATCGAGGTTTGACTGTAGTAGGGAGACTGGGGCAAGTGTGGGTGTTAAAATTGACAAGACGAGAAGTTTGCGAACATTGCTCAAGTTAATTGGTGGTGGGCCTGCGGGAATCCTTGTCCTGCAGTGAGTATGGCAGCCCGAGATCACTTTATAGTGCGACTTTTTGTGGGATACTTACCCTTTGTGAGGAGTAGACAAATGCTGCTGTCGAGTGCCTGATTTCATGAGGTTTATACAATTGCGTCTCGACCATCCTTTCTTTCCCCAAGTGTGATGGGTGCCCTGTGCAGCATTTGTTTGCATGATGCGGTGTCTTCCCCTGTGTGGGCTCAATGTTCCAGATGTATTAATTGTCAGAATATGTAGCTGCGAGCCATTTGCTGTTGAGCTACGAATGCGCAGCAAGAAAAAGCGTACAAATTTTCTTATCTCTGCTAGATTTATCCCTTAGAGCAAGGGGTAATAGATTCAAGTGAGCCACTTCAAGAGAAGTGAAGCCTCTCAGATTGGAAGTGTGGCTGTGCATGGTTAACACATGGATGACTGTGGGCGCAGGACCCAAAGGATGCGCTGCATGCCTACCGTGAGCTGGTTGCCTACCTGCTGGACAGCAGCCACTACGACCAAATTACCAAGGAGCTGCTCTACAAAGGGGTCAGTTGGAGCTGGCCATCACAGCATGCTTCTCTATGAAGGGCTGCTCTCTCAGCCACTTCTGTTTGAGCTGGCTGCTAGTTTGCACTGATGCTGGTACACTTGAGGCAGATTACTTGTATCTTTAGTAGTAACAGGAGCAGGGGTAACACGAGCATTTTTTCCTGTCTCTCGGCATCTAATAGTGGTGTCACACGGACGCTTCGAAGGCCTTTGAACCGACGGTCCATCGACTCAGAAGTAATGTTTGAGCTACGTAGGCGGTTTCGATGGCGGTCGAGTCAATAGTCTATAGAGCTTGATAGACTATCGACTTGACGGCCATTGAAAGCGCCCGTGTAGCAGCTCAAACATGACTTTTTAGTCATTGGACCGTCGGTTCAAAGGCCTTTGAAGCGCCCATCTGACACCAGTATAAATATCTGGACATCCTGGATAGTCTAGTTATATTGTGATGTGGAAGGAAGGAAAAAATGCAACATAGCTGTGAAGTTTGAGCAGAAGGGAGCACGTGGTAAGCACCAGTTCACTTGAAACAGGTACTGACACAAACATTTTGCTCTGTTGTCTTTTTGCTGCAGTATGTAGCCGGGGGCCTGTTGGCCATGGCACATCAGTCGCTGCCATGTGCGACAGATAACCATTTGCTGTTTCAGTGCAATTAGCGATGTCTCGGGTTTGCAACGTGGTAAATAAGCTCGACCATGTGAGCACACAGAACTGTGACGCACTTCTACACCACCTGCAACGTCTTTGCATGTGTTCTTCCGTCTACCACACATCCTGCATGTTGCTCTCATCGTTGCTATCATTGTCCTCTTGGTGCAACAATTTTCTTGGGGCTGGTATCAACCGGAGTCTACTGGTGCAAGTGCAGCAAAAGGGTAATCAATTGTGACTGCGTCATCATCATTACTAGCAGCATAGCTCAGCTGCCAAGGTGATGTCGCAGAAGTTGAGGATCCCCTTCAGGTCACTTAATGTACTATCAGTGTCGTTAGGCGCAGTGTATAGTGCTCGGTTGCACACACAAACTTCTGTATTCATTTGAATTACCTTTCCAAGCTATATTCGCTGTTGAGATTTCATAGATAATGTATGCTTCTCCACAGAAATTGATCCTGTAGGTGGCTATCACAGCAGCGATATTGTGTCAGTGCCTGTTTTAGTTCTGAGAATAAAAGCTTCAGCTAAATAAAAGGGGTCTGCAAACCATGTGTGGCTAAAGTGAGCTATCTAAATTGCCATCTCATTCATGAGCATTGCCTTGTGTACATGAAGTGTGCTACTCGCGGTGCAGCCCAGTTTTGCATTTACGTTGCTTTTTTTGTGAATTTTATCTCTGGGCTGCTTTCTTTTTTACTGTTCTGTCAAAAAACAGTGGAAGCTGATGACCACTCATCATAGTGCTCTAGAAAAATGCAGTTGAGTTCGCAGAGGAATATGGAACTCTGGTATAGCACAGCGCATGTTCAGAGTGTGTGCAAAATGTCGGGTTGTGTGAATAGCCGAAGCGAATAGTGATTGCAGCCGAATATTTTTAAACTGAATATTGGATAGTTGTCATTTAAAAATATTTTCCGCAAAGTGGCATGCAAGATGAATTATTGGATACAGTGTAGACCACTTATAACGTAAGTCACCAGAGTTGTAAAAATTTGCTCTATAAGCGGTACTACGTTATAACCAAAGCACGCTTTTTTTCGGCCTTTGCCTATGCCAAAAGGGCAACCCACCTTTTAAGGGGGGACGCTACACTTGAAAGTCAACTTCTTTTGTATATGGATACAGTAGAAGCTCGTCATAATGAACCCAGATATAACGAACTATTGGATATAACGAAGCAATCATAATTCCCCTTGAAATTCCCATAGATGAAATTGATATTGGCTATAACAAACTAATGGTTATAATGAAGTAATTACAGCTCCCCCTTCAACTTCGTTATAACGAGGTATTACTGTAGATCTGAATGAAATTTTCACAGTTTGTGTATTTTGATGTGATGATTCTAAATATTTAACTATTTTGTGATAGGAGAGGTAGTTTTCAAGATAATCCAAAATCATTGTGCTAGCTGGGTCCTTTGTTTGGAGCAAAATTAGCATAAAAACAGAAAGCCCCAACACAGTGGTTAGAGTACTGATACAATCTAGAATGTTTAAAGAGCGCAAGATGCTATAAGTCGGTTTACTCAGGCAATTCTAGCAAGAGTTACAGCCCATCAAAGTCTGTAGAAAAAAAATTCCATCTTCTCCTCCAGATGTGCTGCAAGAGGAACGGGCTGATGCCCAGTGGAACGCCATCTCCCAGCTCAGAGGCGCAGACGGGCTTTTGAAATTTGGGAGCATCTCAGCGGTGATGCTCGGAATCCTCTCTGTACCGCACAGCAACGTTGAATACGAGAGGCAGTTCAGCACTGTAAAAAAAAAAATCATACCCAGTTCTGGGCATCTATGTCTGACACAACCCTCGGACATATTCTTTAGGCGAAGTGTCACAGCAGGGAACATTGTTCTGCACGACAGCGGTCCAAGGACTTTTTGAATAGGACGGTGTCAGCCATGTCGAAGATTTAGTGATAGGAACCAGTTGTGTAGGTTGTTGGTGGTTTCGAAACAAGAACTGTGGAATTCCTGCTCCCTTGCAACTTAATAAAAAATTCAGTAATGGAAAATGCGTGTGATATTCTGTGACTTCGTACCCCCCTCCCATGAGATCTCCCTAATGTCTCCTTTGCGAACCTGGCAGGTATGCAAAATGGGAAAATGGATTGAGAAACCCCAAAAGTGTCCAAGAATTCGGAATTATCATAATGAATGCAAATGAGGTTATGATGGTGATACTGATAGAATATAGTAATGACAACAATGTCCATAACCTAGTGAAAATGACAATGACCCAATGAAGAAAAAAAATATTTGACACTTAAAACTGGTGGGATTTGTTTCGACATGGTTATTAATTGATGGAAACACTAAAGGACTTTAAACTGGGTTTGAAAATGGTACTAAGTGAGGGAAACACTAAAGGGATGCCAGTAGAAATGGTGGTGATCATGACTGCAAAAATGACAATGAAATCCACTCAATTGGAATGGGTTCCAGGTTCAAACCTCTAGGTCCTGGGTTCGACTACCTCACCTCTTGGCTTTTGTCTTTACGTCTATTACATGATAAGTAGGGACTCCTACGAACTTTAAGAGCACAAATACAGCATCTGGAGGAAATCAGGAGACCCTTTGCGCCTATAGAGGTGTTCAAAAAGGGTGAATGATCATATTATAGCCGGTAAAGTCACTTTCCTAGAGTGCAGCCTACGTAGTACAGCCTGCTGTACTACATGCGCCCTCATGTTTACTGCTTACAGTGTACCAGCGGGGATAAAATTTATCATACTTTTGCAGAAACTCTCTGTTTATTTCGGTGCGGATAACATTTAAAACTTTCATAAGCTACTAGAAAAAGATTTACGTTTACGAATAGCGGCTATTTGATTCAAGCAATGAATAAGATAATGTTCTACAGTAGAATCTTGTTGATTCGGTCTCCGTTAATTCGGAAATTCGGATAATTCGTCATTCCCAAACCCTCCCTCCAAAAATGTTCATAGCCCTATGGCAACAAACATTCGCTAATTCGACGTAAAATTGCACGCGCACTGGTTAATTCGATCTGGAGGCAAGCCAAAGACGGTGAAACTGAAACTGAAACTGCATCTCGGAGGCCATATTTATCGCATTGCATGTTCTTTGCCACACGTGCAAACTTTTGGTCTCCGAGATGGGCTCCGGCAGCAACGGTGCGCTTTCGATGCCGATCGCGGAGGCCAAGGAAAACCGCAATTTTTTTTTCGAAAACCTATGAAAGGGGATGCAAGGTGGCAATTTGGAGCACACATTGTCCTGTCATCGGCGGAGAATGGATAACAAAGAAACAAGGCCTCAGACGGATAGCGTGTGGACATGCAGGCGTCGGTTGTGCTTTTTTTCCCCCTCTTCAGTGCGTTGTGACATACTGGCGTATCGGAAGTGTCGGTGCGCGAGGTGGTGGTTGGGCAATAGTGGGGGTGTGATATCACCCTGCCGCGATGTCGGAACCGGCGAAACACGCGAAGTACGTGGCGAAAGACGATATGGCGTTCCTTGGCCTGCTTCCCTGCGAAGTGGAGCTTGCAGATTACGTTACAGTTTATGACGGCGTTGTCGTCGCCGATCACTTGAACGATGATGAGATCGTCAGTGCTGCCCTCGGTGAGACCGATAAGGCATCCGACGAAGACCCATGCGATGAACTACGCCCGGTGCGTCGTACTGCAAAAGCAGCCGCGGACGCTCTCGTCGTTCTAGAGGAGTTTTGTCACGATGTCCCAGGCAATACTCTTGCTCTAGAGGGTTTGTCACATGCCCCCAAACTAGTCCTTGCCGCCCAGCTGTCCACAAAAAAACAAACAAGCATCACGGACTACTTCTCAAAATAAAGGTATGCAATAAAGGAAATGAAAATGTGCATTTTTGTTATGCATTCGTTAATTCGACATTCGGATAATTCGGACATTTTTTTCACTCCCTTGAGATCCGAATTAACGAGGTTTTACTGTATTCAATATTTGAAATATTCAAATGTTCGCGCACCCCTAAACATTGATGTGCAAACAATAAACTGGACAGTGAAATGTACAAGGATGTAAACAACGCATGATGTTAACAGTGCACTTGTGCTAAACGAAGGCAACGCGTGTTGCAGGTGGTGTGCCCAACTGTGTATGATGTGGTGATCGACTACGTCCTCTTGGATGCCTTTGATGACCTGAGCAGCCCGCCGCAGTCAGTTGTGGCTGTTATCCAGAACCGGTGGCTGACCGCAGGGTTCAAGGAAACAGTGAGTGTGCATCGGCTATGAGCTCAGCAGTGGGCGGAGACATTATTGTGCTATGGATCGTATGTGAAGGTATCACTGCCATACGTACAGCAAAGCCTCATTATGAAGTAATACAGTAGAACCCCGCTGATACGTTTTTCACGGGACTGTGAAAAAAAAAAAGCAACAACGTAAGAGCCGAGAGACGGGAAAAATTGAAAAATGAGAGCAGTGGTGATCGGCACATAATTTGATTTCAGTGCTAGCACTTGGAAAAAGTCGTGAAGCGGAGTCTGGCGCGTTTTCTCACTCCCCAGCAGCACGAGGTGTTTTTCGAGAAGCTGCAGTGCCGTGTGGCAGTCGACATTGCCGCTTGAGCTCACGTATCTTCTGAGTAAATCTAGTGCCGTTACAGCCAACGTTGCTCCGGCAGCTGCTCCCTTTCCTCCTCAACTTCGTCTTTGCTGCTGCACGCATCGGCACACTAGGCCACAATTTCGCCAGTTGTACAGCTAATCCTACAGTCAAGCCAAGTCAAGCTACGTGAAAAGTCAATATGGCAGTCTGCACTGGCCGCTAGGAGTACCGATTCGCGGCGTAACATGTGGGAACGTTCCCACACTTGCAACGTAACAGCGGGATTCCTAATGCATTGAATCCTATGGGAGCTATGCAGGGACCGGCCAGGAACGACATATCAGCCGGGAAAACGCAGCAGCCGGGAATGTAGCAGGGGGGTTCTACTGTATCAGATACAGTAGAGTCTCGTTACAAGAGGCACGGTTGCAAGAAACATGTTGTTATAAGAGACATTTGAAAATGGTTTGGTTGGCTTTCCTACGTTCACCATGTTAACAACATTCATACAAGATACATGTTTACAAGAGGAACCTCTGTTACTAAGGGCAACTTTTCCAGGTTCGTAGAGTAAATTCTTCACTATTTAGAGGAGTGACAACCTGGACATGTTCATCTTGTGGACCTCCTGTGCCTCTCATAAGCAAATTGTGCATGTCCCCTCAAGGATTAACTAGAAACAGAGGATGATTACAAGAACATTGCAGGGCAGAAAATGTCAGTGGTTGCAGCTGGCAAGCATCTAAAAATGCTTCAAAGGTAGCATATGTGACGGGGAGGAGAAGTGTTTTACCTCCAGAAGTTTGGAAGGAGGTTAATGCAATCTGCAGTCGCTAAAAAACAAACTACTGCTTTAAGCCACACTGGGCGCTTTCCTGTGGATGTTTTTAAACAAACCTCGGTGATGGTGAGTAACAAAGTGTTCTAGTGTGGTTCCTCAGTGTTTTCTGAATTTCGGTTACAAAGACCTTGGTTACAAGGGACATGTTTCCTGGTTCCATTGAGTGTCTCTTATAACGAGATTTTACTGTAACCTGCGTGCTGATCCTGGCGAGCATATGTCTTTTTAAGGGGGGAGATGGTGATAAAGAAGCTCTTCTTTATTTTTTCACCTAGAGTTATAAAATTTGGCACAGATACTGAAACAATGAAATATTAGTTTCATTGTGATACTTCAAGTAATTCTCATATTTGATTATATTACATAGTGTGGTTAAGAGACCACTGGTGGAAAGTCTGGCATTGTAACAAAACATGACAGGAAACTGCAAATGGTTTTGATCTCAACTCATTAGAACACTACAGAGGATTTACTAAAAAATTACAGGCACATTCACCTGGTCAAGGTGGTTGGACAGTGAAGCTGTGCCCTGCCACAGTGGGCTAGTGGCTATGGCATTTGGCTGCTGATCGGAAGGTTACAGGATTGAATTACGCCTGTGGCGGCTGCATTTTGATGGAGGCAAAAATCGCCCTGCCACGGCTACGGTACTCGGCTGCTGATCCGAGGGTTGCGGGGCCGAATCGCGGCCACGGCGGCTGCATTTCGATGGAGCCGAAATGTTGAGGCCCGTGTGCTGTGCGATGTCGGTGCACATTAAAGAACCACAGGTGGTCAAAATTTCCGGAGCCCTCTACTACGGCGTCTCTCATAATCACAGCTGGTTTTGGGACACAAAACCCGAGGAATCAATGGAGGCGAAATGTAGAGGGCCTGTGTACTATGCGATGTCGGCACATGACAAACAACACCAGGTGGTTGTAATTTCTCCTCTGCATTGTCTCTTATAATGATATTGTGGTTTGTAAAACCTCATAATTCCATCAAAACAGTGAAGCTGTGGGGCTTTCTAAGAACCAACTAAGGACATACATGCCCTGTAGAAGTCAGTGCCGAAACCAAAGAAAATCCAAGCCATTTATGTAGTTTACATCTACAGTCGAACCCGGGTATATCGAACTCGCCAAAAAACGTTTATTAGTTCGATATATGGCATAATTCGGTATAGGCCCGCTATAGGATTTGATGATGCAAAGGCACATACCAATAATAAAAGTACTTTATTAATATGGTGGCTTACTTGCGTGCCCTACTTTGGAACAAAATAGTCCTGGATTTTTTTCTGTTTCAACGACTTCGCTGCCTGCGACAGCACGCACGCCTCCACGTTGTCCAACGAGTCGAAGCAGCTGACGCCGCAACCTTCTATATTCACGCAATAGCGCCAGACCAACGCAAGTGCACTAATCACTTCATAGGATGTAGGCAACGGGCCATCGTCAATTTCCTTATTGCTGTCGCTTTGGCTCGTGGTCGGCACGACGTCTGCAACGTAGTCCTCATCTTGTAGCTGGCCCATGATGGCGACATCATCGTCCACACTGACGAACTTGTCGAATGTCGATCCGTCGATAGCGCCCGGGAACTCTGCCAGCTCGCTCCAAACTTCGGCGGAAACAGCTGCGGTGTCTTCAGTGCTGTCATCGGAATTTGGGGTGTCATCACCAGGCATGCAACACCACCAGCACGGACCAGGCTGAATGAGGACTCGAGGAAAAGAGGCAGCAGCAGGCACGCAAGCATAAAGAAAGAAAAAATTGCGCTCACTTGTACCGCCTCTGCGCCTCGGAGAAAGCACGATGGCCTCTGATTGGCTGTAAGCGCTGCGACAGGCCTGGATCATTTTTTGCAGGGGGGTGTTCGCCCGTGCACAGCCGGGTCTAAACCACTTTTTCTAGGGTGGCGGCGGCAGTTTTCCCCGTCACCGCGAGGGAAAGCCAACTTGCTGGGGCACTTTTGAGGCACATAGAGTTTGATATATTGGTTGTCGTTGCTATTTTCGTTCAGTGTAACAGTAACTTTTGCTATATATTGTCAATGTAAATTTACCGTGTTTAGAAATTGTTCGATATACGGGATAATTTGATATAAACGGGTCCGATATAGTCGGGCTCGACTGTATTTGCATTTTGCATCTCCCAAGCATAGTGTGTGTGTGTCTGTCTGTGTGTGTGTAGTGGTTAAGGCCTTTGGAGTGTCGGGGCTTTGGTTTGAACCCAAGCACTGCAGTATATTTTCTTTCCTTCCTTTCTTTCTTTCTGTCTCCTGCTACAATCACAGGGCACCTCATGCCAGCACCTCTGCTTTTTGTCCTTTCATCTGCAACCTCTCACAGCATCCTCACTGGTCAGCCCATCTTTGGCTTGCCCCTTTAGGTCTTTCCAACCCCTTTCCTTATGTTGTGCTTTTATCTCCTCTTCGGTAGGTCACTTTAGGTCAGGTGACCCCTTTTTAGCAACCGGCAATGACGACGGCACAGGTTCCGCCGAAACAGCTTTGCTGCAAATATGAGGACCATGGTCTGTACGGATGGTTCGCTCATGAATTCTAGCTCTGTAACTTAATGTTTCCTTCCATTTGCTGGTCATTATGACTGTGATTCATTGAGCACATGACAACTACAATGGGACAGGATCCCCATAAGCAGCGTCAATGTAAAATTTGCTGTCCCATCTGTATTTTTTACTGAGAACATCAGCATCACTTGTTTGTAGCAGAACTTGTCATGCACAGATTAGCATGTAGAAAAAAAAAAACAAAGGAACTAGGCTATGAACAAAATAACAGAAAACTGCCATACCCTCAAGAAGGCTTCAGGGAATAAAAGAAAAAAGAACCTTATCACAGTTGGCTCATTCTCATTAAACTTTTCACAAACAGTGCTGAATGCCCAAAGTGTACTTATAAGGAAAAAGCAGGCTCGAAATTTTTTGTCGTTCATATTCTTCAAAATGGGGGGATGCCACACTTGAAAGTCAACTTTTTTATTTATGGGTAGATCTGAATGAAATTTTCACAGTTTGTGTATTTTGAAGTGCTGAGTCTAAAAATGTAATTACTTTTGCGATGGGGCAGATAGTTTCCAAGATAATCTAAAATTGCTGTGTATGCTGGGTCCTTTGTTTGGAGCAAAATTAGCATGATAACAGAAAGCCCAAACACAGTGGTTAGAGTACCAGTACAATCTAGAATGTTCAAAGACTGCAAGATGCTATAAATAAGCTTACTTGGCCAATTTTAGCAATATTTACAGGCCACCAAAGTTGGTATAAAAAAAGAAAAAAACGATTTCAAATGTCACACGTGTGACCAATCAAAAAAATTTCCAAAGTGTACATTGCCTTGATAATAGACATATTGCCTTTTGCATGCATTTATCTTTCTGGCAAAAAAAAAAATAATGCTGATAGCTCAAATAGGACAGAAGCTATTTTACTTCCAGTATGGCAAAAGTGTCAAAATTGTTGTTTTGAGAAAATGAGAAAAAACGTTTCAGAATGTTTTTACTAGAAAAATATTCACAAAAGTGTAAGAAAATGCACCAGGGGCATAATCTGGATGGCTCGATCTGTCGTGCTGTTGACGGTAGCGACAAAAGTTTTATCAAATCTAGCCTTCTCACGGGCGCGTGCCTCGCGCACTTCACTGGCACTGATCACACCCACATCTACCTTCGCGCGTCCTGAGTCATCGCGTACGCTGTCAGGGAAGGCGTCCACACACACTCCTCTGTTACTGATAGCATCTATGTCGTCATAGTCCACAAGGGGAAGCCATCTCGTGCACTCCTCCGTTGATAATATCATCGATACTCGCACGGCTCGCGCGGCCAGCGTCCACACCGTGCATGCTCGGGGAAGCGTCTTCGCTTACAAAGGCGTTATCAGGCGATGTCGGAGCCCACTCCCGCCACGCAGCAGCAGCTCCATTCAGCTTTCTGCACCTGCCTTTCTTTGGTGAACGGCCAAAATGATGCTTCGAGTGGAACTTTCTCGCACGGTCGGGCATTGCGAAGCGCACAACGTTAGGGATAACACACCATCGCCGCCATCGCAAAGGCGACACCTTTTCAAAATGGCGCCAGGCACGCCAAGCTTCCTGGCCAATCAGATGCCGCCATTTTGGTCACGTGCGTCAAGCAACCAATGGAAGCGCGTGCTGGACGTGATTTTGTCATCGCTTTTCCTGCCTTTGCGAAGGGAACATGGTTGCTTACTGAAAAAGAAGAAAAGCTAAAAGCGCGGCCTTTCAAACAAGACCAAAATGGCGCTGGTGGAGCGCATAGTTCGCGCGTGGCTGGCGGTTGAAGCTGGGCTAGTTTAGACTTCAGTTTAAAGGTCCGCTTGCACGTTGTTGAAGTTTTTAACTGTTATAACTTGTAAAATAAATAGAATTCAAAAGCCAAATTTTGCAAATAGGTGCAGAAGGGCCCCGGGAACGCGAAATTGATGAAAATGAAAATGCGATTTTGGGGCCGATTTTCGACTTTTAAGCGCCGCGTCCCCTCTTAACACAGTAGCCTCTGGTGTCCCTGTCTGCAGGTGACCTTTTGGGTCTGTACTCGTTTGGTGCATGGGAAAAGATTTCTTGCCAGTCCTTTTCGCAGCCCTCTGGAGTACTGAGGCACTAGCCTGCATGTCAGTGTAGCGCATGCTGTGCTGTTTCGCTGCATCAGCAGTCATGAAATGCATTGCCAGCCAGGCTAAATAGAGGGGTATCGGTTTGTTTAAGCATTGCGAATCGGACCTGTCACTACTCGTGCAAAATTTCATGCATGAAAAAGCACAGCTGCGAAGCTAAATTGGCTCCAGCATTCCAGAGCTGATGTTATCTTCACATCGATCTGTGTTGTAGACTCATCGTTTAACCTTACTCACCTTTGTATAGATAACAAGTGTGCTTTTCAAGCTAAATGTTACTTTAGGCACGTATAATCTTGAAACAGGACTAAGAAAGCACGTTCACATACTTCAGAGCTAGGCACACGCACAGGTTCCAGCACATCGTCTCCAATATTGGAACTAACGCAGCACCCACATTTCATCTGATAGGTGATAGGCTGCTAGATGAGAAAGGGCAACGGTTTATTTCACTGTCGCCTTATTGCGATCACAACAAAAGATGACATGGTGAGCTGATAACTTGTGCGGTCTGGTAATGTCTAATTCACCGACCTGCCGAACCTTTTTAAGAACAGTCTCCACTTTGCTTCCTGAGTGCATGTTGCCTTTTGAAGATTTTTTTTCTTCTTTTATGAGCGTCGATTTACAATTTGTGATCACGACAGGGTCAACTCAGACACAATGGAGAAAGAGGTTTGTGAAAACAGGCCTAGCAGACGAGCAGGCTTCACTGGCAGAGACAGTGGTCATTGCCATAGCAACTGCCAATAGGAAGGCGCCTTTTAGCATGCGTGTGCTGCAGATTAAGGGAGGATGTGACAATGAAAACTATCTCTGTTATTTATGGGTATAAATTGACAAAATTTAGCACACTGATGCAGTTTGTTATGCTGATATCTCAAATGAAATTGGTTTTAAGCTACCTATTATAGTTTTTGAGTTGCATCACTTTATAGATCTTTACAGTCATCCCCAAAATAATTGGTTAATTAGACATAATTTCAGTATCATTTTTGCTTAAGTATATACACTAACGCCCACTGTGTGCCGTAAAGCTGATTGTTTTTTTATGTCCAAATGTGTACAGAAAAAGTCTTTGAAATGTCCTCAACATATTTTCTTACTAACAATGTTTGCAAAAATACAATGATAAAAGTTTGTGTGGCATGCAGGTAGAAATGAATAGCTTTATGGCACTCACCAATGTTTCAGGATCTAAGCGAAAAAAAATGGAATGAGTTTAGATTCGTTAGTTATGAAGTGGCACTGGGGTGACTGACAGCAAATGGAAGCTGATAAAACGGAGTTCAAAGTTTTATTTCATGAAAACAGTTAAATATTAACTTTGAGCAGCTAGCTTTTCACTCACTGTTGCTGGTTTTATATTCTGTCAGAGAAACACGGCGGTGTGGTTATATTCAGGTTCGATCTCTCCTCTTTACGATGATGCCATAATGGCGGCACCTTCCGAAGGATTTTCTTGCGGTTTTGGATAACAACACATAGATAAAGTGCCGTTTTCTCAACTACTACCGCATATTTCATTATAATACCCCACCATAAGGTAAAAGAAGGTCCGAGGAACATGAAAAAATAAATAAATAGAAAAATGGAAAATTTTGATCAAATTGAGCAATCCCATTGCCACGTCCCCCCGGCCCTGCGACACTTTTAAAACTGCCGTCTGCAGTACTGCACTGTGTGTAGGATCGAATGCTGAGATGAAAGCAAGAAGAATTATGCAAATCGGTGAGCTAGAACTGGAGTTATTAGTCCTCGAAATTCAAAACACGAGTAGACAGCATAAAAACAACATTCCCTTTCGTATTTCGCTTCCGCTGACGTCAATGGTCGCGTCCAATAGCAGCGTGCGTCTTATAGAGCGACGCCTGAAGACACCGGGAGCAGAGCGCGCGCACAGATAGCGTCCGGCTGTCAACATACGACCAGAGAGCACGCCTGTCTCGCACCCAGGCGCCCACATACCGTGGACAGCAAACTGGTTTCGAGGGTACGTGAGCAGACGACGGAGCCGAGCTGCCACGACGGACAGCGCGTATGCAGGCGCGTGTATCTCCGGCAAGTAAACATGGCAAGCATCAGCTCTCAAACTCGGAAAAAGTACCCGATTCTGCTACTTTTGCATACGTGAAGGTGTGTGGCTGCTACTGTGTCATTTATGGATGCCAAAACAACCAGCGCTAGAGGAACAGATTGTTAAGCTCTGCCTGCGACGAGCACAATGCACCACCGAAACCTTGCCAGTGCGATCTTTTCAGGCAATTCCATCCATAACGAACAACGCCAAGATTTGCTGCCAGTGGTTCAGTGCAGTGAACGGGGAAAACTAGGAGCCCAGGGAAAATGAGCGGATGGGTACGCTAACGTTGTTATTCTACCGCGACGCTCAGCTATTTAGTTTTACGAACATAACCAATGTAACCTCAAGCAATTTCTGAACCAGAGGCGAGCACTGAAACTACAATCGCTTTAGATCTGTGTGGCAACAACCTGCAGGAGCCTGCATGTGGTAGCTCAGTGCGTTGTTTCGCCGCGCTTGCAATAGATGGTGTGACGCGCAGTCCAAATATTGCGGCACGCGTCGAACTCGCTGTGTTCTTAGTGGACATGCCATATGGATGCGCAAACCATTGCACAGCGCCTAGTGTCGTTTTGCAAGTAATGTCAGACGCTTGCTTTCTTTCTTACGAAGCATAAAAACTATTTTAGTATCTTTTGGTACTGAATAGCATGACCAGGGTAGACACCACACGTGTGTAACAAGCACCTTGGAGCGTCAAGCCAATCAGAACGCCCAGCCTGGCCCCGCCAATGTCGTCACTCCATGTCACTTCCTGTAACAAAAATCTCCGGTGTGCGTCGCCTCAGTTCAAACAGGAGGCGATTTTGGGCGGTTTGTTCGCTGAAATAAAATTATAGCCACTTTGCTTTCGGCGTTTCTACTCTCTCTGCGACATCCCCACGTGCAACAGTTATAGAATCATTGATAAAAACGGCCTGCTCAATTTGTGTCACAGGGCCCCTTTAAGGAGATAGCTGCTTGAAGAAGGTGCTTATTATGGGAGGGTGGTTGCAGGCAAGCCGGCACATTCTTCAGTGGCTCTTAGTATGGCCTCCATGTGATTTAGTTTGAAATGCCGATCAATTGGTGATGCATTTATAGAAAAGGTATAAGATCAGAAGCTCTTTTTAACACGATATTGGGAGTGAATATCTGTGTTCTTTAAATATTTTACATTTTTAGTATACTGTTCTTGAATAGAACACAGTATTAGAAATATTATATTTGTACACCTCTAATTATATCGCAGCTGCTGCCCCAAGTTTTTGAAAGATTGTGAAAACAACAGCAAAGAAATAGTTGCATCTTAACTACTATAATTATTTATTTATGCATAGTGCAGCCTCAATGAGGGTATTGTAGGAGTGGGACGAAAAACAAACAATAAAACAAAATTGGCATTCATGAACAGGCTTCCATGAATTCTTTCAGTGGTAGGGAATAGATGCTTCCCAGCAACAAATTTCAGACTTTGATCATTGATGGAAAAAAAGCTACTATATTTGAACATGTCAGTGTGATGCAAAAACCGTTGAAATGTTAAGGGTGTGGCCGTTTCTCATAGATAAAGGTCTGGGAAACTTAAGGTACTGGTCTAGATTATCCAGGCGGAAAGAATTGTAAATAAATTTCAGGCATTCATGACGGTGATGCATTGCAAATGTAGTGAGACCTAGATGGGGAGGAAAATTAGACTGGGAAAAATCCTCACCTTATCTTCTGCAAACAAAATGCACAGCCCTTTTTTTGAATGGGTAACTTATAGACTGTGAACAGCATCTTTTGTGCTTTCCATTGTGATGCATTCGTGTCTGCCCTACTTGTCTGCGCAGGCGCTGTCTGCGGCAATTTGGTCACTCTTCAAGGCCAAGAAGGGGCTGCTTCCTGTGAGTACATATCATCCCTCCAGAATGCTATGCTGCTCAGCTGAGGAATTTGAAATAATCCTTAGCTGATGGGGGTTAGCTGGTAGTGCATAACAACTACCATGGTAGTACATGCTGCATGTGTTAGATATTTTTTTCTTTAGTTCAAAGAAATAAATTTTTCTAAAGCACATTGCACTGTTCAGCTTGTTGATGGGGATTGCTACAGTAATAGCTTTTGAATTTTGATTTTTCAGGATCAGAAAGTGTATATAAGAAAGCAACAAGAGAAGTGTTGAATACATTAAATTAAATTTATTTCTATGTGAATGTGCAGATTGCATTCTTATTTTAGGTAAGAGCAGCAAAACTGCTATTCTCACGGCCTTGCGACTTGCTTCACAGTGCAACTGCGGTGAAATATCACCGTGTCTTGACTCATGTTAAACTTGTCCTTTGCCCCCCTCCCTCTTTCTTAGTTACCACCACCCCCACGTGCATTAACATTATAATTTCTTTATTTGTAAACTGACCAGCAAGAGATCTGTGAGACATTATTTGGCCACAAGAAAGCACACACAGATACAGACAGACAGAGGAAGGAACATGGAGATGGCACGGGTGGCACTTCCAGCTGATTTATTTTGGGTTCTAACTCGGGAATACAGTAGAACCCCGCTGTTACGTTCCCGGCTGCTGCGTTTTCCTGGCTGTTACGTTGTTTTGGGCCAATCCCGGCATAGCTCGCATAGGATTCAATGCATTAGGGACCCCGCTGTTACGTCGCAGTGTGGGAACATTCCCGTATGTTACGTTGCGAATCGACACTCCAAGCGGCCACTGCCGACGGCAATATTGACTTTTCACGTAGCTTGACTTGGCTTGACTGTATTAGCTGCACTATGGGCGGCACTCATTACGTTTCCGGCTTCCGCCAGCAAAATTATGGCACAGCTGTGCAAACTGTTTGTGACGGAATCGCGTACAGTGATTACGTTTCCATCGATGATGCCATTGTCACCTCCGAGGTTTTCTCTGTCGACGAAATCATAGCCGAGTGTGTTGATGCGTGCACAGAAAGCGCAAGCACTGAAATAAACTTGTGTGCCAATCACCACTTCTCTCACTTTTCCATTTTTCCCGTTTCTCGGCTCTTACGTTTCCCGGCTCTTACGTTTATATTCTACGGTCCCGTGAAAAACGTATCAGCGGGGTTCTACTGTAAATAGCTACACACGCATGCCTCTTCACAACTTAGGATAACCAGTGGTCAGATCATCCCATCTCTGATTATGATAAAGGATAACAGATGTGTTTCTAATACAATTCTTTCTTTTCTCTTTGATGTAGTATGCATCTGTTAGCTCCTGTGCAATCTGGTCTTTGTGCTTTTTTGAGAATCATGATCATCTGGAAACGAGGTTGACACGTGCAGGCCCTGTAGTGCACTGGCAAATTTTCCATGTCGTCCTTCGTGAAATTTAGTTCCTGTTCCCTGGCATACATTAATACAATGGCCTGTCTGATGAGTGTCTCACTTGGCGCATGTAAGGGCCACAAAGGGACATGCTCTCTTTTTCTCAGCGTGCATTGTTAACGCTGTCCACACACCGGAGCCAGGAAACATGCACAACAGATTTTAATTAGGGGTGTGCGAATATTTGAAATCTCAAATAATTTTTGAATAGTGTTTGCTGTTCAATTCGATCTGCACTGAACTTTTACTATTTGAACTATTTAAAGTTGGTAATTATGGGAAAAAATATGCTATGGTTTCGTGACAAGTGGCCCATTCCTGCATGTATGCTTCGCCGCATTACACCTGTGTGCTGCGGTGAAACTAACACTTTGTGTACTGCGGTGAAGTTAGCTCAGCTTTCTGTTGTACAGTTCTCTATTGAACTGTTCTTCAGGACTTGGGAATAACACGGGGGGGGGGTTCACTAACCACGTAATAAATTTTTTGCCATGTTTAGCAGCACATTTCTTCATAATTTGTCATCGTATTATTAAAAAATATTAGAAAATTATTTGAAAAATATTTGGTTCGATTCTCACTTGAACATAAACATTCAAATTTGCTTTGCACTCAAAGTTTTGCTATTCGCACAGCTCTAATTTTAATTTTATTGTGAAGTCTTCATTGCCGGCATCTGCAAGCCAGTGCCACTGAAATGGACCATATTATCACGTGGGAACATGGTCGACTAAAAAGCGCTGAAATTGCTGTTGGAGTCACGGGACAACAATGAACTCAACGTTTTCTGTGGGTGCCGGACGCAGCTGACAGCAGCTGCTGCCTCCCCATGACATAGTGACGTCCAACTGTGTTGGCATGTCATTATGAAACTGCACCCTTGAAATACAAGCTGAAAATGTGTTTTTAAGGTAGCCAAATGAAAAGTATATTGTGTATTTGCGTCCTGAGGCATCACAACACTGTTTTTAGGGTTCTCGACACCAGTGCTTTTACTTAGAGCAACGATAGGAAAATGTCTAAAATTCGTGTCAGTTAATGGTGCCAACCAATCGTGGAGGCTCCTGCGAACATGTGAGCCAAATATTATTGCACTGCACTTGGATGCAAACACAGCTGGAAAGAGCACTCACTTTCCACAAGTGACGTTACTGGGGGCACTGATTAGGTCACTTCAGTCAGAATCAGCATTGACTGATTTCGTGATTGCAGAAAGACAATCTGCTGTGCTTTATTTGTTCGTTTTGAACTTGACAAATAAAGAAAATGTGCGTATCTCTCTTGATGGGCAGTGAAAACACTCGAAGTGATTTAGGTGGTGCCACATGTGATGTCATTTGTTGAAAGGAGAGCGGGTGCATTGCAGCTGTGTTTGAGCCCAAACTGTGGATTCACCGGTGTGTGCAGTGCAATATATTTGTCTCACAGGATGACTGATTGGCACTGCTCTTTATGTTCAGAAGGTGTTGCAGGGCCCGTTTAAGCGTCCGCCTTGCTGTAAATGTCTGTTGTCAGGCGATTAACGTTATTTTTTCTCATGTGTTTGGCAGAGGCAGTCGGTCGACAAGTCCGCACTTTTGAAATTGTCTTAAATGTTGTACACTCGTGCTCGAATTCCTTATGGGGGCTTTCTTGATATGCCTGGCTTAAGCTGGGAGTTATAGTAAACTTCAGTGATACAATTCCGTTTTATACATATTTTGGGAGAATTCATTCTTCTTCCCTGGCAGTGCCCGACAATGTATTTTCACGTGGTTGATAGTTTATATGGTTTTCAGATTATACATCTTATTTTCTGGCTTGTTTGAAAATCGTATTGACGAGATTTCACTGTTCTATGCTCACTTCCAGTTACTATGCTCATTTCGGCCCTGTAAATTGAATGTTTTGCTTCTTGTAGATCTATGATGGCTAAGAGGTTGCTTTTATGCTTTTTTTCTTTCAGCGCAGCGTAAGTCACAAGCCTGACTGGCATTTTTTTTTTCTTTGGTTAAGACTCTCTCAGGGGCGGTACACTGCTATGATACTAAAATGTGTGGCAGTAAGATCGCTAGGGCAAAGATTGAAATACACTTACTGAGTTGTGTTTAATTCGTAGAATTGATGTGTGTTTTTTTTGTTCCCATTGGTATGGCTTTAGAGGTTCTTCTACATAAATTTTTAGTGCATATCATATTTGGAAGGTATTGCCTCTGACACATTTCTTGAATTAGCATTGCTTTGAGAGAATTAGCTAATGCCTTCAGTATGGTACATTTTTTTTGTCAGATTGCTTGATGCAGCTGAGCAATTAGGGCAGAATTTTATTTGAAGTATAAATCTAGCGTGTTATTGATTGGACCTTCGGTCAGGCCATGAAACTAATGGCTGCTAACAAAGCATGTGGGGCGGCCTGAGATTTCAGTGATATCTTTAAGATACGCACTCTATAGCGTATTGTTTGCTGTTGTATATAGAGCAGGTTGCATGTTGCTTTTTATTCCACTACATTGCATAATTTTCAAGGTTAATTAATCAACTTCATGACAAGGAATAACTTTATGGCAACACTTTCAATGAGAAAGTTGCAGAGTATTTTAGGAATGATCTAATTCACCTGCTTTTAACTTCGGCCTTGTCATGTAATGCTCATTCTTTTGCAATTTTTCAAATAAGTGAGATAATGCATGGTCAGCTTATGTGCACATGTAAGTTTGGTTTGTATGAAATAAAACTCCATTGTAAGTCAACAGCTTTCATGGCTCATTACCCTGTATGTGATAGCCTGACCTATTTGTGGCGTGCAGTTCAACAATGGATTTTTCTCGCACTACTATGCCCTGATGGAGCAGATTGTGCCGGTGCTTGCCTGGGGCTTTATGGGCACCGACAGCGATCTCAAGGAGATGTGCAAGTTTTTCAAGGTATTGCTGGCTGCACCAAACTCTCCCACTGTTCAGCGTCTGTATTGAAGCCCCTGCTTCTTCAACCAGATTTGGTATACTTTTCATTGCCGTAGCACAAACAAAAACACCCCAACAACAGGCACACAAGGCAGTCTTTTGTTTTTGCCTGCAATACAACAAAGTAGAAGGCACCACACAAAGAAGCTCATCTAGACACCATTGTCAAATAGACGTGAGCTGGTGTGCCAGTTGAGAAAGTGGCATTGGCTATTGTCTGATTTGCATATCTGTACCGCATGGTGGATAGGGAAGGAACTGAAGTTCCAGGTATTGTGATGCAATGTAACGAAGAGTTTAAAGGGCAGGTGGAGTGTACGGTGTAATTTTTCTTGCATTGCAGCACAGTATCTTGAACAGCTGTGCACCAACTTGCCCAACATAGCATCCTACCAAATCAAGAAACTGAAAAGCCGTCGTTCTAGCTCCTGGTCACACCATTATATGGCATACTTATATACGTACGCAGTAGAAAAGGGACAACCCTTGCATTAGCTCAGGAAGTACATAATGATATCGATAGTAGTAATGTTGCAAAGCATCAGCAGGCAAATGGTTTGGAAGACTGCTTTCTGTACTACAGTTGAATCCACTCATAATGACACCCGTTTTAACAATATTTAACAATATATCCCTTATAACAATAATGAACTGCTGTACTATGGACTTTTGGATGTTGCCTATGGTGAACCAACCTTCTTGCAACAATGCTCCCATGCCCCCTTATTGGTTATAGTAATGAAGTCTGGCTGCTGGGTGTGGCCTGTGTTGGTGCCAAGAGGTAACAGGGTGTGAAGCCTTTGAAAAGAAAACAAGCTCTGGCCACTGCACTCTTGTTGTTCCCCCCTAACAAAAGGCTGCCCCACTGTCGTACAATAGCAATCAGCTTCTCCTGGAGGGTGTCTGTGTTCCACCCTCCCAAACATGAGCCCTATCTTGAAAAGAAAGTAACAAAGGTTCCAAAGCTGGAGACCTGGAGGAACTTCAACTGGCTTTCCCAGAAATGCCTCTGTGCTGTCCTTTCTGGCCACTGACGAAAAGGGTGGGGAATAAAATGGGACTGCTGCAGCGAGTGATGGGGGTTCTTTCAATGCAGGTGAGGTTTGGTTCAGGGTGTTAGCTTTGGCCACTGATGTTCTCATCCTCATGCTGTGAGGCAGACAGTGTGTGGGAACAGGCTTTTAGCCATTCTTTCCCCCCACAATGCACACAATGTCTCCACTTTTCTTTTTTTCCTGCAGCCCTTTTATAACAATTATTGGTTATAACAATGTCGATTTTCATGGCACTTCAGTATTGCTTAAGTGGGTGTCACTGTATTTTTCACTACCTGAAAAAACAGTGTTAAATTTTCTGGAAAAGAAAAGCATAGGAATTTTATTCATCTTTTAAAATTTTCTTTGCTAAGTTATTGGCCTACCAGGAGCCAATTTTCCACACATCACTTCAGCTTATCACAGAACACCTTGGACCATGCTGGTCCAAGTGTTCTGTGGTATGACCATGTTCTATGTTCTGTGATATGTTCATGCATGATCAAAAGCCCAGTTTAGGCCCTTTCATGAATTGACTTGAGCCCAGCCCAAACTTGTGATTTCAAGCCCAAGCCTGGCCTGGGCCTGCCGAAAAACCTTTTGGGTTGGCCAAGGCCTGTGCTCTAGTGATGGCACAGAGTTTCCTACAAAAATAAGAGGAAGCTTTGGCACTGGTGCCTATAGGGGTTGCAAGCAAGCCAGCATGGAAGTGATGGGTAGTGCGGAAGAACCTCGTTATAAGAGACACTCAAGGCACTCCCGTACCCAGGAATTTTTTTCGAGGGGGGGAGGGGGGCACTTGCTGAACTGCTTGACTTTCTGAGAAAAACATCTATTTTCATTATTTATATTCAGCAGCAACTGCAGTATGTACATAAAGTGACTTTTTAAATTCAACGTTATTAATGAGCTTAAATTTTGTCATTAACACTACACTATTTTGTCAACACTACCCCCCAACCGAAATTTCTGGATGGGCAGGGCCTCCAAGGCACCCCCCTGGCTATGGGCCTTACTCAAGGGAACCAGGAAACATGTCACTTATAACCAAGGTCTCTTATATTTAAAAAAAAAAATGAAAAAAAAAACACCCATGTACAGTACCTGCACTAGATCGCATTGTTGTGCATCATCACAAAAGTTCTACAGGAAATTGCTCAGGGTGGCTCAAGAAGGTAGTTGGTTTCCTAACGACTGATGCAGATTGTATTAGCTTCCTTCCCAACTTCTGGAGGCACTCTTTGTGAGCCTCCCTGTTGCCCATGCTATATGTGAAGCCTTCCTAGATGTTTGTCAGCTTCAGCTCTATAGACATACAGTGGAGCCCCGTTCATACGTTTTTCAGCGGACAAGGGAAAGAAAACGTAACAGCCGGGAAAACGCAAGAGTGAGGAAAGCTCCGAAAATGAATGAGAACAGGGCCGCTTTGACTTCAAACAATTTATTTCAGCAAGGTGAGCCATCAAGGTCGCCGACTGATAATTCGGACAGCCGCGCAGTACTGCCAGTGCCCCCATAGACTTAATGTGTTAAGACGACCGATATTTCAGACGGTTTCTATCTCTAAATTCGATAATCCGGACTCTGTTCGTGGCTGTCAAGCGCAGTGAATGGGCCGCCATTATAGCCTCCGGCGCCCCAATGAGAGAAAGTATGGCCTCAGAGATCGCAATCAAAACTGTGATCATTGAGGCTTAGTTCCAGCGTGACGCGTCAATTTCGGAGGGAAGTCGCCCTGTCACTGCGATCACCACATCTTGTTCCGGCACCCCGCGCATGGTTTGCGATTGCAAGTACGGCTGGTCGCGTCGGGTCCGCGATCGCTCGATAGCACTTTCACGTTCCGTCTTCAGTGCTTGTTTACCGTATTTACCTGCATAATTTGCGCTCCCCTGATATTTGGCCAGCCTTAAAAAAAAAAGTTCCTCGCATATCTTGCGCTCGCCGTCCGGCCCGAACCAGCACGCCGGCGTGCGCACGGGCAGACTGGACAGCTGCGCGGCCGCGCCCCTCGCAGCGCAGGCGAGCACAGTCATACGCAAAAGGGGCTGCGAGTGCGAGGTCCCTTTTTCCGATTATTTTCTCCGGAAGCCCCCGGAGCCCAAAGTACAGTCGCTAGAATAAAAACACGTGAGTGGGGGCGACGAAAACGGCTGAAGCAAAGATCAAACGAGCCCGGCCCATCTCTGTCGCTCGGACGCGATAACGTCACCCCTATCGGGACGCCTGCCGTCGAAGCGGGAGGAAATGCCCCGCCCGTATTTAACGAGCATGTAATGACGCAAAGGCCGGAGGGGGGGTGGAGGGGAGGGAGTGTCGCTCGGCAGCCGAGCGATCGCATCGCTGCCGAGATAGCGCTGGCGCTATCTCGGCAGCCATCAGCGGGCGGCGATTCCTACAAGCCTAACCAAGACTGTCCAAAGTCAAATCAAAATAGCGGTGCCCGGGCGGGTACGGCGTGCCAGGTTGCGACGCATCATGCGAGAACAGGCCCACAGCTGCGGCGTAACAGCGGGGTTCACAATACATGGGATCCTATGGGAGCTATGCTGGGACCGATGAAAAACAACATAACAGCCGGGAAAACGCAGCAGTGAGGAACGTAACAGCGGGGTTCCACTGTACCTGTACCCTGCAATGTCCTTGTTATCCTCCTCCTTTCCTAGTTCATCCTCAACGGGACATGCACATTTTATTTGTGAGAGGATCACATGATCAATAAGCTCTTTGGAGCACAGGAGGTGTACAAGGTGAACATGTCCAAGTTGTGTCTCCTCTGAATGGTGAGCAATTGAATTAAAAAAGTTACCCTTAGTAACAGGGGTGACCCTTGTAAACATGTCTCTTGTACGAAATGTTAGCATGGCAAACATAGGAAAACCAACCAAACCATTTTCTAATGTCTCTTAGAACCAAGTGTCTGTTCTTACGAGATTCTACTGCAAATGGATTTTTCTAATCTTTGTTCTGCCATCTTCATACGGCTTTGTGACTATAAAGAAAGCAGTTTGAAACAAACCATTGCTCTATAAATGTGATATTTTGCCATGGTGATGACATGTTCACAGACACTTATTGTCGTAATACTGTTACAAAAATATGATCACTTAGGAATTTAGTAGTGTCTTGCATTAATGTCATTGTTGCCTCCTCTACAGGTGCCTACATTTAGCAGCGCCTATAAAGGTGTAAGCTGCAGATATTGGTAATCGTGTTCGAACAAAAAGTCATTCTTTTTCACTGCTAGTGTTCTCAAACATGTAAAAGTGTAGGTGCACCCTTCTAAGTGTGCGTGTAATGAGTAATTGCTCGCTTCTGTAAGTGCAGGATAAGTGCTATGCTGCATATTTACAAACTGTGGCTGAAAACTGCTGTAAATTATGGCTGCAAACACATGGACCTTGGCTTTAATTGGATATTGAGAGCGCACTGTACTGGCACACTGTAGCGACTTTGCCCGCTGGTGGCCTTGTGTAGGCACACAGTGTCACAGTGTGACACGTTGCCAGGGTTCTACCAACGGCAGGTGCCAGTGGTGGTAATGGCGCCCACCGTGCTGCTTCGACTGACCCTACTGAAATTTTAAATGCACGCCTGGGGCACAGAAAAATGGTGACTGTGGGTGCACCGTGCCAGTGGGCAAAGGCAGGCAGCCTTGTGGCCTCAAAAAATTGCCAACTGCAGTGTAAAAGCTCAAACACAAGCCTCTTGCATCCATTTTCTATCTGTGAATCTCTTTTCGGAGTTGATTCTCATAATTGCACGTGACTGATGCATGTTATAGCTGCCGCTGCAAATGTACAGCTAGAAATGTCCTTCACCTTTTTTGGAACTTCCACGTTTTATGTCACTGCACCATTTAAGATATCGCACTGCATCAGCACGATTTTGAGTATTTGTGCTCCCCCTTTTGTTCTCGAAATGTCCACCGCTCAAAAATTTCTTGTGAGAACCCTGGTCATGTAATCACTAAATTGGCAGTCCCCAGTTCAGCAAGGAAAATTCGTAGTGTGCAAGAAAAAAAAAAACACCTCTGGGTCAATATGGGTTATGTAACATGACATGTAACAGAGGCAGATAATGTTCACTGTTCACTCAAAGTTCCCATGTGTAGTAGTAAATTGTGGTAGTGGGCTCTGTTTCTGGTATAAAATCACGAAGTGTTCAAACTACTGCAAACAGCATTTGTGTACTAGTGACAAAAAAAAATTACTGCAATTAGGTACTCGAATAATGAACGCATTCACATACTGAACGCACTCCCAACTTAGTCGTGCAGTTTTGGATTTCTTTCTTTTGTGTAATACTAGATGCACCCCAACTTTTGACCCCCTGCGGTCCCACGAACAGACACGGTGCCCCTTCGCCCTAGAGCCTTTGTTTTATTTAATTGTCTCGCTTTCTGCTGTGTTCTGGAGCCGGTCAGTGTGACAATTATTAAAAACACCCACACGTTGCCATAGTAAGCAGCAAAAACACCCATTACATGTACTGCTGCATTGCCCTGTGCTATTGCAGTTCCCCCACACCACCTCAATCTTGCTGCAGTGTACTGCACAGGCTGGAACAACTAAGCCTATAGTCTGTTTCAGAAGTTCCGTGCAGCACTGTTGAAGCTAGAGGCCTCTTCGGCCAATCCGGAGGGCGAACACATGTTAAACGTGTCCTTCCGCAGCCTGTCATCTGCCAATGGCAGGCACTTCAGTGGCAGCTGCAGCCCTGGAAGGAGGAAGATGAAGGGCATGGTGCATGTTCGAACAATGCCATTTCGTCTCGCCTCGGAAGAATTCTCTTCTTGATGGCTTCATAGCCTTGGCTCTGCTGCACGGAACTGGAGGAACAGACTATAAGCATGGTCGGTGCGTGGCCTCAGAGATTGCACTGTGGCAATCTCGGATGTCGTGCTTAACGTGCACTAGTGAGATGCCCAGCACATGTATGAGGCTGAAATGCGATGGGGAGCCATTTGCGTGCAATGGTCAGAAATATCGATTCTGCTGTTACGGCCACCCATGAGAGCTGCTGAACGCTGATGCAGTTGCACGTGACCTCCGAGACTGCATCGGCGACGTAGCGACCTGGGGGCCACAACCTGGACAAACCAAGGTGGCACGGCGAGGCCTACGCATTGTGTGTGTCATTACGGGTGGGATCTGTGGCGTCATAGAAACTCTATGTGCGGCAGAGACTGCCACATGCTGCTTGTTCACAACGGACGTTTTTACGCTGGACTCTTCGACAGAGTTGCCATTCTTCCGGTTTTGAGGCACTGTGGAGGATCGGGAGCGAAAGGCCATTGTATTGGAACAGAACGCAGCCACAACACATAAAGGCTGTCACTGCAGGTGCTGAGTCACATAGCGCCGATGCCATAGTCTTAATTTTTTTTGTACTGTCTTTTATAAAGTTTTATTGCAAGCATGGCTCTTTATCATTACCAAGGGTTACAACGCTATCTTCTTTGCATGTTAAGATGTTCTCATCCGAATAAGTTTTCTCGAAATTTACCGCACGTAATACACACTGCCTGCAACTTTTCTTCTGTTTTTCAGAAACAAAGCGTATTCAATACACGAGTAAATACAGTAAGCCTGCAGTAAAATACACGCTTAAACACAAAGCACTGATATCGGTCTGCTAATGATCAGGACTTGCGCTACCAGCTGAATGCATTTGGACAGAACTGTCAAAACAGTTCCGTGGTCCCTTTGAGGTCTCCCTTTACTTTTTAGAAACCATGTGCAGTTTCTAGGTGACTCAGTAAGCTACCCTATGTGATAGACCCTTTTCATAAACTGTAAAGCTAGCTTCCCTGCAATGCAACTTGCCCTACTAATGGCGACAGCTGCCTTTATTTAAATGCTGTTAAAATTCAAGTTGCACATGCTGCGACCCGTTTTTTGGAGATGTTTGTATCAGAAGGGCTGCGTCGACATTTTACATGCCCTATCGCAAGCAAATTGCGCTCGCACACGTTGTTTGCCGGATGGCAAATGCTGCCATTAGTAGGGCAAGCTGCATTGCAGGAAAGCTAGCTTGAAGTTTATGAAAAGGGTCTATTGTGATGGCATTGTCATATGCGTGTGGGTGATTCCTTTTGTAAGATAAACCAGATAGTGGCTGGTCAACCTTTTAGATTTATTTGAAAATTTTATATGTTCCCTGATGAGTGGAAAGAGAAGATGTGCAATTGACTTTAGTGCAAAAGATTTTTTTCGGAATGCCGGAAATCAATAACGATGAAGAAGTGGCGTTTCACGCTTACCGTCTCTGCTGTTTTGTTCAACTTTGGTTATGAATTGCACGAAATATATTAATGTTAGGCAGCTGAAAAATGTTTAACCAAATATAGCAGGTTTCATTTGTGTTCAATAAATTGTGGTTTTTAGGGTAGTGTAGATGATCTTATAAAAAAACCTCAAAGTTGCTTCTGCAACAACTTCTACAACAAAGTATCTTCAGGGAATGATGAAATTTTATGACCTTGCAGAAGCAATTGACGTCATCAACCAGATCATTGCGACTACAGCGTCTCCTCTTTGAAAGCTACAGGCGTATTGAGAAGCCGCGACAAAACTGCTTACATCAAAAGAAAAGAAAGGGAGTTGCTGAGCATAGCAGTCGACTATGTTCGCTGAAAGGTGTGCTGGGCGTACAATCGTGGTGATGCATCTGGAAACTCAGCCGAGAGAAAGTACTCCTCCTGCACGCAGCAGACCGAAAGCGTCTGAGAAGCCGACAACACCCTGGCAACATTGTCTACTTTGTGTACAGGAATGAAGGCAGTTTGTTACAGCCCAGAAACAAATTCTGATATAATGGAGCTGTTCTCAGTGACCAGAACAATTTATCCGTATTGCTAAAGATTATTCCGAATACGTTGCTCGCTTATTGAATGTTGTCCTATTCTTGGGTAGTATAAGCTGCGTATCAGATTCTGACTGTGTTTTCATGTATATAGAATGTGCAAAACGTTTGTGTGCACTTCGATTCCGCAGCAGATAGAGGAGCCTCACGCGTACAAAACTGATTTGGACTCATTCACTATGGCATCTCTCACAGCTAATTTGCAGTGTTGAGACATAAAGGAATACCACAATATCATGCCGAAATTCAAAAGTCGCACGCAATCGCAAATGTCAGAGAATCTTTAGAACTGTACAGTGTGCTGAGACTGGCGCACGGGCCCTATTGGAGTGGCTGTAACTACTAGAGGAACAAAATTATGCAACATATTTTTAATGATTGTGAAAGTGAATGTGGAGGAGAAGTGGACAAAGCCTAAGGAATTTCAATAAAGGGTTTTTCTTTTTAGTTACTGTGAGAACTTTCCATTGTTCAGTGTTTACTTGACGTTTGCATCTCATTATCTGTTTAGTGAAAAGTAGTATAAATATAAGCTTTAGTGGTTTGATAAATAAGAATGCTTAGAATGTAATGCTTAACCCTTTGCGGTCCAAAACCTTTACCCACTTTCCGCCTCTACCGGTCCGAAACTATTTTGCCAGTTTCTGGCGCCGCGAAGAAAAACACGAACTGCGGAAAAAAAAACTCACAGGATATTTATTTTTGCTCTTGCATTCTGCAGGCAACTCCTTTAGCGATATTTAGGCAGCGTGTGATACCGCTCAAAGCATTCTCCTGGGTGCAGGCCAGGGTTGTTACTGCAGGTTTTGCAGAAAAACACAGTTTCCCTCCTGCCTCCTTTTGTTTTCCTATCGCTACAAACGGCGCAGTCCTTGCTGCTTCGCCCTGAGAGCTTGTAGATGAAGTGGCTCCTTCCATCTAGCCTTTCTTCACAATCGTTCCGTACAGACGGGCCCCGCTTTCGGGCTCCAGCCCTCACGTCACCCACAAGCTGTTGGATGAGGTTGCGGCGGTACTGCAGGTGCCGCTGTTCGTCCACCGCCGTCGTCGTCGTCTTCGTCACTCACTTCGGTCGAATCACTGTCATCACTGTCTGACGGAGGCACGTAATTCTCTTCCTCACTAAAGTCATCTTCGCTTTCGCTAAAAGCGCCACCGTAAAACGCACGCGGTGAAAACGTGGCCATGCTTCTCAACGAACCACGTGCGAGTGGATACGCTCTAGGTTCCGTGCTGAACATAGTGCTGCATCCTAGTGTAAAAAAAAGTAAACATCAACAAACAAAGCTCACTCATTTCTCGAGAGATGGCGCTTCATGTATTTAAAAAAATGCGCGCGACTTGCAGTGAGAAAACCGCGAAATTTAAACGAGGAACACGCTCGTCGGGTGTTGCCCGACAGCGGACCGCTACGGCCGTGTGGCGTTGTCGGGCAGCGCCCGACAACGGACCGCAAAGGGTTAATTTTAACCGATCTTCCACAAGTCTGTTTTGAGATAGAGACCTGCAAAGTAGACAGAAAATATGCTTACTGGGATGATTTTGAGGTTTTTATAAAAACATCTACAGTACCCATAAAAACCACAAATCACTGGACACAAACGAAGACGTGCATATGTTTAGCTAAAAATATTCCAGCTACCTGACTTTAATATATTTCTTCAAATTCATAACCACTGTTGGCCACAACAGCAGAGCTGGTAAGCGTGAAATGCCACTTCTTCATCATCATTGATTTCCGGCACTTCGAAAGAATTTTTTGCAGCAAAGTCAGTTGCAGATCATCTCTTTCCACTGATGAGGGGACAACATATAAAATTTTCAAATAAATCTAAAAGGTTGGCTGGCCACCCTCTGGTTGATCTTATGTGGAATCATCCATGTACTATTTATTTTGTTGATTTATTTGAGAATTACAATTTTCTCCATTTCTATCTCAAGTGATTACTGGTCGCTGATTCATTCCTGTGGTCATCGTATGTTCCACTGTGCTTTTCCAAAGCTGAACAGAGAGGATGGCCTTCTAGCACTTAATTTTAGCAAGAGGGAGAAACTTAGAAGGGGCCGTGTTATTTTTATAATAATTGCAGTGGACCCTGATAATTCAAACTTTTGGTTAATTCAAATTTTGGTTGTTTTCAACGTAGTATTTACAAGCTGTATCATTCCATTAATTCTGTCGACTCATATTTTTCGCTTGTCCTCAGCATAAGTATCGGCTGCTTTGGCTCCTCCTAGGTGAATATTCATGCTTATGTATCTTTTATAACAGGCCGAAATAAAGCCATTCACCTGTCAGCACTTGCCGAAACATTGAAAAGCGCTGGTATAAAAAAAATGGTGCAGTGGCAACAACGCACGTGATAAGTGGCCATCTCTTTCTTCCTGGTTATGTTGCGCTGACAGGTACTTCTGCTTGCATCTGATAATTCAATCAGTATTTTGGGGTCCCCTCAAATTTGAATTTATGAGTGTTTGTGGTAGATGAGCCAGCATAATGCACACGGGTTACTCTCACACTTTGCAGGACGAAGTGGAAGCGCTCGTGTGCGACATGTTCGACCCGAGCCGCAGCCGCTATTCGAGTGTGGATGAACTAGCCCAGGACATTCTGCAGAACAGCCAGCTTCACTATGACCGTCTCTGCCAGGCACTGGCTGGAGCTCTCTTGCCTGACTCGGCGCCACCTTGAACACACCTCATCTTAGCACCAACTGTTCTGCCATATTGAGCAGCCTTGCGCCAAGGCAATTCAAGGGTCGCTATCAACACCGCGACTGTTCCCGCTTATGTTGTAGATGCCCTTGGGCAAGTTTCGTTCACCGCATGTGATCATTGAGCATAGGATAATAATAAAATGGTATTGTAGGATGTTCCATCTGATTAAGGTTTTGTACTCTCTACCTCTAAGTCGATTTGTTTCCCTTGCACTTCGTGAACCAGTTCATGGTGGTGCTGAACTTCAGTGTTCGTTTCACGAGTTCAACATGGCGGCCCCGGCATTCCGGTATTTGTTTAGAAAAAGTGCAGGTGTCATGCAGGCCTAGTTGACGAACTCCCTGCACCTTCTTGTGAGACACTGTAGAGTTTGTGCAGCACAAGATGGCTGAAACTGCAGCAGACAATAAAGCCAGCTATACATTCGTACGTATTTGAACGACGTCCACGTGCACACCAGTAAAATTTTTCCTGTAATTGAAAATGCCAGGCAACATACGCGGCAGTGAGTTTCGCTAATCACAACTGCCACAACTCGTGAGCCAACTGACCATAGCAGAGGGCTTGCATGACATTTGCATGCCTGCATTTGTTTTGGCATCGTGTTGCCGCTGCTGCGCTTGTTGAAATGTTCTCTGCATGATGGCATAACTCGTACAGCATCACCGGGAACCAGTTCAGGTAGTGCAGGGCGAAACGAATGGACCTTTTGTGAAAGTCACTCGTATTCGCTACACACTCAAGACCGCTTGTGCTTGGCGGTCATAGCTGTAGAGTTGTTTTAAAAGGCGGCTCGGCCTTTCTTATGTGCCGCAGTTTTGCCTATGACTTTAATGTTACACGCCGTCCTTTCCCTTTTTGTAGTTTGTAGAAGCACAAGACATTGCAATATACAACGCATGTTCCTTCTCACAGTGTGGCATTTTCATCACATTATGTCTGGCTCTTTTTCTGATTGTTAGTTATTCTGTAGGTTGACTTGCAATTTTGATGGCAGGGATGTCTAAAATAAAAGTTTACTTGCTGTGTCAATCAAACCATTGTTGAATGCAGCACATAAGCACTCAGTCAACAGCAATGAGGCATAACAGTAAAAATCTGCTCCTGTGAAAATTTACATATGTGGTATAGTGAAGTAATCGAAACGTGTTTCAATATCCAAGGTTGCCTTTTTGTGGATTCAATGAACTTGGCTTCACTTTGTCGGCTGTTTACACCGCTCGCAGTTCTACGGGTCGTCGTAAATCAGGTGACATTCCATTCGGAGCAAATTATGCTGCTTCAAAAGTTCGGCCTTGTCTGAACACAACCCTAGTTTATTTGGCCAACATAATGCCACTGTTTTCTATCAAACACATATTTTCAACAGCAGATTCTTTGTAGTACAAAGCTTCATGTTCACTGGTAGAGTGTTTGATAATAAGGAGTTGTAGGTGTCCTTCCTGTGGCCTTCACCTGCTTGCTCCTTGCACAGCATTCACGTAGTGGGAAGAGATGGTTGCCGTCAGGCATTTGCAATGCTAGTTAAGGCATGCATTATACAGTCAAACCTCATTATATTAACTTCAGCATGACATGGAAATAACTTCGTTATATCCAATAATGCATTATAAATGGACATTTTGAATTCTAATAACAATACTGTGTGTTATTTAATCCGTTATGATAATTGCTTATATCTCTCCGTCATGGTGCTGTGGCGGCTATGGCACTCAACTGCTGACCTGCAGGTCTGGTATTGAATCCCAGCCACGGCAGCTGCATTTCGATGGACGAGAACGTGTCGGAGGCCCATGTACTGTGCAATGTCAGTGCACAGTTAAAGAACCCCAGCTGGTCGAAATTTCCGGAGCCCTCCACTGCGGTGTCTCTTATAGTCATATCGTGGTTTTGAGACTTGAGGCCCATGAAATTGTTACTATATCGACTGTAACCACAGGTGTTATATTGGGGTTCAGCTGTTCAGCTGAAAATTTCACTTGGAATTCTAATCCTCTTTGTTGACCTGCATTTCTGGTGAACTCCTTTGTGTGTTTTCCATTGTTTTATGTGTATTTCTTAGAATTTGCACTCTTGAGCGAGAGTTGTGGCACAGTCAAAATATGGAATTTAACAGGAATTTTGTGAAAATTAAATGTTGAACTGATTTTACCGTGGAAAAGAGAGCACCCCTACATCTGGAAGCACAATGAGGGATGTTGCTGTGCCTCCCAACTACTGTTACTGCTGTTTCACATGCCAGTAACATCTGTATGTTGATGTCATCTGATATCTCTCGTCATTTATTTAGAGACATATTTATCTTCTTGTTCTGTGGTTCATTAGTGACTACTAGTATTTTATCTGTGACCGCATCTTCCTGTTGTTTTGTGGGGTTTAACGTCCCAAAACCAGTTCTGATTATGAGAGATGCCGTAGTGGAGGGCTCTGGAAATTTCGACCACCTGGGGTTCTTTAACGTGCACTGACATCGCACAGCACACGGGCCTCAACATTTCGCCTCCATCGAAGTGCAGCCGCCGCGGCCGGGATTCGATCCCGCGACCCTCGGATCTGCAGCCGAGTACCATAGCCACTAGACCACCGTGGCGGGGCCGCATCTTCCTGGGTAACTCACTCTTGAAGTGATGCCTCTATTTCTGACCAGTCACATTTCGCTAAATCCTTTAGCGGTCCAAAACTTTTGCCCTTTATCGGTCCTCTCAGATCTGAAACAGTTTGCCTGTTTCAGGTGCCGTAGGAATGAAAAGCCTTTCATTGACATTTCAGCAGCCTTTGGGAGCATAGTGGAGTCCTAGATCATGGCTACAAGTTTTGCTGAAGGACATAGTTTCCTTCTGCTTGCCTTTGTTCTGCAGTGACTGCAAATGGCAGAGTCCTTACTCTTTCAGTCAAGGAGCTTTTAGATGAAGAGAGGCCTAATAATCCAAACATGCAAAGGGGCTCCGCTTTTGAGTGTGAGCCTCGCATTGCGACCTCACACCAGGTGAGCGATTGGATTTCATCAGTTCCGCAGGTTTTGCCGTTCCCATGCTTCAGCTGTTGCATCTGATGGGATGAAGCCGGCAAATCATCGGTGTAGGCTCTCCAGGTCATAGCACACGATAACGTGCTGTTGCCTCGTGTGTCACCTGAGCTGCCATCATCTTTTCCATCGCTGGCCTCAGTTTAGTCACTATCTGCATCATCTGATGGAGTCATATGATCTTATTCCTCTCTGAAATGTTCTTTGTTTTTGCTCAATGCTGCAGAGTTATCGCCATCGTTCACTGAGAAAGCGGCCAGTGCTTTGAAGCGCACCACTAGGAATACTTGAATTTCGTGAGAGAATGAGAATAACACACTTATTGAGTATTTGAAATGAGAACATCACTGAGTGGGATACTTAGTCCGGGATCCCAGTGGCTGCTGCGAGCTAAACAAGTGCTGCCTCAAAGTGTAAAAGAAGCAAACTTCAAGCGAAACAAAGTTTACTGATTCAAGAGATGGTGCACCATGTGTGGGGAGAATATGTGTGTGTGTAATGCAGTGAGAAAATACATGTAATTCAACCACGGAAAAGCTCGTTGGCAAGTGCTCGGCAGTAGATTTCTGCGGCCATGCCATGTTGTTGGAAGGGGCCTGACAAGGAACAGCATTGTGTATTATGCTGTCTCTGGGGTGCAATGTTGCAGGAAGAATCTGCAGTACACAACAGGCACCTCTGGTTTTTTGTTGGAAATGGAGCAAGCACAGAATGTTATCTCCACATTTTTAGGTAGTTTTCTGTACACTACCGCCCCTGTGCAGCAGAATGAGCCATATTGAGACGCTGTGTTAAAATTTTTAATAAGCTAAAAAGTGTACACAAAATACCTAATATCTTGTTATCACAGCTGTTCTAACTCAAGAACCATTACAGCAACAATAAAACTAATTGCAGTTTTGAAATCAGCATCACAAAGTCTACTTGTGCCAAAAATTTCAGAGTTCTAGGCCAAGGATTAAAGAAACTCATTTTCAAGTAGCATATCCCCTTAAGTAATTCTGATGTGGTGACCAGATGGATGAAGTGTATTCCAACTGCGGTCTGACAAATGTTTGATAGGCTTGTTTACGTACGTGAGGAGTGGTACAGTGAAGGTTGCAGCGAAAAGACCCTAATGATCTTGAGGCATTTGCAGAAGTGGTGGCTATGTGATCGACTCAGGAGAGTTGAGGTGTAAGGTGAATGCCTAGATACTTATATCGTGTGGTTCTAGCCAATGGATTGTTGTTAACGTTGTAGGGAAACAGGGAATGAACTTCTATTATGGTAAAAGAGATAATGTTACATTTCGAGATGTTGAGTGCCATTAACCACGTTTTGCACCAAATGCCAATGTGATCCAGGTCATTCTGGAGCGACAGGTGATCATCAGTATTCTTAATTGAGTGATACACTATGCAATCATCGCAAATATGTGTATACAATATGAGATGTTACATGGCAGGTCATTGATGTAAATTAAAAAGAGGTAATGGACCGAGAACGCTGCCTTGCGGCACACCAGAAGTGATGTCCGAGGGAGGAGAGCAGTGACTGTTTTTGTAAACAATCACTGTAATTGGTGAACTGCTGGCGATGAGAAAGAAAGTTGTGAATCCACGTCAGTGCAAGCGAATCCAGTTTTAGCGCTGAAAGCTTAGATATTAGTCGGCAATGGTGCTACACTGATCAAATGCTTTAGAAAAGTCGAGGAAGATGCAATCGGTTTGTAGAATTAATGTTCATGTTGTGATGCACATCGGTAGTGAATTCAAATAACTGTGACTCACAGGAAAGTCCTTTTCTAAATCTGTGCTGATTAGGGAAAAAGAAGTGATTGGATTCGAGATAATTGTAAGTCTGTGATGCGATGATGTGTTCAGTGCCTTGCAGCAGATGCATGTTAGCGAGATGGGGCAATAATTTTCATATGAATGTTTATTGCCACTTTTGAAAACCAGTACCACTTTTCCTATTTGCCAGTCAGTGGGTAGCTCATCTTTTTATAAAGACTGCCTATAGATATGAAGTAAAATTATACTAGAGACAGCGATGGTATTTTCTAGTATCTTTGAATTAATTTTGTCGACACCAGAGTAAGAGGACACTTTAAGGTCCTTTATCAGATGTACAATGCCATTATGTGCGACGTCAACAGGCGCCATGTAGCGGTAAGCAAAGTCAGGTATATATGGGACGTTTGAATTATCTTCTTGGGTAAAGACAGATGTGAAGAATGAGTTAAACACCACCGGACTGTCAGCATCAGAGTATGGGATACTGTTGGCGCTATGCGTTATGTATTGACACATTGTTACTCGTGCTATGCTGACGTGTTGTTTTCCAGAACTTGGATTATTCTTCAGGAGCTTTGGTAGGTCTTTACACTGTATTTATTTTTTACATCAGAAAGCAGAACAGCTATGATTACAAGAGATAGAAGATACTGCTCGAGCAAGAGCTAGTCTTTCCTACATCATAACTGCAACATCACCCTGGTAAGCACCATTCCAAGGTGGCTTATGGAGCATCACTTAATGAGGGTACATAAGGTGCAAGTCTGCATCCACGAACGATACCACTGGTAATGTTAGGAGGAGGGGAATATAGCCTGCCTGTACGATCTTGGATGTCACATCATCAGAGATTCGACGAAAGATCTTGTAGGGAACCACGTAACGTGTGCAGAGGAGCACAAGTAAACCAGGAGCGATATGTTGGTGCCGACACTCATAGCATTCCTCCTGTGAAGATTGTGAGCTTGTAAGGCATTGCTGAGCATGCCTGAGCACTTGCTGCATGTGTGAAGTCTCTGCAGCAAGTCCACATAGCAGAAGTGGACGATTATTAAAAATGTGCTGTGCATGCCTTCTAAAAGTTTGTGTTGCTCTCATGCTGCAGGTTTTAAGCCATTCCACTATGCCCTGCAAAAATACCAGCCACTAGTGATTAACATGCTCAACGTTTACCTCAGTCTTCTATGGGTCAAGTGCTTTTTGAGTAACGAAACTCAACACTCAAGTGACAAAGGTAATACAGCTGACATGCGACTCATGATGTGTTGCAGGGCACCATCCTGAGGCCACTGTAACTCACTTTTTCAATTGCAAGGGGGCCAGTATGACAGTGACGTGCCAACACAGTTGGACACAGATTAGGTGACTTGGGCACAGCTACTCGTGAAGGAGTTGGCTACTGTCAATTACACATTGCACACAAACAATGATTTCATTGTCTTCCAGTGATTTCAACAGCTATTTCAATGATTTTTACGTGGCTGCATTCACAGGTCATTGCATTGTCCATTGCGATGGGGATGGCTTGCAGATGCTGGGCGATGAGAACTTTACAATCGAATTAAAATCCTTTGTATGTGCTTCCTGGCTTGTGTAAAGAGTGTTTGTACTATGAACACAACAATGTTTCTTTTGCACTGCCTCAAAATCGTGTCAGTACTCCTTTAGCATTACATGTGCACATTGGCAGTGCAAACTATGGTTTTTTTGTGCCTTTGGCTATGCTTAGCCCACGTATCAATCACCATCAATCTGGGACCCTGTCTATCGCCTGGAAAATTTTTTTCCGTAGTGATGAAGACGAGATTGTTTCTTACATAGACGCAAACGAGTATACTTTTACCCCATGAAGAAGGCACAATATTTCCAACTTGATCCTCAAAGTAGCGAGATATTGACCAATGGCGCCATCCTTGTCATTATATGTCAAACTCTAAGTGTACAGAAAAACTAAGAAAAACACATGCAGGTTCACTTATCCTGCACAAAAACAAAAATTTATTATAACTGTATCTTACACCCATCTGGTAGCATTCTTTTGTGACTGAGAGCATTTTGCAGATTTATGTGGTAAAAGCCCAGTAACCAGTGTTGCTGGCATTCCTACACAAGCAGAAGGGATGACCACTGAGATGGAAAAATTCTGTTTAATTTCTACTCGCTTCCCCATGAAACCACTGCACGCTTGGATACTTCCAATGGCACACTTTCTGTTGCGATAGGAAACCAATGGACGGTAGACAATCTTCTTAATGCCATGCAGAACTGCTTGTCTGGTTTTATTCTTGTGCTTCCAGCTTGTCTGCAGTGAAATCTTCCCTAAACTTGCCTGACTTCCCAAAGAAAAATGCTTGTTCCTGCCACTTCCATAGAATGTTTTGCCTAGCGACAATCTCGGAAACGTTCTTCTGCCACACAGATCAAGTGCAAACATGCCGTGCTCACGTCTGTGAATGGACACCTGTTCATTCGCATGAAAGACTACATTGGAATGGAATTTCCTCCATTGCCAGTAACCTGGATCAGTGTGCATTTATCAAGTCTGAAACACTGTAACACAATTCTACCAAAACCTCTGTAATGACACAATGGCACTGACAGTATTTAAAGTAAACTTGCACTGTGTTATCAGAAGTACACTGTATAAGCAGGTTGGACAATGTTAGTGCTCTCTGCAGTGGCCAGACAGCATATCTACGCTGCATAGGCAGCCATCGAGATAAAACTCTGGAATTATGACGACCCCCGTGAGGTAAGCTAGCAAAATTGCCTAAAGTTAAAAAGATTGCAGTACTGCAACACTTGGGCCTGAACAGTGCGCAAACAGTTTATCGTCAACCAACTCAACACCAAACCACAGGCCCATGGTTCCAGTTATACTGCTCTGGAAGATGTTTTAACGTGCCAGATTAACGGCTGAAGCCACAACGTGAAAATACCCAGTTTTTATTGCTCTCTAAGCTCCAAACATCAATAAGAGTCTTAACAGTGCAAAGCGAACAAGACGCAGAAATTTAGACAACACGAGTGCCGACTCGCAAATGAACACTCCATCCCACTGACGAGAGCTTATCCACAGACTTGTGGCATATTCCAGCTGTATCACGTGTCTGAATTCTTGTCCCAGTTCGCGCCATGCTGTAAGATGCTTACCAACCCACCCAGCTTGCCATTTCACTTAAAATTGAAGAGTGCCGAGAGATGTCCCCATCAGACTTGGTGATGCCATCAGAAATAAGTGACATCCTGTAGAAACTGCCATCTTGCTGCAGCAAGTCTATGGCAAGCCTTGCAAGAACTGTCCCACAAGAAGGCTCACCAAAGCAAGGCTCACCCATAGAGAATACATGCGCACTTGCAATATCTAGCTTCCCCAAATTTGGTCATATGTACACCGGGTCTGTGGCACTGCTTTCTTAGTACATGGAGGAAGTGTCACAGACAGCTTTCTTGCTCAGAATTCCTTTCTTTTACAAATCAGAGGCAAATATCAAGAACAGTTGTACTATTCACTATCTAGGCAAATATCGAGAACAGTTGTACTGTTTACTGTCTCAACCTGGTCGTCTCCCAAGAAAATAAATAAGCTCCCTAAATTTCTTTCACAACAGTTCCTCCCTTCATCTTCCCTTATTGTTACACCATAGTTTTCATCCATATCAAACATCTGGTTTGCATTTCACAGGCTCCAAAAGCCTAGTGTATACTTTCAGCATTGATTTGAAAATTTGTGCCAAATTTTAGCAGCACGATGTGGCTCCACCCGAGTAGAGAGTAACCTGGTGCCAGCTATTCAGTCATCCTACACACTACCACTGACCTCTCATATTGGTGTATTCGTGCGAGCAAGGTTTCTTGTATCGAACTGACAAAGCTGTTAAGGACGCGCTGACAGAGTTTGAAGCTTGGGTTTTTTTCTTTATTTGCCGTTTGCTTCTTTTGCCTTTTTTTGCACTTTCACCACCTGCCTCGAGCACCCCACAGACAAAGCAACCATTATTTGGAACCGCGAAAATGTTTTGGCTACCACTGGCATCTCCAAACAGGGTGCAGTGAGGTCCTAAAGAATTATCCCCCATCCATAGCTGACTACCCTTCTTGGCACTCCCAGGAATTTAACTGTGGCAGCAAGAAAAGGAGGTATGATTGATTTATTTGTGGGGTTTAACGTCCCAAAACCAGCTGTGATTATGAGAGACATCGTAGTGGAGGGCTCCAGAAATTTTGGCCACCTGGAGTTACTTTAACATGCACTGACATCGCACAGTACATGGGCCTCAACATCAAAAGCGTAGTGGCAGCTTCTGTAGCAGACGCGAGCTAAAATGGAGGAGATGGGATTTCGTGTTTCCCAGAATATGGGTTGTTCATTCCGGCTAGGGGTGCTAGTGGGTGGGGGGGCTGCAGTTGAAGACTTGTGCCAAGTTCCTAGGTGCTGAAGTAGCTGAGCAGCCAATCGCCCTCGCTTGTTATTTGAGGAAACATTGTTTTTCCTGCCATGGTTGCCATTCTAAATTTCAAAATGGTAGCAAAGCCTGGTGCACCAAGCAGCTCGTAATCTGTGTACACACACAACATGCAGAATGTGAATCTGTGCAACACAATTTTAAGTAATTTCCTCCTCCATTTAGTAAAGTAGGGAGAAACATACAAAATCTCTCAGATCTTTGAATTCTATTTCATATGTAGTTTAAAAAATTCTCCACTACAGTGGTCTAGTGGCTATGGCACTTGGCTGGTGATCTAAAGCGTGTGGGATCAAATTCCAGCCGCAGCCATCCACTATGGTGTCTCTCACCTCTCGGTTTTCGGACGTGAAACTCCAGAAATTGTGTTCTTAATGTAGCCATTCCTACAGTGTGCTTAAGTTATCTAGATGGCAAAGAATCAGCTCTTGCACCCTTGGACCACTTAACTCAACAAATGCAATAAGCAAGGCCATCAAATTAGTTCTGTCCTAAACTTTACTTTTTTATGTGGGCTGTCAGTATATGCACACGGGTGCCAGTTGTTAGAAACAGTGGTGTTTTTGGTATTTTTTTTTATATATAGTGGGTAATATGCAATAACATATGAGCAATGTTGATTTTTCCTGTGTGGTACAATGTCGTACATATGTTGCGAGATTATGTAACGAACATGCCAAAGAAACCTTTTCTCAAAAGTAAGCTCAAAATAGCTATATTTTTTGGATATTCAAGTGAAGTTACGTACAGCCACAAAATGAAATTTATCTTTGGATTTACTGTGGACATGTGCACTCCCATCAAGCGAATAACATTGCAGCTGTACGCCAGCTGCACGAAGCCAGAAGATGTGCGGCAATTGGTGGCTGCGGAGAACGCAAAGAGGAAGGTTTATTGAAATATTGGTGCAGCTGTGCGTCAGCATGCACAAGAACCTTGGCACAACTAACCATGTAGGGGTGTTGATGTACGTGTTGCAATCCCTACAGGGCTAGTGTTGTACAGGCTCTCTAGAGCATAGTCAGAACAAGCTTTCTCAGAAGTTTATTGGCTATCCTTAAAAGCTTTCTTCAAAGCCTGCTTGAAGTCCCTTTTTTGCCACTCTCTTGCACTCCCCATGGAGCGTTTCTACCGATGTATCCTCTGGCAAGTCCCTATGCGATGCGCGAAAAATTTGATTGGGTACACTATTGTGAAAATGCAGCTGCTGACAATCATTGGCAGTTCAGGAAGTTGCCCACCCCCATAGGGAGCAGACAACTCTAGAGACAGGCCCCATTACCTCCAACTTCTCCCTTTCAACCAAGCATGCCCCCACCAGAGGTGTGCAGGGTTGAAAGGGAAAAATTAGAGGGTCACTAGAAATATGAATAGGGTTACTGCCTAGCCTATTCAGTAACTCTAGGAACAATGTAGCCTATGCCCAACAGCATGGGAAGTACAAAGCGTTGACCGTGTACTCAGGTGTTCCCATGCATGTTTCAAGAAGCACTACTTTGCGCATGCAGAATGACAAGTACTTTTGTGTCTGGGTGAGAATTGCACGTCTAGAGTGGACTTCCCTGGTGGGGTGCAAGTGCTGCCATCTTTAGACACAGAAAGTTCAAATGTGAGTTCTTTCAGAGCTGGTGAGCCCTCTAAATGCATCTTCAAGTGCCATGAGGCATGCACATACAGATTACAAAGGAACATCACCCCTGCTTGCCTCTGTCCCAGATCCCAATCTAGAGCAACCAGCTTGACTCATGTCGAAACTGTCTTTTATGCAGTATAAGCGATCACACTCTTCAACATATTGCTCAGTCATTTAACATGAAAGGTTAAATGACTGGGCAACGACTTTTTCCATGTTGGCACCATCCTGTTCAAAAACATGTTCCAACTTCAAGCAATATGCACACACTGTCATACACTAATGGTTTGTCTTACTACAGCAAATTCTTTTTAGAAAACTAGTGCTACTTTTAAAACTACTACAATATTGCAATATTGCATCTTATAATCGGAGCTGGTTTTGGGACATTAAACCCCACAAAACAATATCACAAAAGACCTGAGAAGTTCAAGTGCCACGACAAAATGCTACAATCTATCACGAGAAACACTTGTGCATTTTGCAAATGACTGCTTGACAATAACTTCTCTCTCGGCTTCACTTGTTCCTGACCAGGTTAGTGTGTCATGGTATATATGCTACTCATTTTCTTTACCTTCCATTATGACAGCACACATGTTTATTAGCTCCGAGAATGTCCCTACCATTGTTAATTTAACAACAATCATTTTGTGGGAACTTAGATTTGTTGCAATTTTTATGACCCAGTGACAGCAAGTCCTCAACATCTCAACATGCTCCATGGCATTTCAAACCAGCATGCAGGCATGCAACAGCTAGTGGCAACAGCCAATGCTAAATGACGGCAGTCTCGATGGGCCCACATTGTGGGGGAAACAAAAAGCACAATCTTGCTTCTCAGACATTGCTGATGCCCGTTCGCTCCATCTGTTCCACAGCCGCCTGGAGGTTTGTGTCGAACAGTTCACATCGTATAGGCATCTCCAGTGAGTAGAACGGGTTCTTCAGTGCATAGTCGGCATACAGCTCAAACAGACGCCGAAGCAGTGGTTCCAACGACGCCTGGCGCGCATCTGCGAGCACAATAAACTTTATGCCCGTCACAGTCTGGTAACAGTGAAGGCGGAAGGCACCCGCTTCAAGGACCTCAATGCCTGACGATTTGGGTTCAGGCGACAGCTGTGATGCGATGGCATAGAAGGAGTGGAATGTGCTGGCAAGAACGATACGTTCATTGGTCGTCAGCCGCGGCCGTCCAAACCGAATGCTCAAGGGGTAGCTGCAATGAGGAAGAACAGCAACGTCAAGTGGAACTCTGCTCGTCCAAACTTTCATGTGGTTTGTTAGTTTTCACATGGGCTAGCTCTCATCCATCTCTGGCTTGGTGAAAGAAAGCTTGAAATCCTAAAGTGGAATCCTTATGGACTGCCAGTGAAGCGAGGCTTGGGCCTCAGCTACTAAGATAGCCAAGACTCAAACCAGACTACATTACTAAAGTGACCAGCGGGACCACAGCCACAAAACTGGGACATGTCCCGGCTCTGCGGCTGTGGTCCCACTGTTCCGTAGCCTGCTTGTGGGACAGTGTTTTGTTCTGCCTTTTGGCCAATACCATGGGAGAGGTGTAAGAAGCCATAGTCAGCCAGCACACGGTTATGGACCAGCTTGTCCACAAGCTGCAACTCGTTTCTCGTTCATCTAAACTGAAACTGGGACAAATGTGAGATTTTGTGGTGTGCCAACAATTTCTGGCCTTTTACATTTCAAAACAGTGTGATTATAAGAGATGCCCTAGTGAAGGCCTCTGGAAACTTCAACCACCTAGGGTTCTTTAATGTGCACTGACATCACACAGAATACGGGCCTCAACATTTTGTGGTGTGCCATCTGTTACATTATTTGACCCAATCTCTACAGTTTATGTGAAGATGTTTGCTAGCCAGCTTGCTGGTACAGCTGTAGGATTCATGTTTTCTTTATAAATGTAGTATGGACAGCAGACACAATGTGGCTTGATTTGACCACATGTAAGAGCCATGCCGCTGTGCATGGTCAAAGTGGACATGATGTGTGAGCAGTACCAGGGACACATCAGCAAAAAAAAAAAAAGGAAGGACAGCTGTGGTAGATTCAATTAAGCAGGAAGTGTTAAATGTGCATGCTGCCCAAAGAAGAAAAATAACGTGGAGGACAAAAAGCTGCGCATGGTGCAGGTATACTAATAAGTGTAATCTACTGTCTAAGCTATATATAGCTATATGCTAAGTCATCAAGTGCAACCCCCCGTCCCGCTTTGCAGTTCGGGGACTATGGCCACTTTACGCCAAATACAGCACAAGGCGAGCTCGCTACTCGGGAGCGTAGCCAGTACACCGCTTAAAAGGAGCGCTCAGCGTTGCAGCACGGGATTCTAAGCGCATACTTGGCCTCGTCGGCGACGACCGCTTCCACGTCTCTGCCGTCCTCGAGCAGGCGGCCGTTGACGGTGACGCCGTTGACAGCCATGACTGCGTGACCCACGCAGACGCCGTCACGCTGCCCGAAGACCACCACCACGCGCTTGAGCACATTCTGGTAGGACAGAGTCATGTCCAGAGGGTAGCTGAACGTTTTCTCCACCTCCACCCGAGGCATACTCGGAAAGTCGCTGTGGAAGATGAGGCCGCCAGACTTGCTCACGATGTACACGCTGTAAACAGGCATCGTTGCCACTTATACGTCCTGGCGCGCCCTTCCTAAACCAAAATTTCGGCGCCGTAAGCTACCGAAGCAGCATCAACGAGGGACGTTCATGCCGGCACAGCATCTGTAAGAGAAAACGCATGACCGCATGTAAACGCCCCACGACTACGGTGACTACCTTCGTCAATGCAACGAAAATAGAGGCGGCGTCGTATACCAAAATGTGCGACCGAAAGAAAGCGTTGCTTAGGAAAAAAAAAGAAGCCTGAATGTGGTTTGATTAGCGCACAAATCACGTCTTCATCAGTGCCTCTCGATACGTCCTACCATTACACGCTCTATGCGTCATAGAGTTGCTTACTACACTATTGAAACTTGCACGAAACTGTTACAATTATAAGTTTTTTACTATTATAATAGATGGTTATATTGAAACTCTATGCTATGCGTCACAAAGTTTCTTTGTATTATGCTATGCGTCAACAAAATACAGATCTCAAAGGCTGTCTACCACATTTTATGGCCACACTCACGAAGGCCACACTTGGTGTTGCACTACTGGGCGTTTTCGATTCGCCAAGTCTCGGGCCAGTCCCGGGCGGCCCGAGGACAAACATGACGTCACTATCACGTGACTCAAGAGTTCTGCCATTGAGCGGGGTCTTTGGGAGGTCCCCGCGAAGAACGAATGCTCCGCAGGCTACCACGGTGTCCGGGGCAGGAAACGAACACGCTCACTGGTGCACCCACTGGCGCTAGCGTACACGCTAAATCTAGAGAGAGGTGACAGTTGCCTCTGCCACTTCACCGCGCTCTTCTAACGCAGCTTTGGCTTTGCGCTCTGTCGCTCTGTTCCGTAACTTCCATTTGTGTTTTGTGCTGGCGGTGAGGCGAGTATCAGCTTTTCGGTCGCCATTCATTTCTGTGGCAGCTTAAACCCGTGAGTCGTGACCCATTTAAGCGTCTGACCACAGCCTTGTAAGGCCCTGTGATCACACACATTTCGGCTACAACAAAAGTGCTGGGAAAGCGGGGGATGTTCGTTTAGAAAGGTAAGTGGCCGCCGCGGTTTGTCCCGTTTTCGTACCATGTCTGAGCGTGCAGCGCTCCCTTCCCGCCTCTTTCGTGCTCGCTGCACATGCCTGTCCTTGCCGTTCTCGTTGGATTTTGTTTCCGAGCCGTGGACTAGAAGGTGTTGTCGACAACACAGCGCCTGCCGGCACCACCTTCTAGCGCGGAAGACTCCACTCGGAGATAGACGAGCGTTGATGCTAGCGAAAGGAAGCAAGGCGCTCTTTCCTGCCTCTTTGATCAGCATCAGTGCCTTTAAATATTTATTGCACATACTGCCCGAAAGACTTCACGGTCGCGATATTGTCCGGGGACGTAGGCGCGAGCAGCGTTGAGCCTGGTTTTAGTTGGGTGTCACATAGTTTTCATTTTGTGTTGTGTCGATGTTGTTTCGTTGTTACATCGTTGCTTATGTGAACAGTGAAGTCCGACGCTGATTCATGTGCAATTCGAAGGGGATAGAGAGATGTTCACTCCCAAAGGCAAGCTGGACGAAAGTAAAGCTTCGAGCTGGAGAATATTCTGCTACAGAGCCTGAGAAGGCGCGCATTTGTACCTGTGAGCGCTACCGTCTTGGACGTTGCAGTTTAATAATTTGCCACGGGACCCCGCATGTTTTAAACTGTCTTTAACATTCGCATACTTCCGAACACGCTTCTTGGCAAGTGCACTGGCGTCATTTCACACGTGCCGTTGCGCCGGAGGCATCAGTAACAGGATTCTAGCATGCATCTGCCGTGGGCGAGAGTTGTGTCACAGAACATTTTCTTGGTGGTATTCTCGCAAATGGAAAACGCCTTGAAGAATTTCGGGTCGTTAATGCTCGAGTATGTAATTAACATACTTCAAATGATTGGTGCCTTTATGTTCTGGGGTTTGACGTCCCAAAACCACGATATGATTGAGATACGCCGTAGTGGAGTGATACAGAAATTCCGACCACGTCGGGCTGATTGTTGCGTTTTGTTTACAGAATGCAGTAGAGGGAAGTATAAAAGTTTTAATAATATACTCATTCGAAAACACACAGTGAGGGGTCATAGTTTGGAGTAGCAAAACAAACAGTATACTTATAGACGAAGACACTAGAGAATAAAACAAGTGCCTTCAAAGGTAAGAAAGCTATCACACATGCACTTAATACCAGTGAATGATTTCATAACGGTTATGAGTAATGAACAATAGCTAAAAAAATTGGGACACGATTGGGATCATGTCTGAGTGCGAACGTTTCAGGATGCACTCAATAGTGGTTGAAGAAATAGTCTGGAAGAGAAGATGGGGATTCCACATAAGATCAAGCAGGGGGTGGCCTGTTGACCCCTTAGATTTATTTGAAAATTTTATATGTTCCCTGATCAGGTGAAAAGAGAAGAAAATCCGCAATTGGTATTGCTGCAAAAATTTCTTTCAGTGCTGGAAATCAATAACAAAGAAGTGGTGCTTTGTGCTTACCGGCTCTGCTGTTTTTGCCAACTTTGGTTATGAATTTCACGAAGTATATTAAAGTTAGGTAGCTTAAACTTTTTAAACGAAATTTATGCACCTTTTTCTTTGTGTTCAGTGATTTGTGGTTTTTTTTGGGTAGTGTAGATGTTTTTATGAAAAACCTAAAAATCGGTCCAGTAAACATTTTGTCTCTTTTGCAAGTCCCTATATCGAAAAAAAAAAAAAAAAGCTTGTGACAGAGTGGTGTTAAGCATTATGTTCTAAGCATACTTATTTATAAAATCACTAATGCTTATATTTATACTACTTTTCACTAAAGGATAACGAGATGTAAACATCAAGAAAACACCAAACAATGGAAATTTCTCACGACACTTAAAGAAAAACCCATTTTTGAAATTATTTATGTCCACTTATTCTTTTCCACATCTGCTTTCACAGTCATTAAAAATATGTTGCATAATTTTGTTCCTTTAGTAGTTTCAGCCACTCCAATGAGGCCCTTGCGCTAGGCTCAGCACACCGTACAGTTCTAAAGATTCTATGACATTTGCGATTGTGTGCGACTTTTGAATTTTGGCATGATATTGTGGTATTCCTTTATGTCTCAACACTGCAAATTAGCTGTGAGAGACGCCGTAGTGAATGAGTCCAAATCAGTTTGGTACGCGTGGGGCTCCTCGATCCGCTACGGAATCGAAGTGCACACAAACGTTGTGCACATTGTACATTCATGAAAACACAGTCAGAATCTGATACGCAGCTTATATTACCCAAGAATAGGACAACATTGAATAAGCGAGCAACGTATTCGGAATAATCTTTAGCAATACGGATAAATTGTTCTGGTCACTGAGAACAGCTCCATTGTATCAGAATTTGTTTCTGGGCTGTAACAAACTGCCTTCATTCCTGTACACATAGCTCGTCTACGCAAAGTGTGCTTTCCTGTACACAATGTAGACAATGTTGCCAGGGTGTTGTCGGCTTCTCAGACGCTTTCGGTCCACTGCGTGCAGGAGGAGTACTTTCTTTCGGCTGAGTTTCCAGATGCATCACCACGATTGTACGCCCAGCACACCTTTCAGCGAACACAGTCGACTGCTATGCTCTGCAACTCCCTTTCTTTTCTTTTGATGTAAGCAGTTTTGTCGCGGCTTCTCAATGTGCCTATAGCTTTCAAAGAGGAGATGCCGTAGTCGCAATGATCTGGTTGATGACGTCAATTGCTTCTGCAAGGTCACAAAATTTCATCATTCCCGGAGATACTTTGTTGTAGAAGCGCTTCTTGTGCTTCAAAAGGCAGTCTGCACAACATGCTCGCTCAGACCTGTTTGTAAAAGGGCGCCTCTAGCGCCGAACGCACGAACTACGGCCAGCTGCCATGATGAGGGCACCCTAGCAGACGACGCGAGCCTCGGTGAATGTCAACACGTGAGTGTGTGACATTTCAGCACCTCTGAAAACTGAATTACTCCTGCTTATTCTTCGGCTGCGTAACTGTTTGAGCCTGTTGTACGATAATCGAGACAGGCCACATTCCGACGTGCTAGTGTTGACGGTGCCGTGACGGGAATAGTGAAAAGGTAACAAGTTTAATTGGAAGCCAGAAGAGCTGTGACACACCATACATGGTTAGAAAAGGGTACGTGTATTCCCTTTTGTTATATCGTAATGGCTGTGACGATAACTTTGTGATTAACGAGATGTAAACCGATTCATTTGGCTACAACCTTACAGATTATTGGCCAAGTTTATGTCCACAGATGACCGCTTTTGAATCTTTTGAAGTGGTGTGGCACTTCAAACCGATCTCTTCTGGCCCAAACTATGTGAACTGATTCTTGTCTGGTTTATTATTATAAGGGGCGAAATGTCCGAAGCTTTCTGCACGTTGCAATGTTTTTCACTACCTCTGAGGTAGCCCGACAGTTTTTTCTTACGGACGACAAGAATGAACTAAAGCCTAGCCTGGTACGGCTCAGAGTTTTAAAAAATTTGGTTGTAAACTAACGCTTCCGTATGATAAATGAGTAAGAACAGATGTCGATGGGCTCTCATTCGTAAATGCGCTGCACATAGGAAAGTTTCACTGCGACAAGCTGAGCTTTCTTTTTTTTCTTCTAACGTGCGGAGGATTGCAGTGCGCAAGCCTGAAGGTTCACTATGGCACGACCTCCTGTATAGTTTATAGTGGAGATCGTGCACCAGGGCTGCCAGAGTCAAGGGCCACTGCAAATGTCAGACGCAGGAAAAAAAAAAAAGAAAAAAGGTGCGTACATTTTTTACGCGATGACTGCAGCCATGAACAGTATCGTGAATAACAGCACAGAATTTATCAGGACATACAATTAAGGTTGACAATCTTATCAGGAAAGCGGTTACGCAGTAATTTTCGCCAAATGCCCTTGCAGAGTTTGTTACTAAAGTTAATCCAAGCCTTATTCAGCATAATAAGTTTCACGTCAGCTTTTCTTTTTTACCTCTGGTCACGTTCAATAAGCTTTCTGCCAACAAGCTAGGCGGACAGTGATCCATGCCGTTCGGAGGGGCCCGGCAAATGACTAACAAAACAACCAAACTAGTTCCATGAACATTATTGAAAAACACTTATTTCCTGCTGCGGCACGCGAACGAAGGCCCTCGAAATAGAATGGTGCCTCCTCGGTTTTCCCTGCAGGAGGAAAAAAAAAATGCACCCGTAAACGGTGCGAACACATGACTATCGGCCAAGAAAGTAAGCGGACCACGGCTCCGGGGGTCGGAGCGGCTGCTGTGTCACTCCGCGCTAGAGAGCCTACATGACAGCCGCGCGCTTGGTTCGAGCTTCTCCGTCACTCTCGTGCTGTGTCTTCTCACGCTTGATAAGCTGTATAGTGTGTGCCATACGATTGCTCTGCTGCTGGTTGTCGCGATGAAAGGGGCTGTGCATAGCCGGTATTCAACACATGGCCTCGAGCAGCAGCCGCAGGCGACGGTCTCCGGCACCGTAGAAGTGTTCGAAGTGCGCGGCAAGCTTCGCCGGTGCGCAGTACGCGTGACACCATCCTCGCTAAGTCGCTGCGCAAGGTGGGACGGCAAGATTTTGTTTTTTAACAATGGCAAATTATATAGCTCAAGGGTTCAGCAACGAGCGGTGGCAGGACCAATTGCAGAACCTCTTTCTATTTTAACAAAGGGAAGAACAAAGAAAGTATGGTCTTCTACATAAGGATTGGACAGCCAACAGAGCAGTTATTGGAGGTGTATCCTGATAGCTTCCCCAACCTGTACCGCCCAAATAATATACATCCACTTAGATTCAGGGAGATCTGTCCATGTTGTTGATTTTCACCTACACTCAGACACATAATGTGGGAGTGCCCTGAAATGGTCATACACATAGACAGCCCATACCTGTACCTGTTCATGCTTCACTTTGAGGCACAAGGTCTATGCAGAACAAAGGTGATAGCAGTCGTGGACACGTTACCAGTGAAAAGTAACAGTGTTACAGTTACAGTTACCTTAACTGGAAAAGTAACTATGTTACAGTTACAGTTACTCAGCTTCCAAAAGTAACTTGTTACAGTTACAGTTACTGTAAAAAAGTAACGTCGTTACTTTTCCGTTACTGTACAAGATTAATACACCGCAAACGATATTATGTAGTTCTTATAACGGAAACGTATGAAGGCGTGCAGTTAGTTGAAGTTGCTCTTAGCAAAGCGCCAGATAAAAGGAATGGAATGGGGCTCACATAAAAGCCCAACACCAGCAATTGTTGCGTACGCCTCATTTTATGCAACAACCTTTTTATTGATTGTCGGGAATTTATTTACAAAAAAAGACAGATCCACGTGCAGTGGGAATCAAGGAAATGCGAAGCATGCATCACGAACGTAAAATGGATCTGCATTGTTGTCTCGCTATACCGATTTTGGGTACATATGAAGTTAAAGAAACGGCCGCAAGAGCAGCAAGTTTGTGGCATGTAGACCATGCCGCTCATGACACGCATGTCATGATTCTAATGTTATGGCTTGTCATTTACGTTCGTCATGCAGTCGTGCACGTGTCATAGCAATTTTGAGGTACATCCCATTAACGAAATGCATGGCATGCAAATCGTGCCGCTCATGACATGCGTCGCACGATTTTCATGTTCTTAAGACGTGTCACCCATGGTCGTCATACATTGTTGTCTCGCCATACCAATTGGTTTAAGATGCGAAGCATCTTATGGCGGAGTTCAATCCGGTGGTGGTGGTGGTGTGCGGCGTGACCACCCTTACTGCGCATGCGCAAACCCTCTTCACACATCTCTCCACGTGCGTTGGGCGGGGTTTGCTTGCCGACGCTGCCGTTGCGTTTCGGCATGTCGAGCCCGCGTTTCATCCGTAGCAGTTTCCCGGCGACGTTGCCGTTTGCTGTTGTTGTTAACGTAGACACCTAGTCAAACCGATGCAAACGTGGTGTGCCCCCCCCCCTTTCCGTGCTGCTTCGCATCGCCTCATGGTCCCCTTTAGCGGGAGATGGTGTATTTTTGGTATATATATATATATATATATATCAAGTTAACGAAACGGCCGTAAGAACACCAAGACTGTGGCATATAAATCTTGCCGCTTATGACATGTTAACGTATGGACTCTGTCATTTATGTTTGTCATGTAGTCATGTTGTGCCATGCCAATTTTAGCATACATTCCATTAACGAAAATGCCAGGAGAGCACCAGGACCGTGGCATGTAAATCATGCCGCTCATGACAAGCACGTCACGATTTTCATGTTATGACGTGTCGTTTATGTTCGTCATGCAGTCATGTTTCATACCAGTTTTCGTATACATACCTTTAACGAAACGGCCAGGAGAGCACAAAGTCGTAGGCGGCTAGATAGATACGCTCAAAGTCACCAAAGTGCGCTAGGAAACGCCTCACATTTAATAGGTTGGGACAGCCTGGTGCCACAAAGCACTGCTGCACGCTCGTAAATGAAATGGGAGCTCATCCTGAGACGCGACAAAGATATTAGGCCCCTTCGAGCCACCATGCTGCCGACACTTTGGGAAGTGCTTTTTAGAAGTACCGCCGCTTTGAGAATTGAACGTGTGTGAGGCATTGAAAAGCGTCTGTTTCTAGGTGGTTTCCGCATGGGTGGTCATGAATAAATGGCTGGCCAGGCAAAAAAAATTGAGGATACTGCACCGGCCTGTGAACATAACAGTGACTTTCTTCACTTAGGCCGACCTTACTGCGGTGTCGCGCACCTTTCTCTGCATGGGGGCGGGGAGAAGAACCCTTTCCCGCCCTTTTTTGTCGCCTACCGGCGGTGCTTTGCTTGCCTTCGTAGAAAAAAAGCATTCATTTCCGCCCTGGAAACACGTCAGCACATCTACAAAAACAGAAAAAAAAAAGCCAGGAGCTGTCCGTGTCCTGCACAGGATCGCGATACAAATGAAACATCGTAAAAGCATTGTGAGATACAAATACATTTTGCAAATTTATCTAGATGCAGAGGTACGTACACATAGTCATAAATATTTAAGAGACACATCGCAATAGTCTTGTATCGCGGTACTGCCGAGCCCTGCTTTTAAGAAGTGTTGCTGTTGGATATTTTTTTAAAGGAAGTAACTGTAAAGGTATTTACAGTTACAGTTACTGTGTAAAAAGTAACAGTGTTACAGTTACAAGTTCCTCTAAATTAAAAGTAACTCGTTACAGTTATAAGTTACTGAAAAAAGTAACTGGTTACCGGTAACGCGTTACTAGTAACTAGTTACTGCCCAAGACTGGGTGATAGTACCACCTGGCTTTAGTGTGTTGGGCTAAGTTTTCATGAGGTTCTTTCTCAGCATCACCAGCGACTGCTAGGAACACTCAGGCATTAAAGTACATACAGTTCTGTTTATTTTTTCATTGCCAGTCATTCCCTTCGTAATCATCAAGTGGTGCGACTCGCAGGCTTGGATCATTCTGGCGACACCTCTGCGTATACAAATGGTTTTGCTTGTTTTCACAGGCTCGTAACTCCGGATATGCGCATTGCTGATGTTTCGCCTCTGCTTCACTGGCGCGATGCTCGGGGTCGGTCTGAAGCCATCATACAACCTGTCGAGTAGCGGTGCAGTGGCTCTTGCACTCAGGGTTCACAGGTCTCCGGGAGAAAAAGGCGCCGAAAGAATCCGCAAAGTAACCAGAAAGCTCGCCAACCCTGGGAAGTACTTTATTTTGTGCCAGAAAAGAAAAAAACTCTGGAAAGTGCTTTTTAGAGTTGCCAAATAAAGAAATGTCCAACGGTGTGAGGTATTGTATTTAATGCAATAAACCTTTTGTTTGGGCCAGTTGGTTTAACGCTCATAACATTGACAGGTTGCGCTGAAAACGAGGGCAACACAGTTGCATTTACTAGGGAATAAATTACTCATTATGTAACAAGTCAACAATCTTCCATTGTATTACTACTGGTAAAAATGGAACAGAGAATTTATTAGAGGAGGCATTGGACACAAAGGTTTTCTACAGGTTTCTTGTCCTTGGGCACGACATTCTCATACTGACCGTCGCAAAATATGACCTGATATTATGGCCCTTGATTTTACTATTTATTCGAGGGGCTGTAGTAATGTACATACACGCTCCCTGGCATGCAGTGACTGGTGCCCATTGGCGATGTTTTCTGTTCTGGGCAAAAAAATGCAGATCTGAAAGGCTGTACTTGAGCTTGCTGCATGCGGCAGAGGTGATTGCAGGAGTTTAAAACATTTAGAACAAATTATGTAGTTTGTCAAATTTGGATACAAGCTTTCGGAAACTATGCATATTAATTACCATCATCAGAAGTTACCACAAGGTAGCCATGTCGCCAGTTGCAATTTTCGTTTGCCAAGGGCCGCTAAAAGTAGCCAATATGGCAAGAAATCATTAAACCTGGTAGTCCAATCTGTATTGTGCTTCCTCTTCTTCGGGAGTGATGCGCCTCTTTGGTCGCCCCCATCTTCACAACAGTGTGCCAGGTGCAAAGAAGTAGGACATTTTGTCGCCACGATAACAGTGTGGAGCTTTTGTTATGACGATTGGCACAGTGATGCCACTTCTGCATCCACAGCCGTGGTGCAACTCCACATTGCAGGCATCAGTGCCGTGGCTTGGCGAAGTGAGGCGGAGCTGTGACCTGCCATTTTGCTATAGTGTCTGATGAAATGCTTCCACTTTTATGTGGTTGTGGGCCGAGGGCATGAACGCTCGAGAAGAATGGAAGTGTGTGCGCAAATGGCACACATTGGGAGAAGTGCGCGCGTACCGATTTCATGATGGTGATCATTTGTTGCAAATGATCCAGCGCCTTCCACTAGCCTAAATAGCTTCACTGTTAGAAAGCTGTGTAGATTTAAACCCAGCTCCTTGGGAGCAGCGCCATCGACTCGTGACTCTTGCCACATGGTTGGTCAGTGTTCGCCGGCTGTGATTTCATAGATGAAAACAGGGAAATAGGAGGAAGAAAAAAAAAGATTGCAAAGAAGTGAAAGAGGATGAAGAAGAGAGAGCGATGACGAATAAGATGAAAAAAAAAATCACAGCATATCCACGGGGTGAATGATGATGAGTGGGCGAAGCTCCGGAGGGAATCATCGGTATACCGTGAATCTTCCGTGTAATTCGCCCAGTTGATCATCATGTAAAGACATGAGAAACACTGTATTCAAACGCTGGGATCTCGCGTTTAAGGGGACGCTAGCACAAACGCGTTAGAAACGTGCAGTACACTCTAGTAAGGGGGAGAGGCCACAGCGTCTTACGCAGCCGCTTACACAGGCCGGAACGCGCACCGCGTTTGCCGACGCCATCACATGACTGCTGAAAGAGTATAAGGCGGAGAGGCCACAGCGTCTTACACCAGCTTCTTACACGCGCCATAACGCGCTAGCACAAATGCATCATCATCATCATCATCATCATCATCATCGTTAGAAACGGGCAGTCTTTCGTTAATGTTGGGTATTTAGTGTCACCGTGGTGCATGTTTCCATGTGCGCTTCGTGGCGTAGTGCATGGCTCCAGGAAAGAGGTAGCTGATGATGATGATGATGATGCGTTTGTCCAGGTAGCAGCCTGGACACACATACCCGCTTTCTGTGCCGCATACCTGCCTTTATGCAGTAGTGGGCTGAGGGCAAGCGGTGGTTACTACATACATACATACAGGTGACGAACGACCCACGCCTTAAGGAGCTAAAAAAAAATTAGTGAAGCTTGCACTAGTGGCTCAAGGGTAGCAAAGCTTATGGGCACTTGGCTGCTGCGGGTTTGTGTCTGGCACACCATCGTGTCTGGCACACCATTTCATCGTAGTCCAAAGCCTTGGGAAGCACCAAAGCATTCACTGCGAGATGCAGTGAATGCTTCTCAAAGTTTTGTACTGAGCTCAGTGAAAACACATTTGCATCAAAACCACGGATGGTGGCAGTTGGGGCACACGTGGCGATGGCTTGATGCTGTCCCACCCCTTTGTTACACTACACTCTTCGTTTGTGCATAGCTTTGCACCACGAGAGGACGTATGCTCTTGTGGAATGAAACTATGCACAAATGAATAGCTTTGCGAGATGATGATGACGATGATCCTTAACATTTGGCATCTACCCACTTTGGGGGATTAGCCAAGACTCAGGTGGATTTGACTTTAATTTACAAAATTATACTACCTGAAAGATTTATTCGTCCTTTGATGTGAATTTGAACATCATGAGCGTAAGTTTTTTTTAATTTTTCATACGGAATGGTTTAATACGAAAAATACCAATCACTTGCTGTGCACTGGACAAATCGACACACACCGTCTTTGTCTTCTTTTTCTTCTGCTTCAACATGGGCACCCACCTGCTGCAGTTTTGCCAGTGTAGTAGCGAGCTGAGGTCACGTGTGCAAGAGAAGGTGCACGCATGTGAACGCTGCGCATTGCGTACAAGTGCTAGCGCACTCTTGGGCAGATGTGATAGTTTTCTGACATCCTGAACACTTTATGAGAGCCAGAACTATGTAGCATTTAAAAAGAGAAAACGAATGATCATGATGAACAAGACATTGAAAGAGGAAGAAGAGGAGGGGAGGAAAAACAGTAACAGGAGGAGAATGAGAGAGCACGCAGCAAAGTCTAGCTTACGCTGTCACTGTGCTGCACCCTGCAGGCTGACCTGGGAGTTTTTTCAACAGTGGAGCTGTTCTACAGCTGGGCTTGGTGTCCGTAAGGTGTGGTATCATGTCGTGCTCCAAGCGGATTGCTGCCTTGCGCTTGACCCACTATACCCACTGCTACGTGGTAGTGATTATGCAAAGGTCAAGAAATGGTGAAGAGTTGGCTTGCCCCACTACCCAGTGCTACGTGCTGCTGATTGACTTATTTCTGGATTTTTACATCCCAAATTCACAATCTGATTATGAAAGACGTAGTGGAGGGCTCCGAAAACTTTGACCACCTGGGGTTCTTTAGCGTGTACTGACATCGCACAGCACACGGGCCTCAACATTTCGCCTCCGTCAAAATGCAGCAGCCGTGGCCGGGATTCGATCCCGCGACCTTTGGATCAGCAGCCAAGTGCCGTAGACACTAGACCACCATAATGGGGCACACGACAGTGATTATGCTAAGGCCTAGGAAGAAAGTTGTGATTATGCTGTGGAGGGGGTGAAAAATCACAAACTTGCAAGGGAAACACACAAGAGGCAAAGCTTTGCTGTTTCAGTAGGTCTCACACTCGTTGGAACTGGGTTTAGTTTTTTAAAATTCAGTACACTTTCTTCTTCCTCCTCCACCTCCTCCAGGGTCGCAGTGGCACTTTTGCTTAGCGGTGTGCTGAAGTTTCTGGATGATGGTGTTGAATCATGGTGTTTTGTTGAAGGGAAGAGGTGCTTGCTGCCAATCACCTTAGATTAAATTGGTCTTATGGCTTATGGATTTCAGTGACAAAGCAGCGAAAATAGTTGCATTCTGCATGCAAACATCCAGCGTATTTGGTGAGCCGCATCATTTTTTAAGATTAAGAGCCTTTGAAGCGAACCAGAGGTTGAAGAAATCGAATGTTCGTGCATAGCAGGCCACTTGGATAGATGCAAGCACTAGTAGTGCATAGTTGGAGATTTCTCTGATTTGGTGCAGCAGTTCTCGTAAGCTGCTTTCTCGTGTGCTGGAAGTCTGAAATGTTTGTTATAGTCTTGCCCATTTGCCATTTTAGAGAAAAAAAGGACAAATATAAAAAAACATGCTGGTTACACATTATGATGTACATTTAAAAGCCAAGTTTGCATAAGTCATGAAAGCATGTTTAAAACTTGATGAATAAATAAAATGGACGAAATTAAGTTTTCTTATTCAGTTAACCATGTAACGTTTACAGAAAATAGTGCCAGTTTATGCTGAGCAGAATCTTCCGTGAGTATAAATACATCAACTGGAAATAAATCTATTGCTGCATAATTCTGTTTGTGTGGTCTGTTAGGCTCGAGGAACAAAGGATACAGTACACCATAGTACAGACCAACAAAAAGGGCATTTTCAGATCATGTCAGTGTATTTCACTTTTATACAGAAAGTTGCTGACAAACATCTGGGCCCTTAGCAGTACTGCTTATTATGGGCCCCTGCAAACTAATACAAAACATCATTGCAATATAACATGGAAGGTTATTTGTAAGTTGAGGTTCTTCAGCATTGTTATTACTCAAAAACAATACCATCAAATTGCAAAGTCAAATGATGTTACGCTGTGGAAACATATTCATTGTGAATTTTAGCATGTTTGAAAACGTGAAAATTTCAAGCTTTTCTTTATGGACTTCGAAAGATCGTTCCATAAATTTTTTTTTGATGTAAGTTAAGGGGGGACATGGTACTTGAAGCTGTTGATATTTTTTTTTAAAGAGAATTTAATAAAAGTTGGCATGCTTGTTTAGCTTCCTCGCCAGACTCTAAAAATGCAGTTATTTTGTTTGTGGGTTAATTATTTCATTATATAATGAGTAAGACGATCTCTTTTGTCGTAACAACAAAAGGCAAATATCAGCCAATCAAAAATATACAAATGGCATGTGAACCAATAGCTGAAAGCACAAGGCTCACAACAATGCAAGCACTTTTGTGACAGAGTCATTAGTTCTTACTTTACGATACAATAAACTCCATTGTTTGAACATGGTGACACAGCTGTCACGCAAACACAAATTTTAACCCGAAATTTTTTAAAAATCTGCTTGCTAGGTTGTGTAACACAAACATTCAGCTTCGTGATGCACGCAGCTGAATGGGACGTTAACAGTTGGTATGGAGTGATGCCACTCCTGCACCAGCTGCACCTAAAGATGCACCAAATGTGATTCTACTCTCTGTCATAGCCACTTATATATTGGGATTGGAGGCTTCCTGGTATGCAAAATTAGCGTAAACCGGAAGTATGAGTTTTTTGCATTGTGCCTATGTATATACACCAATGTAACACTTTCCGGAGACCTCCACTACGGCGTCTCTCATAATCAGAGCTGGTTTTGGGACGTTAAACCCCACAAATCAATCAACCACTTTGTTCGTTACCCATATTGCATTTATATATCACTTCCACTTATTCAATCTGTACTTGAATTTTGTTATCGATATGAAATAATTCGTTTACCAATTGTATAATTTTTTTTTCTTTCTTTCACTTTTGTATTTTGCCCCCTTTACATAATGCCTCTGTTGAGGCCTGTAAGGTATGTGAAAATAAATAGAAAATTAAAAAATGAATGGATAAATAAATAAATAGTATTTTGAGAGAATATGTGAACAAGAAAATGTGACATTTCATTGTGGAGAGTCACAAATGTGCACATACATGTACACTTTACGCCCCGCTACGGTGGTCTAGTGGTTATGGCACTCGGCTGCAGATCCGGAGGTCGCGGGATCGAATCCCGGCCGCGGCGGCTGCATTTCGATGGAGGCGAAATGTCGAGGCCCGTGTGCTGTGCGATGTCAGTGCACGTTAAAGAACCCCAGGTGGTCGAAATTTCCGGAGACCTTCACTACGGCGTCTCTCATAATCAGAACTGGTTTTGGGACGTTAAACCCCACAAATCAATCAATGTACACTTTACGCTTGCTTTGAGCACCTACCATTAGTAGGTGCTCAAAGAAGTTGAATAAGAGCATGGCATTATTGAACATGTGTCATCTTGACACCATCACAGGCAAAACACCAGGTGCCGATGTGTCCTTAAATCAATATTAACACTTAAATATGGATTTCAGAGGTAGGAAATGTAACAGATAAGGAGAATAACAGATGTGGATTCCAAAAATGCTGTTTTTAGAAAATTGATTTTTTTTCTCATCTTTTTGGTCTAAAGACCCATGTCCCCCCGTAACCTGTGCATGTCATTAACAGTTGGTATGGAGTGATGCCACTCCTGCACCAGCTGCACCTAAAGATGCACCAAATGTGATTTACTATGCCATACAGTCTCGGACTACCTAGAGGCGCTACTCTACGTGCCCTAGAGAAGCACTGTTTATGTATAACTGAATTTTCAGACGCTGAAGTTCTTTGGAAGCAGATTTTTCTGACATTCTGACAACCTGAGATAAGTCTCGTTTGATAAACATGAAACCGCAGCGATTTCGTCGTTTGTGATAGCGGTAGCTGTGGAAAGGAGGGAGGAAATGCGACATTGATGCCTGGTCCCATTCTCATTGCACTCTCTTCCGCTTGCCATGCTGTTCAATCGCCTAGCCACCTACTGTCATGATAGCACTTGGCAGAAAGCGTGAGTTACTTGCGTTACTGTGTTGCCTCCCTCGTAGGCCTGCGCCATTTGACGTAGTTGCGCCATCAGACCTCGACGATGAAGATGGCACCATTATAATTGAGACTTGAGCTAGGTGGTAACGGTTCATCTTGAGGTGGGTGTACTGCTACACAAAACACGGACAAAAAAGAAGACGCACCTGCAGTCTTGTTTTTTGTCAGTGTTTTGTGTAGCGCTGCACCACCTCAAGATGAAGAAGGCACGATGGTGGCTAAGCGCATACCGCGTTGCGCTCAGGAGCAAGGGGTCCCAGGTTCAATTCCCCTGTCACTGAAGGTTTTTCTTATTCCTTTATTGGCATCTACCTCGAATTTTCACTCACAGACAATGCTGATTTTTCACTACACCGATGCTGACACGGGAATTGTGCTACGAGCTCTTTAATGCTATCCCGTTAAAATGCCAAAAAATTTCACAAAGACATTTGTTGCGGCACCTACAGTGTCTAATGAATGTAACATCGGTACGATTGTGCTGACAAACCACCGGAAGTACCTAACCTTCTAAAGAACTGAAGATTACGCAAACACCATTCGTGGAGCCATCTCTTACCTTTCCGCACTGAACGTCCATATCTTCTGATCACCGGATAACGCGGGTTTTGTTCCATACTCATGGCAGATGGCTAAATAGACAGCTTCGTGGATAGCGGCCATCTTAAGTACCATTCAAATTCTCACGTATACGGCAAAATGGACAGCTTTGTGAAGACATCATCTGAATACAAAAACGATGCTGGCTACTTTGCTGTCCGAACAAGATGGTGGCTGTGCAGACCCCTCTGATCTGGCCGGGTGGCTGTCTGCTCACAAGTAGGCGTAATTTCTTATGTGATTAGTGTGAGCGCAGCTGAGTTTTTCGTAAAATTAAATGCGAAAGAAGCAAAAGAAATGACAGTTCTGTCTGTTTTCATAGCTTACTTTTGTTGAGGCAAGGTGGCATCACAATCGTGCAGACATGCGGACACGTTCCATTACTTGGACGGCAAGGGCACTAAGATGTTTTTCTAAGCTGTCATGTAGACTGTCTATGATGCGGACCAGAATTGGAACGCAGCCCCAGATTCAGTGGTTCTGTTCCTGCCATCCTGGCCCACTATGGATGTGTGTGTGTGTGTGTGTGTGTGTGTGTGTGTGTGTGTGTGTGTGTGTGTGTGTGTATATATATATATATATATATATATATATAACAGCTCTTCCCCTACCTGGAAAAAGAAAGGCAAGCGAAGCTTGTCGTGTGCATGCCTGACCTACTTTTCTTCCTTCATTCCTTTTTTCTTTGGCAGAAAATCCAAGTGATTCATATGGCTCAGATATCTGTGAGTGTAGACTTGTTACGGGCGCTATTGGTCGCTATTTGCCAGCTAGTTTCTTTCACATATGCACTACAATGCTGACGCTTGTGAAGTATAGCAAGCCTTGCTTGAAAAAGTTGGAAGCCAATCTGATGGAAGTTTGCGAGGCATTTATGCTGCGAAGCATTTATGGCAACTGTGCACCATCGCTGCTTGTGGAATGCTTGCTTGTTAGGCCTTTTTGCAAAGGTTTTGTCGATCCATTGCTTGCTTGTTAATTGTTATTTGGATGTTTGAGTGTAAAATGCAACATGCATCTCTGGAGTACCCTAGAATGTGAAATTAACTGCATTAGAGTGCTCCTCTGTGCAAAACTGCCTGCTCCAAAGTGCTCCAAAGTTAAATTTTTGTTTCTCTGAAAATTGCGTTAGGTTGAGAGTCCTCGGTAGCTTCACTGAGCAGCTAACACATTCAAAGGGAGGGGAAAAAATAAAAGGAGAAGGAAATGAAGTGCCAGGGCTGTGAGGCACTGTGACATAGGTGACTTTGAGTGGGGTCTTGGTCTCCATGTCAGTTCTCTTGTAGCTTCCAGTTGACTCGGGGGACAAAAGGAGAGAGGAAGGCACGCAGAGAGTACAGTAGCTGTGTGTAAGTCCATTATATTTGAAAGATTAGGAAAACTTTTGCCTTGTGAGATTCATGCTCGATAGAAAATCGAACAAATCTAAAATCGAGCTCGGAAAATCGCCGGAGTTGACCTTTAAAGGTGAAAGAAAAAATTCTCTTAACTGTGAAAACAAACTATATATGGCGAGTCTTTTCCTGAATGTTAGAAAAGCTTTTGATTCCCTTAACCATACTGTCCTATTCAATGAACTGCAATACTATGGGTAGGGTGTCTAGGCATGTATAAAAATGAATTCACTTCTAGCTTGCAATACATGTATTATAATGCTTTTTGTTCGGCAATTAAAAAAACAAAAAAAGCTCTTGGTGTCCCTCAAGGGTCAACTTTAGGTCCACTGTTCTTTATTTTATATATTGATATTGTAAGTGTACCATTCCAGATACTAGTCTTGTATGCCAATAACAAAAGTCATTTTTTTTTCAGGTAACAGCTTATGTATTTTTGAAACTGCAGTGTATAGTTGTTTAGATTACCTTTTAATTTGGCTATCAGAGAATCAGTTGTGGCTAAATGTCAATAAGATGAATTATGCTGTTTCTAGGCCTTCAAATAAACATGATGACTATGCTATCTATGTTAAGTTTAATAGCTGTATGATTGAGTGGACTTTAGTATTCAAATTTCTAGGGGCTCTTTTTGATGAAAATATCTGTTTCGCACCCTATGCCACGAAAGTCCATTCCAGTATCTTGTCACTGTTGTCAGGATAACTGCCCGCCAGTGGGAAAAGAGACAAGACCACTGCGGTAACACACATTTAATGCATGATAGAGGAAAGACACACTTGTACACAAACGCTAGGCATACAATGAATAAAACATCCCTTGTCATCCTGTAGAACTCTCTGCTGTGAACGAATGCACAGGCGTCTACAATATAAGGATCGGAAAAGCAGGTGAACTGTCTGGCACTTAGCTCACGGCATTTGGTGCTTGTAAGACGAGGCAGGGTGTTGCATGGGTCACAAACATTGGCGTTGGCGTCCATGTCAGTCTTGCTGGCAGTCTTGCTTGAGGGATGCGTACCATTGTTGTGGTCATGCTGGGAGGGCTTGGGGTTCAGTGACCTGTGTGTCTCGGGTGGTTGTAGCTGCCTCCAGACCCAAGACCTAGCTGAGGCTTAGCTGATGATGCTGTAGCACACCCAAGACTGTGCGCCCGGAACAGAAGCTGGCAATGCTCCACGTGTTGCAGGAAGTTGAAGCAGTCATTGGTAGCTATTAACAGGATTCTGAAAGAGCCATGAACTACAATGCGATGCCATAGGATGTAGGGGACCACGGTCCCAGAGCAGCAGCTGGTGACGCTCCTGCTGTGCTCTGAGTCACAATTAAATGCCAGGCTTCCTCCTCCCTTCAGGTGAACCTCCTCTTTTATAACCCCTCACTTCATCTTTCTCTTCTACTTCACTCATCGCGTCATGGTTACTGTCTTCTGCGCTACGTAACCGCAGTTCACCTTTCCCTTCTTTGATTTCCTATTTCCTTAGATAGTATCTGCAAGTCAAAAAGCATATTTTTTGGGATTAGGCATCTCAGCTATTGCCTACTGATATGGGGTACCATGCACCCATCCAATCTTACTCATTTCTTAAGTTTACAAAAGCAACCAGCCCCTTGTACTGAAATGCTAGGGCACTGTTTGAACTGTGCACTTTTTTAAAAATATGCAATTTTTTAAAAAGTCAGCTTTGTGACTTTCATCTTGCTTTATAGATATGGTTATGAACTTGTGAAAGATGCATGAAATTTTTGTTAAAGGTACCTTTCTATTTTCATTTGGTACAATTTCAGGCATAACCGATTTAGACTTCCTGACTTGCAGGACCACCTATAGTACGAAACAACTTGCGCATTTATTTCCACCCTTCCTGTAATCACATGCAGACGTGATCGCAACTGCACAAAACTCTCAATCATTGAACAGTTGAAACTGAAAATGTACAGATAGCCCCCATTAAGTTCCACATTGTAGTATATGTTTATGTATTATGCATAATTATTTCTTAGAACAGTTTTTTATTGTGCTTTTAAACATTCATGTTTTAATTCAAGTTGGTTTTACCAAAATGGTGTATGACAACTGATATTGCACTGTTTGTGATATATTTCTATGTATAAGTGGTATGTATAGGATTATGTACTTTTACTATGTATGCAATCCATTGTATACTGTGCTACATCATCGCATAGCAATGTATGGGTCACAAGGCCTTAACCAGGCCGACAACATTGTTTCTTGAGCCTAGCCACGTCCCGAAAAAGTCGCAACTAGCAATCATGTGCACTGAAAAGACTATAGAGGTGAATAAAGCACAGTTGGCATGCATGATTATTCAAGCACACAAGCAGTCTTGCAACACCACATAAGGTAGCAATGCCCCTTGTGAGATGGAAGACAGTGTTGGAAGCTTCCGTGTGGACAGTGTTGGCTCAAATGAGCTATAACTTCTTCACCGAACAACAGAACCGATGCCCTGCTATCCAGCAATGCCACAAACTGTTGACCAGGGATAGTAAGGAAGACAAATGGTGTGGCTTGCAGTTCAGGCCATAATGTTTTGCACTGTTACCCATACAGAAATGTGGTTCCACCATCCATGTGATTATGAGGTGCTGTGCCGCAATGGGAATTATGGTATATTTGGGAGGCTTGTGTTCGCTGGTGTTAAGCAGGGACTTCACTGATACGTGGATATGACTTCATAAATAATGGTTCTATAAAACAAAACTTTCATAAATTGATCTCATTCACCCATACTGCATATTACAACAAAAGTTTACTTACCTGTATACATAGCCAAACAGCAGAAAGAAGAAACAGACTATGAAAGATCGCAGTGTGGATGTTTACATTGTCTGTCTTCCAGCGTGAGTGGCTGGTCACTGTTTCTTATCTTTCATAAAAGGGTATAGACGAGGAGACGTTCTGAAAAAGCAAAAGAAGTAACTTTTTTCTGTTTAATGCTAACAAAAAAGAAAAGCTGATTGCAAGCTCTTTCACTGTATAATTAACAATTGCAATGAACAGAATGCATTTAGCCTTCTGTTTGAGGCATTGAACTCTTTTTATGAGCAATGGTAATCTGATTCCAACACGTTGCAGCATTCCCATGCATACAACAGTGCCACAGCGCCAGTTTTCCCTCTAGGTAAGTGTGAGAAACCCTGTTGTTCAAGCCCAGCACAACTGTAAGAGGTTCGTGGGCCCAGGAAATCAGACGAGAGTCGGAAGGACGCCAGACATGGAAAAACACTTTATGAGGTTGCAACGATAGATGAAGCACAGTACTCAATGAGACATACAGATGACATCACGACGTGGCAGTACAGTTCACTAACAAAGACACCACCTTGGCGCACTAACGCCGGCATCCGCCGATGCACACTTATGTTCACATGGTACTGGGCACCTGGGCGTAACACGTAGTGCTTCTGCAGCTGACAACCACACCACTCACTCGTGCCGTTGCGGCGAACATGGGCGCTGGGCAGCCCGTCGAGTTGGCCTTGCCATGATTGCTGTCAAGTACATTGTTTGTGATCGCCCGAGGCGTGCTTGACATGCTTCGAAAGGCGTAGGCCACTCACAGCGCTGCTGCGATAAACACGGGCGTCAGGCAGAGCGGTGACATGGACCTTCAGGCCTGCTAAGCTCACCTGTCATCGGTGCTTGCGTCGGAATCTTCTTCAAAGGTGCGGGCCGCTGTCTGGGACCACTGTGTTGTCCGTGCGGCCTGATGGCGCCCACATGGGCCAACTGCCCAGCACACGGGCCTGAAACCCAACCGCCCAGATTGAACACACGGCGATGGCCGCCCTGACCAACATTGTCATCTTCCTCCTTCCTCTTCTCCAAACTTTAAGTAGCAGCAGCTGCCGAAACCGAAACCAATTCACCACAGCAACAAACCATTGGAATAAAACCTTGCAGGCTAGTTGGTTCATGCTGATCGGGTATTGTACTGCGTGAGTAGAAAGGAAGCAAGGAAGAGACAGGAAGGAGCTGCGCTCTTTTCTGCCTTCCTTGCTTCCTTTCTACTCACGCAGTACAATACCCAAGCACTACTGGAGCCACAGGTTGAGTTTCACCGCCACACTCTCCTGTGGCCACTGCCGACGAGAGTGAGATTACAGGAGGCTTGCATCATTTCCAGATGGGTGGGAAGCCTAGGTGCTGGTTAGAATGAATTGCATGTTTAGGCAATGTGGCTGCGCTCATGACAGCGGTAGCTGATGATGCATTGTCGCAAGAGCTAGGTGGCCTCCGTTCGTTTGCCAAGGGGCTATGCAACTGGGTTTCCCCTTGTGCACTGAGGTGCAGGTGTTCTGTTCTTGTTGGTCACGTGGGGCAAAGGAAGGACTCACCCAGGCGTACGAATATGACTGAGACCGCACTCGGAAGCGACACACGGTTTTCGTTGCTTTCGCGTGACTGAAGCCACCTTGTATATCGGTGTTACAGGGGTGATGAGTCACCACCAGCCTGTGATAACAAGGTGCGAGAATGGTATTTAGTGATGGGAGCTAGCTGGTTGTGCTATTCAACAAGAATAAATTTTTAAAGCTAAGTTGAAGTTTTTTTTTTGCATTGTACCTTTTCTCTTTTGTGACGTTCAAAAATATTATATGTCCTACTATGCGAACTAACTCTTGGGCCGCCATTTCTTTGTAAATAAACGTTTTTTGGTGACTACGCTTAGATTAGTTGGTTGAATTCTAATTTAATGAATTTTTGATATAATGTAGTTATTTTTCAATTTTGCTGCCAAATTTCCAAGTTTTAACTGCAGTTATTTTAGCCAACATAATATCAAAAAGTTGTCCCTGACACCCATTTATGGCACATCAACTTCTAATTCCAAGAATATCTTCCTTATTTTCCCACTGCTTCTCAAACAATATCATTTCTTCCATTTGACAGTGAGCCTTTAGTTGTTCCAAAGGCCTGTTTTCTTGCTCCAAGGTGTGCTTTTAGCTGCTTGAAAACACTGCTTCAAAACAGTTTCAGCCAATCACTTCGCTGAGGTACACATGCATGCAAAACAGCATCACATTATTGGTACCCCTGGTTGGGCCATTTTTAGCAATGGATCACTTCAACTAGTAAACAACCTGCTATGTTATGTAGTCGAGACTCATCGCTGCTATGACCAGAAGAAAAATATTGAAGGGTTCTTGTATTACTTTTTCATCATCACTGGCCCATGTGCCATCGCCATTGCATGGCATCATAGTGTGCCTGCCTGCACACAGTATCATATGGTCTGGTGTATAAAGCAATTCGCAAGGTCATAGGTAACAAATCTGTCATAATGCAAGTTGAGTATGACTGAGGCATGCATATTATCCTTTTATGATAACTGTTGTGTGAATTTTTGTTGTCTTGTTTCCTCCTTCACATATTATGTTCCTTTTCTGTGTTTTCAGTCATGCTGCATGTTGTAATCATAGCTCTTGTTGGACAATCAAGATTCTTCAACAGCACTGTAGCCAGAGCCTGTTGTGGGGAAAAATGATAATAGCACTCTGGGTGTGATGTGTCTCCACTTCGAGTACGATGTCACTTATCCACGATGCCTGCTTAGCAGTGGCCCTATGGCTGGCATGCACACATCATGTTGTGAGTGCCTGTAATTATAGCTGCTGGAAATTGCCAAATAATCACTATTTTCTTTACTAGGTTTGCTTTCTCTTAATTTGCTCTCTTTTCTTTGTTACACTAACCATCAGAATGGCTGAAATCATTGAATCTAGCAGAATTATCTTCTCAGAACTACAAGTGCTAGTTTTTTCTCACAGTTGGACTGTGCATATTGCCTACTTATTTGACTTCCAGTGCAAAATGTTGTTGTGAATGTGTTTTTTGGCAACCAGCAGTCAGGTTGCCAAATGATCATTTAGTGTAAAGTGCATTTGCTGCATTGGGAACCTTGTTTACATTCCTGTAAATTCTGACACCGCAAGCTTGCCAATTGGGATGTCTTCTGTTGCATAGAACTGTAGACGATTGGACATGTTGATGAGGCATTTTCAAAGTTTCATTTAACAGCACAACAAACACGGAGGGGACAGAATGACAGACAGAGTGCTGGCAGAGCCCGTCTCTCTACATTCAGCACTCTGTCCCTCCCGTGTTTGTTGTGGCTGTTAGATGAAACTTTAAAAACTGTGGCACAGTATTAAATATGTGACCTAATTGTTGTAGGATGTAAGATGATGCTTGCAGACAGACTTGAGCCGACGGATGTGATTTGATATTGTCGCTGGAGTTTCGTTTCTCTTCCTAGCACAACAACAGTGTTGTGTCTACTTCCACGCTATCCTGTGCTGTTGTGGTGATGTGGTGTTGTGTGTTTCCAGGTGTGCCCCTATGTCTGCGGCCATCCTGGGTCTGGAGTTTGGAAAGCCACAGGCCCCTCCATCCATGAATGGGGGGGACAACCCTGACAACAATGAAGGCCAAAGGTCGCGGCCAGAGGCAGATGACGAGGATGGCCCACCCCCAGCTAAGCGCTGCAGGCATCGAAAGACAGTTGGGTTTGACAGCGTCACCGTTTACTACTTCCAGCGCATGCAAGGATTCACGTGTGTGCCAAGTCAGGGTGGATCCACGCTTGGTATGTGGCTTCAGTTTGTCCTGCATTTTGCACTTCCACATATTACCACTGTAAGGATTCTTTTGTTCTCAGCTATAGCAGCTGAGAACAAAAGAATCCTTACACAACTCCAGGAGCACAGTCACTCGGTAAATGGAAGCCCTAGCTTAGCACACTAGTATAGTGGGCTGCCAGTATGGAACAGTGGTCAGAAATGTTTGTAGTGATAAGATGTCACGAGCTTACCTGTTCTTATGCTGCTGTGTTAACATGTCATGGTGTTCATTTCAATGTTTAGTTTTTTAATAGCAGAAATGGTTGCAGCATCAGAACTAAAGTCTGTTTTGGAAATGGCTTTCCCATGGTAAGGTACGGGTAAGATTTGTGGTCCTTGCAGAAGTATGAAAGGAGAAAGCTGGGTTCTTTTGGGTCAGTGAGGATGACATAGAGCTTTTAGAAGCTCATGGACTGCCAAGTAAGCAACTGTCTTGGTCACAAGACAGGTTGATCCTGACTGTTCCTTTGAGGTGAAGAGGCTCTTTCTGACGTTCATGTCACGCAAGGAGGTTAGTGGAGTGAAAATTGGTCAAATGCTTAGTTGATGTTGTCAAGGGTAGCTAAGGGTCTGTTTAGATAAGGACAGAGAGAGAAGTATCCTGACTATTTTAAATGTGAAGCATTTCTTGGTGAACTTGAGTCACTTTGACATTTTCCATATAACTAGTAATGTCACCAGCCCACCACTCCAGGATGGTTTTTACACTCACCACGTGTTCTTTTGCAGCACATTTGACCTCCTGTTCCCTCTGGTAGTGTGATGAAGCTTGCGAAATTGAAACGTGTCAGCCGCTTTTGTGCGTTAAGTAATGTCTTCCAAGGCATGAGTGCGCATAGTATCGTGTGGTGCAGAGATGCCGCCCGGCGGCCTAGGGCTAACCTCAGTCACCCTGTTATAGATGTCCATATGTGAGCAATGGACATCTTAGTTTCTTTAGCTTTTACACATGGATCCCATGGTATACCCATTCCTCTGCTCAAGTTTTGGGTGCATAATTAAGTAGGCTATATATGTTATGTTTTGTTATTGCTAATTAAATCTGCATAACCGTTCATGACTGTGTCCACATGGCAGCTGCTGCTATAAAAGTACTCTTCGCAGCATTCATCGCAGAGTGCGTGGTTTGGCACTTTTGCCAGTATTATCATGGGATGATGATTAATCATGCACCTGTTTATCACCATTAAGTGGTCCTCTAAACTCATATATACAGCTTTGCCATGTGTGTGCATGTATCGCTACGCACAGTATTTTGACTGATCACAAAAACATCCTGCTATGTTTTGCGATGGCACTGCTCCAGGCACAAGACAAGGTTCCTCTACAAGTGCAAATACACATCGTAAGTTTGAATGCCTGCAGTCCGAGAAAATTTACGCTGTACTCACTGAGCATTTTAACTCTAACACCATACACAAAATCTTTTTCACAGAATATTTGCCACAAACCCAACATGAGCGCTTGGCTGTTTCCCATTCTCAGCTTTTTCAGCCAAGACGTTTCGTTTTGGTGTATGTACACATGAAAATTACACCAAGCTCGGTCGAATACATCAAGCACTGTGGAACCGAGCAGTATTCCATGCTCAAAAACAAGAAAAAACAACCGGCTTAGGTGGAAAAAGCCAATGCACTGCGCCGGCGGCAGTGTCGCATGTCGCGATGTCGTTTTCTACATCACAAGGACTGCAGTGCCAGTCTTTCCAGTGGTGGCCCTCGAAGCCAACATATCTTCCCTTTCCCTGTGCCACTTTGTGGGATCCTACTCCTCCCTTGTTTTCTTTTTGTTTAGTTTAACGCTGCTCTACTGGTTGTAAGCGGTGGCTTCATCTCTTCCTGGGTATCCAGAGGCTTTGCATAGGCCTCCTTGGGTTCTTTTGCCTTGAATCCTTTGTACTCTCCAGATGGCAGGGTGACAACAAAAGAACCCAAGAAGGTAGGGTACCCTTAGCTCTTGGGGCCTCCAACAAGAAAACTGGAATAGGTTTTATTGCTGGTGCCTAAGTGGCCTTGCCTATTTAGTCATGGGTTCTTTTGTTTTCACCCTGTTTGGGATATAACAAAGAATGCACGTACCCATCCCTTCGGGTCCCCTACAATAAGGTAGGGGCGGCAGACCACAGCACTTGGAATGTTTGTCTTAACCCATTCACTTCCGCAGCTTTGGTGCCCCTTCCCACGAGCTGTACCGCGCATTTTTTGACACAACGGACTGGCGTGTATGGTGTTGCGTAGAAACGTGCGAAACTCGGGTTATTGTGTTCCGATTTAACACTTTTTGTTTTATTTAGTTTGGGAATGTCTCCTGGAAGCACTGCGCTCGATTGTGGCAAATGTTGACGGTCTTGAAGCAGACAGGCTTGGTATATACACAGACTGCTTTCAGAATCAGTGGTGCTCCCACTGTCACTCTCATCCCCGCTACTTCCTTGGTCTGAGATAGGTTCTGGATTTATCAATATAGTGATCACTCTGAAAAACGAGTTCGAGAATTTTTTCAGACGTGAGGCCGTTCTTCTTTCACGAAACCACGCTTCAGGCGCAGTGGACGACTTTGCAATGGAAGCGGAGCCAGCAACTTAAATTCTTTTTTCTTCAAACAGTCAAGTCCAAAAATAGCTGACAACTATGTCCATCTGGTGTAAAAAAGAAGAAACCATCTGACAAGAGTATTGAGAAGCGCGCCTTCTACGGGGTCTTATACAAACAATGCTTTACCCGGAGGTCGGCGAATCGCGAGCTTATCGCACTTTGGCCTCGGCGGAGGTAGCCAGCAGTTTGCCGGGTTTGGAAGCAAATGGGTTAACAAAAGGGTACCTGTGAGGGCATTCGCCTTAAAGGGCCCCTAAACAACCCCGACGTCCAAAATTTGTCTTAAAGATATAACTGCGCTCCTGTGTGATGTCGAACATGCTCTCGCAAGAATTTTGCGAATAGGTGCAATAATAAAGAAGTTGCACCGGTTTAAGTGGCCACTTGCATTGGTTTCGTTTTCTCGGTCGGCCTCCCCACCCTTCTCTGCCGAGGAGAGGGTAGGTGCGCTGCGCCATCATGACTTCACCCACTTTTGACACGTGACATGACGTGAGCAATTGACGTCATTGACGCTTGCGCTGCAGTTCCGGTTGCTCCGGCCAGTGCTGCTCCGGCGCTCACGCCGGTAGGATGGCCACAGGATCTGACATAGACCTGGTTTCGACCAATCAACGAGCTGCAACTGCGCAAAGTTGTTTGCCGTAGAATGTGACCACACCTCGGATGCGAGGGCGACTGGTCAATCGCAGGAAAGAGCCGCGGAAATTGCTTTTTGAAATACGGCGTCTGTGTGGCGCGCAGCCCTGTCATATTCACAGAATGTGATCGCCGCAACCTTCTCTATGATTGAGTTAGCTTGTTTGGGCGGCTTAAAAAAAAAGAGTAAGAGCCTGTTTAGTGGCCCTTTAAGATTTTTTTTTTTTTGCATTGAGTCTATGGAAAACCAGACGAACATACCTGTTCTTAGTTATATCCCAGGATTCACCTTTGTTTTAACAGGAGTTCAGTTTATATTGCAACCATGTATATCGGAGTTGTTCATTTGTGGGGAGTTTATTTATTTATTTATTTATTTTAGTATGTATGTACAGATACCGCTGTCTTGTAATTGTGACATTGCAGGAGTGGTTGCAGAAAAACACACACGGAAAGAATTACAATGTCAAAGCACAAAACTACACACCTGTTCTAAAAACTGTGGATGTGGTAGTTGTCACATAGTACAGTTGAACTCCGCTGTTACGTTCCTCACTGCTGCGCTTTCCCGGCAGGCTCTTACATTGTTTTTCATCGGTCCCAGCATAGCTCGCGTAGGATCCCATGTATTGCAAACCCTGCTGTTACGTTGCAACTGTTGGCCTCTTCCCGCATGATGTGTCGCAACCTGGCTCGCCGAACCCACCCGGGCACCGCCATTTTGATTTGACTTTTGACAGTCTTGGTCATGCTTGGCAGGAATCGCCACATCACAGCCTTGAGGTCTTCAACGATGTCCGCACTTCAGCTCGTGATCGGCGGCAGTTCAGGCTCTTATTTTGCGAAGTCGGGCTCATTTGCAACCAGCAAAAGTAAATATAGTGTTATGATTACATCTGCTCGCACTTTTTTCAAGGCTGTCGGCAGGTATGCGACATTGTCAGCGCCGTGTACCTGCCTTGTTTTCATGGGCATGCTGGTGGGTGTGGACTGCGAGGCCATCGTTCATACCACTAGACGTGACCCGTCACTTAACGTCACGAGAAAGATGTCCTGAAATGCAAAATAAATAAACAAGCACTGAAGACTTAATGTGAAAGCACTATCAAGCGATTGTGGGCCCAACACTCCCAGCTGACCAGCCGTACTTGCATGTGCGCGGTGCCGGAACAGAATGCGGTGATCGCCATGACGGGGTGACTTGCCTCCAAAATCGGTACGTCGCGCTGGAACTGAGCCTCAGAGATCATAGTTTTGAATGCAATCTCTGAGGCCATACTTCCTCTCATCATGGCGCTGGAGGATATAATGGCGGCCCATTCAATGCTCTCGACAGCCACGAAATTCCGAATTATGGAATTGGACTAGAAACCGTCTGAAATATTGGTCATCTTAACACATTAGGTCTGTGGGGGCCCTGGTGGTATGCAGCAGCTATCGGAATTATCGTCGTCCCAATTATTGGTTAGTGCCTGCAGATGGCTCACCTAGCTGAAATGCATTGTTTGAAGTCAAAGCAGACCTGTTCTCATTCATTTTCGGAGCTTTCCGCACTCTTGTGTTTTCCCAGCCGTTACGTTTTTTTTCCTGGTCTGCCGAAAAACGTATGAGTGGGGTTCCACTGTACTGTCAAGTTTATTCCTTGTTTCAACTGTGCATGGGAAAAAGGAATATTTAAGACAATCAATAAATGACCGTAATGGTACAATATTCAAATGATCGGACCGGCGAGACACACGGGTAGTATGACAGGTGAAAGAAATTGGAGTAGATATACAGATTTGTGCACAATATTATGTAACATGATAAGCCGATCACACAATCTCCAATGTTCTAAGCAATTCAGGAATAAAATATGGTAATACTCTGAAGCAGAAAAGGTGCTGTTATAACAGTTAAAAATGAATCTGATTTTTCCGCTGGACAGATTAAAGCTGATCTGTATTATTTGCAAGTTGCAGGGGTGAAATGTCCAAGTTCCTTGGCATCTTTATGTCTGCATTGTGGAACATGACAGTTTTTGGTTGTTCACATTATGTATATAGTGATACAGCCGGCGCACCAAAACAAAACTGTACTTTTGTGTACTTTTGCGATACGGTGTATGGCTACATGCGCCATCCTAATGCCAGCGTTGGCCAGCATTTACCATAGCATTCGCCCGAGAGCTCCTGATGTGTAGCGCCACCGTGGTTGCCTCTGACAATAGCACTTGTCATATGCCTCCTGTTGAAAATACTTTCATTTGGCAGGCTGCACCTTTTTTTTTCATTGATTGGCTGCGACAGTACCATCAGCTTTCCTTTAGTCACTACGGTGCTGCCGAGATGCCTGATAAGCCTGTGTTGGTGCATGAACTGCTCAGTATCCTACTTGTAATACTTGGCTGGGCATAGACACTACCCTCACTGACTGCTTCGTATGACATTCATTTGCACAATACGTGTGATCTGTCGGATTTTTTTTTTCATTTTCAGTGATTTTTAGATGATAGGGATATATCTCCTCATAAAGGAATTAACGTTCGCTTTGCGAAATCTTATGTGGATTTATGTAGCAAATTTTGCTGTAATATCTTTAGAAAAGAGGTTTTGCACACCGCAATAGCTTGTGCCCTGTCCCTACTATGAATGAAAGGAAATGCTTGTTTCAGCCTGTGTGTGTGCCATCTTAATAGAACAGTTACTTCACTAATTGCAAGTAGATTTCTTTTCTGCAGTTGCGGCTCCAAAACTTTTCATATTCCATGAGGCCTTGTGAGGTTATTGCACTTAGCACCATTCTTGTGATCATTTATCTGTATTTGTTGATATTATACACACGGGATTGCTGCTGTACACAAGGTTCTGGATTTGATTCTTGGCTGCTGCATATTCGTTCTGACAACTATGAAGGGGAAAAAAAAAGTTGCTACGCTGCAAAATGCAAAGCAAATGGTTGAAACAAATACAGTGGAACCCCGCTGTTACGTTCCTCACTGCTGCGTTTTCCCGGCTGTTACGTTGTTTTTCATCGGTCCCGGCATAACTCCCATAGGGTCCCATGTATTGCGAACCCCGCTGTTACGTCGCAACTGTGGGCCGGTTCCCGCATGATGTGTCGCAACCTGGCACGCCGTACCCACCCAGGCACCGCTATTTTGGTTTTACTTTTGACAGTCTTGGTCACGCTTGCAGGAATCGCCGCCTGCTAATGGCTGCCGAGATAACGTGAGTGCCAGCGCTATCTCGGCAGCCGAGCGACACTCCCTCCCCACCCCCCGCCTTTGCGTCTTTTCATGCTCGTTAAAGACGGGCGGGCCGTTTCCTCCCCGCTTCGACTGCAGGCGTCCCGATAGGGGTTATGTTATGGCCGCCTGCGAGCGACAGAGATGGGCCGTGCGCGTTTGATCTCTGCTTCAGCCGTTTTCGTCGACCCCACTCGCGCGCTTTTATTCTAGCGACCGTACTTTGGGCTCCGGGGGCTTCCGGAGAAAAGAATCTGAAAAGGGGATATCGCACTCGCAACCCCTTGTGCGTATGACTGCGCTCGCCTGCGCCGCGAGGGGCTGCGACCGCGTGGCTGTCCAAAGTCTGTCCGTGCGCTCGCCGTCCGGCCCGAGCCGAGGCGCAAAATATGCGAGGATTTTTTTTTGTAAAGCTGGCTAAATATCAGGGGTCCACAAATTATGCGAGGGTGCAAATTATGCGGGTAAATACGGTAAACAAGCACTGACGACGGAACGTGAAAGCGCTATCGAGCGATCGTGGACCCGACGCGACCAGCCGTACTCGCAATCACAAACCACGTGCGGGGTGCCAGAACAGGATGCGGTGATCGCATTGATGGGGCGACTTGCCTCCAAAATTGGCGCGTCACGCTGGAACTAAGCCTCAATGATCACGGTTTTGATTGCAATCTCTGAGGCCATACTTTCTCTCATCGGGGTGCCGGAGGCCACAATGGCGGCCGATTCACTGCGCTCGACAGCCACGAACGGAGTCCGAATTATCGAATTTAGAGCTAGAAACCATCCGAAATATCGGTCGTCTTAACACATTAAGTCTATGGGGGCACTGGCGGTACCGCGCGGCTGTCCGAATTATTGGTCGGTGACCTAGATGGCTCACCTTGCGGAAATAAATTGTTTGAAGTCAAAGTGGCCCTGTTCCAATTCATTTTTGGAGCTTTCCTAACTCTTGCCCCCGGTCCGCTGAAAAACGTATGACGGGGTTCCACTGTATTCAACTTCGCTCGTTCCCTCATATCATTGCTCTCAGTGTTTTTGCCAGTACGTAGTGCACCCTGTCAGCAAATAGCATATTTTTGTGTGCAGGAATGAGCTCCATGCACGTGGAGAAGCGCACTTTCAGCTTGCGGCAGCATGCGCACGAGAGGCGCAGGCTGCATTTTGGCGATGTCGACTGCAGCAACACATCGTCGTCTAGCTCTCTCTCCCCAGATGACACTGCTGGATCGTCCTCTTCGGCTGGAGACAGTGTGTACCAGGTACGACTGCTTTCTCCTTTATTCTAAGAACACTTTCATTTTTCGTGGAAGCATTTTTTCTTTCTTTCTTCTTTAATCTTTTCTGGGAGAATGCATCAACGTTGACTGATCTTTTAAGCATGAAATTCGTTCAGCTGCCATTGTTGGCAAGTTGGCAACCTTGAACCAAAAGCCAGATCCCATATCCAGGCACGCAAACGACTGCAGGTCACCATCACACATTAGGCCGAGCAGACGGCTGCGATCTCCTTTGAAAGAAAAAAAATTATTGTCATCTGCTGGAGTGAGAATCTGAATATCTGTGGGATGCAATCAGTGGTGTACATTATGACCTTAAATCCAGCAATAGCAATGCAACATAAACCGACACGGCACTTATGTTACACCTTTATCACGGGCTCTCAGTGCGTATACATTTACTGATTGTTCGTTTGTAAGGTTTCGCAGCAGAACGCATTGTCAAATACCGCAGTACATCTTACTTCATAAGCGCTAGCGAGCAGTGGTAAAAATAATTACTGCTGTGGTCTAATGTTAATGATGTTCAAATATTTAGGCCGTCCAACCTTGTAAACCTCCTCTTTCCTGTGTATGGATTAAATTGACTGACACTTGGATTAAAGCTTTTGGCGATTGGGTTAAACGCGGTGGCACTTGGATTAAACTCAATGGCCCATGGCCTATTTGTGCTGGCAGTTGGATTAAATATGTCAGCGCTCAAATTAAGTGTTTGGCACATAGATTAAATACTTTGGTGCTCAGATTATTTATGTGGCGCTCAGATTATTCGAGCTGGCACATGGATTAATGTAAGCGGGAAAACCTGTCGTCTATTGCAGACTAGATGCAAGCCAGCCTTTTTTGTCTTTCACTGCTCAAGGATTGTGGCATATCCTTGAGTATAGCAGCAGTGTCCACCAACCATAATGTTCAGGAAAAGGAGAATAGTTCACCTTATTTTCTCTCGGTCAAAGAAACCGATCATGAAGGCACTGATCCGCCAGAAGCAGATGCCTTGTCTACCATACTTGAGCATTCAGGTGTTGTACTTGAGTCAGTCAGGTATTTTTTACAGCAATCTGCAGAATTATTTTGCTGCTAATTGTCTTCGAAGGATTGTCAGCATAGTGGGATGCAGTGAAGGATGGGCAGCTATGTAGTTTTCTTGTTGCATCTGCTATATTGTGATGCTTTCATGTTTGTGTCGCACGTCACAACATGGCCCAGAATTATAGCTGTGTCTGTGTGATCACTAGTATAGCATGTAACTACTGTTTCTGCTTGTGTAAGCAAGAAAGGCGAAGCTGTGTACCATTTGTGCCAAGGCCCTACACTTCCAACTCACTCTGCAAAGGCCATATTATGTTAGAGGTGCTCGGAAACACTTGTGACCTCCTATGGCTGATACGCAGGCTCATTTTGAAGGGAAGTGGCCATTGGATATAGCCTGAGATTTGTTAATTTCATTCAGGTGAAAGCGGGACTCCTGTGCCAAACTGCGCCAAACATGGAAAAGTGACTGAATTCGCGCCACGCTGTGCCAGAACAACTTAAGACAATTTGTTTCTCGAAAAAAAAAAATGCAACTGTTCACATTCTGCCTGCTGCCCTACAGTGGCTCGTGCATAATATTGCACATTTTGGCATTTCTGCCAAGTGAGCACTGTGTGTGCATGAAAATTCCCAGGTGTCGTCTGTGCTCATAGCCAGGTCTAGTGCTCATAACCAAGCAGCCTGGCGCTCCATAGATGAGCTAAAAATAATCAAAATGATGCAGAAGGTGCTGCAAATGAACTAGATATTACTATGGTTCCTATTGAATTAGACCAGGCCTGCACTGCAGCAAGTTGAACAGGTTGACTTCTCAGTCAGAAACTGTCGCAGTGTGTTTTCAGGCATATGTGCCCAATGGCTGAGTCATTCTGATGTGAAAGGACAATGGCAAGGTATAGGAAGAGATTAGAATAGCTTGATGGCTGCTCACTGGATCTGTGCCGATATGCGGTGACCCATAAATCACATTACCACATTGACTGGAATGCGTATCTTGAGAATATTTACCACTATCTTCATGAGTGTTGGCGCAGTGATATACAGTTTAATCGTAGTGTCAGTGATGTTTGCGATTTTGCAGAAAAACATGTGCGGAGCCACCTTTTCATCCACTGTTCCATATGCTATGGTTGCGATGAGCACTTCTACCACACTGCGATTTCATTGGCTCATGCCAAGAAAAACAGTTTCCAGTGGCATTTGGAGCAATGTGTGTTGTTTAGGGACACTTCTAGCTCTGGAGTCGCGTTAGCACAGAGAATTCCTTTGTTCAATTTGATATGTGTGTGCAACCAAAGTGAGGAAGAAATTCTATCTTGTATGACCATGTGATAGTGTGTGGTGCCAAGGAATTTTTCAGAATTTTAATTTCAGCTTAAACAGTAGCAGAGCAGACGGATGACTTGTCTGTTGTTCCTGGACGCAAGTGTCTGTGTCGCGCACAGCGCTTGCTGCTGCATAGCCGATCCTTCTTACTTAGTTGTGTGCACTGCATTGCATACTCCTGCCGTCGCTGCTGGTGCATTTGCTTGTCTAAGAGTGTTCTCCAGACACCCCGAGACAAGCAAGCTCGTCCCATGATTGCAAGCTCAACTTATGTTCGTAAGCTCATCTCATGATCGCTTACAGGTGTTGCGAGTGCAGCAAGTATCTTGTTGGGCTGATGCCACGATGCCGAGTGGCAGTTGCGCATTTCGCATCCATACGCTGCACATGGGTCCTGCAGAAGGAGGTGTCTCATGTAGTGGTGTACTAGTTTCGATTGTCGCCACATTCCGCTTGCTGCCGAGCAGATAGCTGCCATTCCACATCGTGATAGGCATGTACCACGCAGGCGTGCTCAGCGGTAGCAGTCATAACACCTTTTGCCATTTTGATTGCTTATCTGTGAAAGCATTTTCACACTGATTCCAAAATCGGAATCACTGATCAGTAAAATTCAGCTTACCTTGAATAAGATTGTTGCAGTAGGGCGAACTTGCTTTTTATTCTAGTTTGTTGTAAATTGAAAGTTTGCTTCCATTTTCCACTGAAGTTTGGACTGCATGTTCCAAACCACTGCAAAATGAAATTTTATCTGCTCCATGTGGAAATTTAGTTTGTGGCAAACTGCTCCAAAACGTCATTGTGCTTGTGCTAAACTTGAGTTTTTAATGTACCAGATAGCTCTAAGATACAACTTTATCAGATCTGGGAATTGCTCCAAAATGGCTTTAGGCTGTCCCACCCCTGAAATTATGCTCATGGGCTTCAAACAGCCAACGAAATTACCATATTTACTCAAATCTAACGCACACCTTTTTTTCGATAAAGCTGGTCCAAAAAACATATGTGCGTTAGAATCGAGTGTGAACGAATGACACCATTGCCATATCGCCGTCAGCATCAAAATGGCCACCTCCTACATGCTTCGGACACTGTTGAACAGTAACCAGCAAAAAAGCCAGCGGTTCAGTGGTCTTTGGCGTGCATAGTATCTGTAGTTTCTATGTCGTCTCTGGTCGTGCGCATAACGACGCTATGACGCACATGATATGTAGGCCAATGATGCTTGCCACGCTGGCTTGGCTGTCTTGCGGCCAGCCAAGGTTGCTATGTCACCAATGTGATCTCCGAGATGCCCAGCCGTACCAGCTTTCGGTAGCGCTCGCTGGTGGCCGTAACAGGGGAGTAGATATTTCCCATCACCGCACGCAAAACGGCTCATCATGGCATTTCTCCCTCATCTGTGCTGAGCCTGGGCCTCTCAGTTGTGCGTGCTGCATGACGTCCGAGATTGCATTGAGGCAATCTTGCAGACCACTTCTCGACCATGCTTAGGCTTAGCTGTGCTAGCCTATGCAGCACAACATTTTTAGAACCAGGGCAGGTGGAAAACAGTGATGTTGTGCGGCGCCGCCACCGTCAGTGACAAAAGTGGCGCTAGTGTTACAGCAGGCTCGACCAGCCCAACCAGCTCCACCAGCTTCATTCACTTTAGTTAGTGGCGAGTGCGTGTTATGCAGTCGACTGAGTGTGCTGTGGGCTTCCTGTGCACAGTTTTTTCACTGTTACTTGTGTTCGTCATGCAGGGCGTGTTGTGTTTCAGGCTGCGCTGAGTTGTTACAAGACATGCAAAACACCACGCCATTTCTTTTAGGCTCCGCGTGACCTCGATCAACGCGTGGCATGGGATCGTACTATTCCTCATGCGGATAAGAAGCTATCCGACAAATCACGTGTGTGTGTTACGTTCGTTTTACTTGGTTATGCGCATGCATTTCTACTTTAAGTTTCTCGCTGGAAGAAACAATCTAAGTAGGCAGGTGATCAATTTTTAAAGAGAAGGTGGTTTGGTGGCAGTGAACTTGTGTTCGGTTCCCACCTTCTCCTTCCTCCCACTTCTCTTCTTCCTAGTAGAGCCGAGCTCCCCCGGCTGACGTTGCCGCTGTGAAGTAGGATGGGTGGAAGTCTTTTTCCCTACTGCCTGTCCGTTGTTGGTTACGTTGTCTCTACTTGAAGGATGGAGACCACCAGCCGTTTTGTCACACAAACTCATCTTGACTTTATATACAAGACGGTGTATACATATCTACAGACAGCAGCTCGGTTGGTAGGACCTAGGTGGAACCATCGCTTCGATTTGGCAGAGCCGACCAGTGCATAGCACTGCTCCTGCGACCAGAATCACCACCCGGACTAGGGCTAGATGTCCTCTCTAGCACTTTCCATGTTCCAACCTTTCAACCTTCCAGCCTCCTGATAGGAATGAGGGGCCACCTTTTAAACCACTGGTTGCTCCGTCTCTAAATCCCTGACGGCAAATCACAACCGTTTTTAGAGTGGGCACTCCTACATCCCCCTCTCCTTTTCCTGCACACTTGGCGGGAGGAGAGAGGGTCCGTGCGGAAAACACTGCAACTTAAGGGGGAACACGGCTCTTAGAGACCGAAAATCGGCCGAAAAATCGGATTTTTAATGTTTTCATTTTCGCGTTCCTACTACAATCCCACATGTGTCTGCAAACTTTTACGAAAAAATACTGCAGCTGTGGCACTTTAAAGTTTAAAGGGCCACAGCTGCAGCAGCAAATTTTAAATCGATATTACGGCATAAATAGGCCGTATTTTTCCGTAAAAATGTGCAGACATATGCGGGATGGTAGTAGGAACACGAAAATGAAGACTGAAAATCCTATTTTTCGGCCGATTTTCGGTTTTTAAGAGCCGTGTCCCCCCTTAGGTACATAACACAGTACAAACAACACGGGCAGTAGCACTACACAGAGTGCATTGTACAAGCAATGGCTACATAATCAACCAGCATCGAGCTAGTTTTGTCTGTCTAAAACTCTCGCAAGTCACCAGCAGCTCTATTCTTGTGAGCCACTTGTGTGGCTCTGGTGCTGCTTTATGAATTTCTATAAACAAATGAACACTTTCTCTGAATGCCCAGCCACAGTGGTCTAGTGGCTATGGTACTCGGCTACAGATCCGAGGGTCGCGGAATCGAATCCCGGCCGCGGCGGCTGCATTTCGATGGAGGCGAAATGTTGAGGCCCGTGTACTATGCAATGTCAGTGCATGTTAAAGAACCCCAGGTGGTCAAAATTTCCGGAGCCCTCACTACGGCCTCTCTCATAATCAGAGCTGGTTTTGGGACGTTAAACCCCACATAACAACTTTCTCTGAATGGGCTACGGCAGCTCATCCCACATGGTTATATGTTGTAAACAAACTTATTGCTTAGCATTTGTGATGATGGTGCTTGTGTAACATGAACAGCGCTCCTAATCTGTGTTAAGTGCTGCCATACCAAACAAATAATACGTATGTTCCACTATCACTCGGCATACTTTTGTCCAACTGCACTTGATACCGCAGGAATACCTGAATCAGCGATGCTTATACTAATACGCGCATTAGCGACTTTACGGCGGAAGCCATTCCACATAGTCTAAGATTGTTTAAAGTGAATTGCTTTAATTTATCTCAAAATTCATTTGACGCCATGCGAACGTGGTGTGACTACAGGCTGTAAAGTTTAACAAGCCATCGCGCCTGGCGCAAAACTCGTGCCTGGCCGAGAAATGCAGGGATGTGCCACCCATGATTGTATTATCGTTTATCGTGATGCAAATGTTTATTGTGATGTTAGTGGTGTGTTGGTACCATGGCGTGCCATTTTTGATAAATACCACGCGAACAAGACGACCTTGTTTGACATGGTCCTATGTTTGGTAGTACAGTGATACCTCGCTAACTTGAAGTTGTAAAAACCGGGGAAAATTTTTTAGATAAGTGGATTTTCGAGACAAGCAAAGTTGCACAAATCACCGGAAAATCGAGCGCTTCTACTTACCGGCTCTTCAGCAGCAGCATCTAATCTTTCTTCTTGTGAAGGTTTGAAAGAGAAGAAAATATCATACAAGATACGTTAACTGGCTGGGATTTGCGGCACTGCCATTTTATTTAGCAGAGAAAAACTGCTTAATGCTGGTCTGCTTTGTAGTTGGTCATCTGTCTCCACCTCTGGCAAACCGGCGGCACGTGAAAACCCGGTGTGCGCAAAGCAGTTGACGATAGCCGCTGCGCGCTTGCACTTCTTGCACTGCTTTAGTGACGCCATGCTCGCCGCACTCATGCTAAGTAGCTGCTCCTCACAGTCGGCGAAAAATTCATACCACGTGCGATGCGCAGATTCAACAGAAATCATACCTCTGAGAGAAAAATCATATGCACTGCACAAAGTGAATGAGACAAACTGCGCCATGTGTGGGCAGAGAGCCTGTTCTGCGCGTGTACCCATGGTGTGCCGCACGACGTACCACAGGGTTGCTTGACAAAGTCGATATGTCGCTAGGCTCTGACTTGACGTCCGCGGAAAGGACCGACTTCTTGGCAGGTTCAGCTAAAAAAGAAAAAAAAAATCGAGGGACTTCAGGCGCTGCAGCATCGCGCAAATCTTGTGAAATGGTCCAGCGGAAGAACTTTCGTTCCACTCTCAGTCAAGATTTCAAGATATCCGCAATCCGACCCAAAAATATTTTGAGATAGAGGGCAACAAATATATGGGACGTATAGGAAAAGGTTCAGTGCCGCGGAAAATTTCAACTTAGCCAATTTTTTGAGATATGCGAGTTCAAGTTAACGAGGTATTGCTGTATTTGTGCTGGTGCAATGGCAGTCACTTTTCGCGTTTGATTATGAATATAAGGTTTTTGCCTTAGTGATTGCAATCTCTAGTAGATACGCGGTGGTTCTACGATCCAGTAAATAAAAGTAATAGACCCTTTTCATAAACTGTAAAGCTAGCTTCCCTGGAATGCAACTTGCCCTACTAATGGCGGCAGCTGCCTTTGTTTAAATGCTGTCAAAATTAAAGTTGCACATGCTGCGACCCGATTTTTGGGGATGTTTGTATCAGAAGGGCTGTGTCGACATTTTACATGCCCTATCGCAAGCAAATTGCGCTTGCACACGTTGTTTGCCGGATCGCCAATGCCGCCATTAGTACGGCAAGCTGCATTGCAGGAAAGCTAGCTTGCAGTTTATGAAAAGGGTCTATAACACCCATGATGCAAACGACTAAAATCCGACTTGGACGGTTGCTCCCTCATCGGTTTCGCACAGTACAACGCGTTTCCGTCTGCTAGCGGCAGCCTGCTGTGCCGCCAGTGCCACCAAACCGGAAGTTGTCCCTGTGCCGCACGACGCGTATGGCGGAGCTGGGGAGCTTTGCAACTGACCTGGTTCCAAAAATGTTGGTGCAGCACGCATGGCAGCATGCGGCAGCGGACGAGAGGGAGCTGCGACAGCACAGAGGAATGTAGCACTGCGAGTAAATGATGTTACCGCCGCTTACACGCGGCTATGCCCGGCAATGTGCGGCAGTTTTATTGGGATGCAGGAATTATGAATCAGTGAGCCGAATGCCTTCGAGACACCGTGGATTAAGTGAAACGGGAAAGCCACAGCGCGGCCGTTCGATAAGGACTGCAGGGGTTCAAAGTTGGCGGTGTGTTCATTATGCGAGTGTGTTCATTACACAAGTATGGCAATTGTTTTTATTAATGGATGTGAGAAGGTTGATTACCAAGGACTTTTTTTTTTCCCGTGTCACGAAAAAATGGGTGTGCATTACAATCATTGTATCACTATTTTTTTGGTTGTGGGAAACGGAGGCACGTTACAACCGAGGGCGCAGTAGAATCAAGTGAATACGATAATTGATCAGTCATTCACCAGGAAGAAGTACCAACATGCGTTCATGTGAGCAGCAAGCCTAATGTCAAAATATGTGATGATATTTATCTATATAACAGGTTTATTTACGTTACAGGGTTAGTGCAATCAAGATTAGAAGCAATCGGTAATGTGCATCTGCTGTATGGTTTGTTTGTGCAACAGATTGTAATCACTCTTACTCTGAGCCGACTTCTGCGAGGACTGATGTAGTCGCCACCTGATTTTCCAGACATGGTGGGGATGGAGAAGTACAGTAGACTCGATAATTCAAACTCTGTGCTGATTCCAACTTTCGGTTAATTAAAAAAAATTGAAGTTTTTGGTTGCCCTGCAGTGTTTTCTCTTGCCCCTTTCTTCATCCATGTTTGGTGTATATTTTGTTCCTTTCTTCATCCAGGTTTGGTGTGTGCTAATACTAGCAAAAATATGCTTTATCAACTAGCCCACCAGTCTGTCCTTCTGTAGTATAGGTACATTGTCATAGCTAAGCGGCTTTCTTGCTGCAAGATGACCCAGCATATGGTTTCATCATCCGTGAGATCGGGGCACAAAACGAGGTTGTCATCAACATGAGCAAAGTCCGAGATTGCACATTAGTTCTCTACCCTTTCGCTTGATCAGCACCATTGATCGGGCTGTCAAGGTCATCTTCCACGAGTCCTTCCGAAGCGCAGAAACATATGAGCTTGAAGCACCATGCAATCTTCTTCAGCTTCACTGCCTTCCACGTATCGGCCACATACGTGCATGTGCAAAGGCATGTAAGTTATCAAAGACATGCTCGATGTTAGAAGAGAAGCGTAGGGGAAGATGGAGGCTTGAATTGATGAACAGATTGCTAAAAACGATGTGGAACAGGGAATGTCACCGGAGCCAACGTTTCGACAAGTGGACTTGTCTTCATTGCCATCCTGACAAGTCCACTTGTCGAAACGTTAGCTCCAGTCGCATTCCCTGTTCTACATCGTTTTTAGCTAGGTTGATCGATCCCTTCGATGTTGACGCTTTATGTGCAGAATGGCGTCCGATACACTTCAAAGCATTGGCAAAAATACAGTGACTCTCGATACTCCAAACTCAGTGCTAATTCCAATTTTTGCCTAATTAAAAAATTGTATTTTTTTGGTTGGCCTGCACTGTTTTCAGTGTATTTAAAAGCTGCTTAATTCAAGCCAAACCACTCGGTCAATCCTGTTAATTCATACTTATGTGCATATTCATACATATGTGCAAAATGCCATCTGTAATGTTAGCATGGCTTGGCAAACCTTTAGCAATGCCTGCATGGAACTGGAACCAGGTTGACCATTGAGGAGGGTCAGCAGGGAAGACGAGGTGGCGTAGAGAACAAACAAGAAACATTTAATAGATTGCTACGGGTGAGCGAGGCGCTCAGAGGAACATTACAAACATGCGCACTGCAACTTACTGGAATGAAGGGGGTTGCCGAGAGCAACTGCTTTGGTGACACGTTCCCTCTTTCCTTTTATACCCTTTCGTGAAACGTCCCCGGTGTTCGTCATGATACTTCCTTGTCGGAACGTGTCATTGGTTCAGCAGATGCGCCGGCGCCTTGCGGGTCGGCGGCGGCAGGGTGAGGGCGAGCTTCTGAAGGAGGAGAGAAGGGCTTACGTCTACAGCACATACACAGTACACACGCACAATCACCACATGCGATGGGCGCATTAGAACACGCTAGCTCGCTGGTTCGGCTTCATGGGCAAGCACCTTGCTTGGAGTTCGTTTTATGTTCCATTGCGCCGTTTCAATCGTAACACATCTGATACCACTCTAAAGCATTAACAAAAAGAAAACCTACCCTGCATCAATTGATGATAGTGTGCTAAAAATGAAAAGTGACCTTTCATTTTTGGTTTTGACAGCTAAGGGGGAGTGGGGATAGCCTCTGAAGCTAAAGTGCAGCATGCGCTTGCCAATCTTGAAGGCTATAGAACGGGCCATCGGCACTGAAGCATGGTCAAGCCAGCCAAACATTCAACATGGCGGCTTTCACAAGGGAGCGGCATGGCCCGACATAAGCTATTTACAGTAGAACCTCGTTATAACGAACTATCGGATATAGCGAAGCAATTGCAATTCCCCTTGAAATTCCTATAGATGGAATTGATATTGGTTATAACGAACTAATGCTTATAACGAAGTGATTACCGCTCTCCCTTCAACTTTGTTATAACGAGGTTTTACTGTAGTCTGAAAAATTGGTTGCAAGGATGCATTAGCTCTGGATGGAGCATTTGTGAAGTCTGAAATATCCTGGAAGTCCAAATTTTCGGAGTTCGGATTTGTCAGGGACTAAACCTGGGGTTTCCATTTCGAAGTAACTGTTGTGGATAACTAACGCATTTGAATTATTGGAAGTTTCCTCCGGTTTAAATGCAAAGGGCTGTAGTGGGACAAGGGCGTTGCTTCGAGTTAACCATAACTTTGAATTAATTAGCTTTTACTGTAGGCATACTTTCGTCATAAAAGAAACTGCTCTGTGTAATGGATGGTGCTACGTTCATGATGCACTGATTAAAATTAGGGGTGTGCAAATATTCGAAATTTCAAATAATTACCGAATAGCGTTTGCTATTTGATTCGCACTTGAAATTTTACTATTCAAACTATTTGAAGTTGTTATTTAAGGGAAAAAATACGCTATGTCTCGTGAAAGGTGGTCCATTCCTGCATGGGTGTTATGCACCGCATAACACCCATGTACAGCGGTGAAGTTACCACTCGCGTTACTGTGGCAGAGCTAACACCCGTGTACTGCGGCGAAGCTAGCTCAGCTTCCTGTTGCACAGTTCCGTTGGACTGTTCTTCAGGAGTTAGGAATGACACTGTGGGAACGTACTAGTCGCACTAAAAAATTCTTTGGCCATGTCTTATATTATAGTATTATTAAAATAAAAATTATAAAATATTAAAATAGTATTATTAAAAAAATATTCGAAAATTATTTGAAAAGTATTTGATTCGATTCGCACTTGAACATAAATTTTCGAATTCGCTTAGGACTCAAAATTTTGCTATTGGCACAGCTCTAATTAAAATACAAAAAAGTTGCCTTCTCCACTAGCTAGACACACTTGTGTAGCCAGCGTGGGTAAAAAATCTACGTATCTCCACAAAGTGAATCATGATGAGTGGGCAAAGCACTGGGGATCGTTCAGTGTTACTGTAAATGACCCTTGCCATTTCCCACTCACACATGTAAATGAGTGACGTGTGTGTATATTACACACGCATTGTTATTCATGTTTCTGGTCTTTATGAGGTTCCTGCACTCCCACGTCATAGATTGTGCCAAGTTCCGGATTACTTTTAGTTAACGCGCACGCTGCAAATCCTTGTGGTTCAACTACGCACAAGAGAAATCTCCCACCGGAACTGCATTGCAGGTCAAGATCCAGCGCGTATTTGTATGGGGTGGCCGGTGAACGGTTGTGCAGTGCGAGCAGTTGGCTTTTTCAATCAAGAAACTCGCTAGCAGACGCTGCCTGCGTCGGCGTTGTCTCTCGTGGGCGAGGGCGCGTTATCGTTCCTTGCGAGCTGGTACAGATGATGATGATGAAGATTGTGGTTCGGTTGAGGATCTAGATTTTGTAGTGCATCGCCCCCTGGTGTATTCTTTGTATCATGTATTGTGCTGTCATATACTTGATTGATGTACACATAAAGTCGGTTTTTTACACAGATGTTTTCATTTTTCGTTGTGCAGGTGTTCACGTTTGGTTTCCATTTTCGTTTTGTGTAGCGTGATGGACGCAAATGAAGACAAGGCTAAGCCCTAAGGAGCTTTGCCCCTAAAAACTGCTGCCTTATATTTTGATGCATATTTTTGATGAGTTGGTTGTGTAATGACTACATGTGAGTATGAAATTTATAAAAAATGGCAATATATATGAGTGAGAATCCTTTATGGAGTTGGTGTTTTAAGCACCAGTGGGACAATAAACATGGTTTATGCGAAGCCTTGTTCAAAACAAAGTTTCTCGCACCCAAGTACCAGAAACACCAAGGCGGCACTGCACTTGCTAGAAAACTTGCATAGGCAGGGGTGCTGAATTTCTGGCTAGGCAGTACTTTAAGCAACTGTGCCAGTGTCCAGTTCATTTGCTTTCCTCACATTTCTACAGCACAGCATGTGATGTGTTACAGGGTGGCAATTCCACGCTAGGAGCTGGTGAGGACACTGCCGAGGAAGATGTGGGTGATGATGAGGGGGAGCCACTGAGTTACCTGCAGCCTGTACCAACCCGTCAGCGGCGAGCACTGCTGCGTGCCAGTGGGGTGCGCAAGATAGATGCGCTCGAGAAAGAGGAGTGCCGTGACATTCGAGCATCACGGGAGTTCTGCGGTTGCGCCTGCAAGGGCCGTTGTTTGCCAGAAACCTGCTCCTGCTCTATTGCAGGCATCTCCTGTCAGGTGGGGCCACTTGCTGCTGTTACTCCATGAAAGACTTGCTGATTAGAATGCTGTGGTCAGGGCAATGAATGTTGCCAGTGGTGATTACTCTTTCTTGGCAGAAAAACAGCAATATCTTGGCACTGTGGTTCTCGAAGGGGGGGCCCGTGGACCTGTGGAGGTCTGAGTAGGCATGAATGGGGGTCTGTGCAACCTACACCCACCAGAAAAGTGCATACATTTAGGCCAATTCGTATGCTTAGCCTCTAACAGTTCTGGGCCTACTCCTGGGAACAGCATCGCCTCAGTTGGTCTTGTCACTCATATTTCATGTCACACAATGCATTGTTAATTTATAACCTCCCATCCCGTCCGTCTGAGCGAGGGTTCCCCCAATGTTTGCACCAGTGCCCGAAGGGGTCCCCGAGACATCCATAGTTAAACCCCTGCTTTACAAGGACAAAGAAATAGTGTGTTTACTTGCATGTAAATTTTTATTTAATGCATTGCAATGTGTTCATACGAGTACTTGTTGCTCTTTATTAACCATTACGACTCTGGAATGCATGTGACGATTAATGATCGTCCCTTTTCGTAAAAGGGTGACTCTAGCACCGAACTACTGTGAGCTGCCATGATGAGGGCATCATAGCAGATGACGTGGCTCTCAGAAGCTGTCCACATGTGAGTGCATGGCACTTCAGCTTTGTCAAATACTGAATTCTTTGTGTTTGTTCTTGGGATTCTTGATTATTCGAGCCGGTTGTACGATAATTCAAATGTGTCACATTCTGATGTGGTAGTGCTGAGGATGTGACAAGAGCAGTGAAAACCTAGTAAATATAAGAACCAGGGAAGCTGTTGGTGTATCACACATGGCAGAAAAGGGTACATGTATTCACTTTCAGTATTTTGCGATGGCTGTGACAATAACTACCATATTTTCCGGTGTATAAGACGCACCCCCCCAGTTTTCGCAAGTTTTCATGCAAAAATTAATATATAAGACACACCTTTATTCACTCACTTCCCGCAAAGAAACTTCGTAACGTGGGGCTGAGCGAGCATTGTAAAATGCCATACTTAGGTTTCTGAGCGCTAGTCCGTAAGAAAACTACTACACCAAACTTGCGAGAAAAAATAATGCACACCCACTAAAATGTTGCGCATGACTGCAGGAAAAACATTTTATTCGTCAAAGCCCGCAAAGTCCTTGTCCTCCGATGCGCTTTGGAATAGTTCAGCGAGCTCTGGCGGCAGCAACGCTGGGACTTCCTCTGTTTCCTCTTCGGAATCGCTGCTGCTGCTGTCGTCATCGAGGTCAGGGGCTGAGGATGCTTGCAGGCCTGCCTTGTGGAACCCTGCAGTTATGGTGGCCTGTGACACCGCGCACCAGGCTTCGCGCACCCACTTAGCGACCTCGCAAAATGAAGCACGCTTCATGCGTCCGGTGGCAGTATAGCTATGCTCGCCGTCGGACATCCACGACTCCCACAGGCACCACAGAATAGCCTTGAAACTGCGGTTACTGCCTCCAAGTTCTCAATTTTGCCGTGGCTTGGGCGGTCCAACGGCTGAAGCATTTTTGTCATCCCGCCTGGGATAACCGCAGCGGTGCAGTTTGTTGCCTTGATGCGCTTCAAAGTGAGCTCCGTTATATGTGCCCGCATGCTATCCAAGACCAGGAGGCCCTTCTTCGCATGGAAGAAACCGTCCGGTCGCTTAGAAAAGCATTTTTCGAGCCACTTGCCCATCATCTCTTCGTCCATCCAGCCTTTCGACATCACCGAGAAGATGATCCGCACATGGCGACAGTCAACTGCTAAGCTTCAGGTCATGAAGAGTGACAAGAAAGCTGACCGCGGCAAGAAATCACGATGGCCAGTCCTTGAGGGATGTCTTTACTCATGGATACTCGAGCAGTGTGCCCCAGGTAAGGCAATGTCAATGGTGCAGCTGCGTCTCAAAGCGCAGGCACTAGCTAAGGAGATGGGTGCCGTTGTTGGCGGGCCGTCCTGGCCCTCCAGATTTATGCACCGCAAAGCGCTGGCGATGAGGGCCCGCACAAGCATGTGCCAGAATCTGCCAGCAGACTTCAAGGACAAGCTTGAGAGATTCCAGGCTTTCCTTAAGAAAGCCATTGAAGACGATGGCATCGGCAACAGCCATATAATAAATATGGCCGAGGTGCCACTTACGTTTGACATTCCGATGGAAAGGAGTGTGGCACCTAAAGGTGACAAGTCCGTCACCATCAAAACTACCGGCCACAAAAAAGCGCACTTCACGGTTGTGCTCGCATGTTGCGCCGACGGGCAAAAACTTCCGCCAACGATAATATTTAAGCAGAAGACGATGCCGAAAGAGCCCTTCCCGCCTGGCGTCGTCATAGAAAAGAACGTGAAAAGCTGGATGGACGAAGAGATGATGGGCAAGTGGCTCGAAAAGTGCTTTTCTAAGCGACCGGACGGTTTCTTCCATGCGAAGAAAGGCCTCCTGGTCTTGGATAGCATGCGGGCGCATATAACGGAGCTCACTTTGAAGCGCATCAAGGCGAAAAACTGCACCGCTGCGGTTATCCCAGGTGGGACGACAAAAATGCTTCAGCCGTTGGACATCTCAGTGAACCGCAGTTTCAAGGCTCTCCGGATATGTTAGGGAAATATGCTCAGCGCGGACCAACCGAACAAATGATGTTGCAAATGGCGACTTCGACTAGCCCAACTCGCTGAATGACAGCATGGCCGGCGTGGCGGCTGAAGCCGAGCTGAACCCATCGCGCACCTATCGCCATCTTATGCCGATTTCACTAAGTACAGCTCACTGTGGTGCAGCCTCCGAAACTCGCGCAGCTTCAGTGAGCTGAGAACTCGCACGACGACATACTTTTCTTTTATTTTTCCGTTTTATGTACTTTGGTTTTGTTGTGGAACTGTAGTACCGGCACGTTAAGTCTTTGTTATTATAATTATGACGCATAATTCGCATCGGACTGCTCTAGTCATTAAAAAAAGAGAGACACATCAGCATCAACACGAGTTTCTCCCAAAAGAACTATGGGAAGATGACCGCCTTCGTAACTCGGCGGTAGAGCATCTGACGCGTCATCCGAAGGTCGTGGGTTCGGTTCCCACTGAAGGCAGGTTTGTCTTTTCGTCCGCTTTAATTCCTTTCTACTTACTCCACAATTACAATACTACAATTAACTTCCCCTATGCTTTCCTAGGCTTCATTGTCTGTTTGCTCGTTACGTTGTTTCTAACAAATGAAAAATGAGCCCTTGACTCCTTCCCTTTCATCAGTCCAGTGAAGTACTTCATTTTTTACAACATGCTGCCCATAGAGCACTTCCATACAACGAAGCATTTACTTTCGTAAAACAAAGCATTTTCTTCTGCAATTTTGATATATTGAAGTTTCGGTGTTGCAGCCGAGGAAGACCGAATTGATAATTTAAAACTTTTGCTGGTGCCAGTGGGCAGATGGGTGAGTTGCACACAGTTTTTGTGAACTCATTTTTCAAACTGCATGCCAAAGCAGCCGCCAACGCTGAGCAGCGCCTCCTCTGCCCGCTAAGGGGAAATCTGAATGCTCGCTTCCATGCCACCAGACTTGGGGCAGCAGAGCGTATGCACTGAAACCAAAGATCATTTACATAAATAATGTGATATTAAATTATTTACCCCAAATGTTGTGATCTTTGAGTGCGCATTGTGCTTCCCGTAGCATCAAGAAACATTTAAAATGGGGGTTTGCGAATAAGGAAATTTCATCTCGGATTGAATAGCGTCCAATAGTGGCCAAAAACTTGAATATCCAATTTAATGCCACATCCGAAATTCATGCAAAGAGCAAGTACATTACACACAGAGAAACACCTGCTTGTATAGATTTACGGATTGCCAGCATAATGCAAGAAAACACGGGATTCAGAATGTTTGTTCTGACATAAGTTTGAGTGTTCAGATGTACGCAACAGTTGGTTTTCAGTGTAATAGCTGCAAACAAACGTTGCTAAGGTGCTGTTTGAGAAAAGCGAGCTTGTTAACAGCAGCCACAGCGTGTACATGATTTCAAATAGGCCTATCTTATGCAAATTTGAAACCCCTATGTCAGAGGGGTGAGGAGGGCTTGCGTGGCTCCCTTTGAATAAGTGTTGGCTGCCAGTTACAGCAACACAAAAGCGAAATCAGGGACACTCCGGCATGATTGCTTGCCACTTTGCATTCGCTTTCTGTAGCAACCCATGAAATATGGTTAATTCTGCACACTTTTTCAGAAGTTTCGTTTTTCCCCCCAACTTTTACTGCGCATTCCACCAAGTTCAAAATGGCTTGCACAGTTCTTGGAGTGGCAACAGTTGGTGGAATAGCCGCTGTTCCAATTGGCGCTGGCATCCCTGACGGTGACAACTAGCTCGGGGGGTACTGGCGGTTGCTGGAAGAGCTAGTCTTTTTGGCTTGTTGATGCGTTTTTTTTTTCAGCATCCACATATTGTTTGTTCTGCTTGATCGTTGTCATTAAAAGTACAGTAATACCTTGTTAACTTGAAGTTGTAAAAACTGGGGAAAATATCGAGATAAGCAGATTTTTTAGATAAGCAAAGTTGCGCATATAGCCAGGAAAAATCGAGCGCTTTCCAGAAAAATCGTTACTACTTACCGGCTCTTCGGCAGCAGCGTCTGATCTCTCTTCTCATAAAGATTTGAAAGAGAAAAACTGCCTACTGTTTTGCGGCACTGCCATTTTATTTAGCAGAGAAAAACTGCCTTATGCTGGTCTGCTTTGCGGTTGTACTTGGGCCTAGGAAGGCGTCCTCTGGCTGCTTGACACATTGCATGAGCCGATCTTCCCCGCCTCTGCACTCGGCCTTATTTCTCGGCAAGCACAGTGAATTTCTCGTTTTGGCAGATGTTGGCACCTCTCTAGGTGGTTCGTCGTCACTGTCGTCTCCGGCGTCCCCTCCGTTAGTGGCCGTTTGAACAATTTCGGTATCTGTCATCTCTCCGGCCACCGGCTCTTGCTCGCACGGTGCGTACTCGAGAAAAGTCACGTCACTTTCGGTGGCACAGTTACCGGTAAGCTTGATGACTTCTTGACAAAGTTCCTCACAGTCTGTGAAGTCATCTGTCTCTGCTTCTGGCAAATTGGCGGCATGCGAAAACCCAGCGTGCACAAAACAGTTGGCGATAGCCGCTGCGCGAACTTGCTGCCAAGCACTGCTGAGGAGATGTACTGCTCCCAGCAGGTCAATTTTGTAGCCTTTGCCACTTTAATATGACAACAAAAATGTATGTAGCAGGCTCTCTCGGTAGATTTTTTGGGCAGCCTCTATCACACCTTGCTCTATTGGCTGCCATGCAGACGTTTGCTGTGAGAAACTCAACTGTTACTGCCTCCAAATTCTCAATTTAGCCGTGGCTTGGGCAATTGTTTATAAAGAATAGGACTTTCCCGTATTTCTTGGCCATCTTGTTGTCGATAGTGCGAACATGCTGTTCGAAAAGAGTTGCCGTCATCCACGCTGCTTCATTGGTGCAATAGGTAATGCCATTCGGCAGTCATGCTTTTCCAAAGCACCTAGACTTGAGAGCTTTGCCATTTATCAGTAACGGCAGCTTTTCTTCACCTGTGGCATTTGCACCGAAAAGGACCATTACCCTGTCCTTCCGTTGTTTCCCTCCCGAGCACGCTCCACCCTTATGTTTGAAGGTGCGGCTTGGCAACATTTTATAAAAGAGCGCTGTGTCGTCAAGGTGAAAGATGTCTCTGTCGGCGTAACTCTTTTGCAACTCGGCGAGCTGGCTGCTGTGCCGGTTGTCTGTGGTGGCTGCGCCATGCACCGGCTTAGACACAACACTGTTCCTTATTTTGAAGTGGTCAGACCAGCCGCTGCTGCCGTTGAAGTCTGTGTGCCCCATTTGCAAGGCCGGCGCATCTGCCTTCTCCATCATTAATGCTGTGGTGACGGGAATGTTGGCCACTCTGGCATTTCGCAGCCACACCATCAACGCTGCTTCAACGTCCAGGAACTTGGAGCCTCGAACCCACTTCCACTGGCTGGAGAAGCTCTGTTGATATCCATCGAGCTCCTTCTGTTTGTTTTTCAGCGTGGCACGGTTAACCAGCATCACTTGATGCTGGTTACTCATGCCACGTCCTCACAATGTGACACTTGCTTTTCAAAGCTATCACGCATGAAGCACTGGCACGATTTCTTTAGTGCTTCACTCAGGCACATCCTCCCCATTTCCCTCTTGACTAACTTAGTATGCATGGAGTGAAACTGCAGCAGTGTCTTGGTTGCCCCAGGTTCGTTTGGTTAGCACGTTTCGTCATCAGTGAGCACGAAATTGATGTCGAGGAATCAGATCCCCCCTCACAAACAGCTCAATTGTCACTTCTGGTGGTTTCAAACACTCACGAAAGATGTTGAAAACAGCAGTGCTCTGATGAGAAAAACATTCAGATGAGCACTCCATAAAAAATAAAAAAGTCGTCAATGTACCTAAAGACTTTCACAACATCAGAGTTCTGCAGGCACTCTGGCAAGTCTCTGTCTACTTGGCGAGGAACACATTACTTAGCACTGGTGCTAGGCAAGAGCCAATGCATATTCCCTCCTGCAAATGCAGAGCTCCATTGTGTTTTATGCATGTTGACAAATAAAATCTAAGCACTTCTAATAAATTGTCTACGGACGTTCCTGCTTCCTGTACTGAATCTAACAGCACCATACTCGTCGATACACCTGTCAGTATGTGATAGTAATTTTGATTGTGGCAGAAAATAACTGTCTGTAATATCTACAGAAAACACGTTTAACCTTAGATTTCTATGATCTCTCACAAAATTTAAAACCAGCTCCAAATTTTTTGTCGGGAAGGGGTCATCTATGTCCAGCAAGTTACTTTTTTCTGCAGGTACATGGCAAAAAATTTTTCCTATGTGTACCTCTCAGATACACTCACTCTGAAAGGCACCCCTTGTGTGTTTTTGTGCTGCAGAATACCTCCAGGCACTTATTCTTACTTTCCTTGATGCTGCTCAACACACCTTCTAGGTCCGTTTTCTTACAACATCCTTCTTGCTGTTGCTGTGACCCTAGTAGCTGAAATGCCGTTCTTCCAATTGAACACGTTCGTAATAGCATTTTTAGCCTTCTTGTTCAATGTTTCCTGTGAAAAAAACTGAGTCCACCTTCCTTATCAGCTGGAAGTACACTTAAATCCTGTTGTATTAAGTAAGCTTCCAGGCGTTTTAGCAGTAACCTGCGACAAGGAGGCTTACAGTGTTTCAGGGCGTCTACAACCTCGGAGATGATCCTGGTAGCTTCATCTTCCGAAGCCCGCCTGGAGGCTTAGTGCACAATTGACAAAAGTTCAGGCTTCTTCATTTGGATTTGCACAGCAAACTTTGGTCCGTTCTGTGTGTGTGTCTTTCTGTTGTCCATGTCAGTTCAGCGTGTGCTGCTATCAAACACAAGATAGTAAGATTTGGATAGTAGGAGAGCACTAGTTATAACCAGTAAAATACACTGTGTTTTAATATTTGCCATGTTTACCTGTATAACCTGCTGCAAGTTTTTAGTTTTAGTCAGGGTGCAGTTGATACGTATCTTCATCTTACCACGAGGTGTGGCTTGACAACATTGCTAATTTCCCCTGAAAAGACTGTTTCATGGCATAGTGACCTCCTGCTGCAGTGAAACCACCTTTTCAGCTAGGCTGCATGTGAGAAAGTATGTGTAGCACATGTGGCACCTGAGTCCATATGAAGGAGGACAGTGAAAAAGTGGTAATTTTAATCTATGGCTGGGCAACTTGAAGTCGATGAATAGTGCGGTGAGATATGAGGGCTGGTGGAGGGATGTAGGGATGACGAAGCAGGCTGTGAAAAAAACATGAAAGAGGCAGAGAGCTGAAAATGCCACGGAGGATGTCAAGGTTTATAAGAGCTGATTTTTTCTTGAGCGATAATACCTGATACAGTCGACTCTCGTTACAATGGACCCTCATAATCCGGGAAAAATGTCTGTTTTATCCGAAGTCCGTAATATCCAGACATCGAACGTAACGGGCGGGGGGGGGGGGGGGGGTGTAAAGCCCGTGTGTTTATCATCGCTGACATCGCTCAGCTGAGTGATTTAGTCCTTTTTAAATACCTGCCGCCGAATATAAACACCATGGCATGGCTACGACCGACAGTGGTAATTTATAACTATAGCAAATGTTCAACTTTCATCAGAAAATGCAACAGTACTAAGTGCAGGAAGGCCTGATGGGTGGCTGCCGAATCCATGTAAACATTAGTGAGGCTCAGTCCAAAAGCTACTAATCTAACAGCTTGCCGTCACAGAGCCGCTCCTGTTACAAAACGAACTGGTTTCAGCTGGGGCTCGTTCTAAGGGTCGGCATCACAAATTCATTTTTTGCACGGACGTATTTCTGCCTCAGCTAATCCAAGACCGTTGCTAAGCTGAATCCAGCACGTGCATTCATTACCACGCACCTTGCGTGTAGAAGCTTATTCATTACAACTTGTCAGTGGAACTCGCCGGTATTTGGGTTGGGAGATCAGGAACGCCTCACTACCATAGCGTTGGTCGCAATGCCTAACGATGCGATTGCGGAGAGAACGACGAACATCCAAGGTAGAAAAAAACGAACAAAGAAAAGCTTTTTATTCACACCTAACTCGAAAAGAACTTCGTTATCAGTGACTGGCAGCCCCCTTAGGTCACTTCACGGAGCCTGAAGCGCTTGAGGGTAAAGTTCCACCGACGATTGTTTGCCGGCGATACCTTTGTTGTGCACGATGGAATTCATGGTCTGCTTCGATAGTCCCATAGCTTTGGCAACATCCGCCTGCTTTTCTCTGCGTGCAATTGCACTCACAATTTTCATTTTATCGCTGAGCGAAATTTGTTTCCGTTTTCTGGAGGTGCGGCACAACCATTCCCCGCGGAACATAACGACAAAATGACGTTTGTTATGCTCTCAGGCTGGCTTGGCCAGATGAGCACCAATGTTGCCAGCCACAGTTTAAAATTTTTGCTTAAAACACCGGCGTGGCAAACTATGTTGTCAGTCCGCGTCGAAACGGCAAAAGTCCGTTGTATGTGCAACTTTGGCAAAAAACTGCCATTAATTTTGTCCGCTGTAGCCGATAGTCTGTTGTAGCGGAGTCCGTTCAAAGCGAAGTTGGCTGCATTGATAAAATACATGGACCAAACCTGGGTCAAGATATGGTCCATTATATCCGAAAGTCTGTTGTACGCGGGTCCGCTCTCACGAGCGTAGACTGTATTGTACGAGTACAAAGAATCGGGAATTAACCTGATGGCACGGTTTTCAACTGCCTCGAGTGAATCTATTAAATAAGCTTGGTGTGGGCTCCAGACTGCAGATGCATATTCCAATTTGGAACGGATAAGAGACTTGTAGGCCTGCAGCTTGATATTCTTTAGGGTGTGCCGAAGGTGACATTTCAGGAAACCTACAGATTTTTTTGCAGATGATGATATTGTCACGCACACTTCAATGACACAGTGTTTAATTAGGTAGGTTAAACTGGGCAAACTTGTGCTTTACACAAGAATACACTGGAAGCACCTCAGTAGCCCTGAACGAACACTGTCCAACTCACTCCAGTTCCGCACCCCTTTTTCCTTTTCTGCCGTGCGCGGTTCGCGTGCACCTCCGTTGACCGAGCCAAGCAGGCACGTGCTGCTCGCCTCTCGTTCGCGCGAAGCCTGTGAACCATCGGGAGGGTGGAGGAAACAGCCTGCGCACGTAGGTTGAACGTAGCTTGTGGCAATATAATGTTAGTAATATGCGCGCACCAGTTCAGATCATTGCATAGGGTGACACAGAGGTAGTTGTATGACTGCACGTGTTCAAGGGTCACTCTGGCAATTACATAAGGAAACAGAAAGGTGTTGTGGTGGCAGTGGAGTGAAATGGTTTTGCATTAGCTAGGATTAAGTTTCGTAAGCCAGAGGTCACACCATTCTTGTGTATGGTTTAGGTATTCTTGGACAGTGCTTTGATCAGTGGGGTTGGTGATCAAGTGATACACTGCGCAGTCCTTGACGAACGGATACAGCAGGAGACATGCGAAGCTAGGTTGTTTATGTAAATTAGGAAGAGAACAGCCCCGAGAACTGTGGGGTTCGGGTCGTCTTGCTGTCAAAGATGGCGCCTCTGGTGCACTCAGCACAAAAGAACATTTATTGATAATAAATTGAAGAATACTACAGAAAGGCTATGCACAACTACTAGCAGGCACACTTGCTTGCTCCTATCCTTCGCCCCGGTGGTGCACACACCTCCTGTGCACACTGCAGTCCGTCATCGACTCTGTGACTCTGCAGTTCGACAGGCCCTGCAGGGCCTCTCAAATTGCGCCATGCGTTCAGCCGCTCCTGTAACGCTGGCCGGCCTGCTCACAGGCAGATTGTAGACGGGCTCGTTGTCCTCCGCAGCCGAACCTTCAGCGACGCTCTCTATGTACTCCGCTGCCGCCACTTCCGGAGCCTGGTACATTGTCACCTCGCCAACTGGAGGTCTGTGGTCGGCATTAATGCCGCTGCAGTCCTGGTGGTCCCCCTCGCCATCAGCCTCGCTCTCCTTGTTCATTCCGCCCTCATCGCCTTTGACCTCTTCCTTTTTTGTGCCGTCGTCTGCCTAGGGCTCCTGCGCCGAAGAGCACGACTCCTGAACTGGGGCCGCCGGGTGTTGTCCATATACCTGGTTCCACATGTCATCGAGGCACTGGATGGCCTCACAGGCTCCTGTGGCGGTGTTCATCCTTGTTGGCAGCAGGCGGCAAGCCTCGTTGGGCACCAGTTGTGGGGTTCGGGCCGTCTTGCTGTCAGATATGGTGCCTCCGGTGCGCTCAGCACAAAATAACATTTATTAGTAATAAATTGAAGAATACTACAGAAAGGCTACGCACAACTACTAGCGGCCACACTTGCTTGCTCCCATCCTTCGCCCCGGCAGCGCACACACTTCCCGCGCATGCTGCAGTCCGTCGTCGACTCTGCGCACACACTACTCGAGCCCGCCGACTGACGACTCTCCGCGTACACACGCCTCGTGCCCGTGAAAGGCTGACTGTCCCAGCAGCGCTTCGGCCGTTGCTTTTAAAGCGAGAAGTGTCCCACGCACATCGCCATTGCGCAGCACGTGTTGATGATCAAAGACAAGCCTAGCGATGGGCGTTGCTCCCACAGAACAGAGCCTTGGGGGATACCTGGTGTTACTGGAAGGGGACTAGAGTAAACTTCATCAATGGAGACAAACTGGGAGTGGTTAATTAGAAATTCCTCAGTCCAAGACACTATGTCAGGATGTATGTTTAAATAAATAAGTTTCCTTAACAGCCACTTGTGAGGTGCTATGTCGAGCACTTTCGAGAAATCCAGAAATATTGCGACAGTCTGCTGGTTGGTGTCAAGGTCTGCATGCAGATCCTGGACAAAGAGGGCTAATTGGGTTTCGCTACAGTAACCCTTATGAAACCTATGCTGTATGGGATGGAAGAAGTTGTTGCTGTCAAGAAAGTGAATGATTTGGGAGTAGATGACGTGTTACATGATTTTACAGGGTACATATGTCAAAGAAATGGGGCAGTAGTTTAGGGGGCTGTCTTTGTTACCTGGTTGAAGATTGGAGTGACCTTCCCCATCGTCCAGTCAGTTGGTGTGTGGCCGGTGCGAAATGACTGTGAGAATATCAGGGACAAAACCACTGCAGAATTGAATTGAGTCTTATTAAGAATCTTACAATTAATTTCGTCCACACCTGCCTAAGAAGGCGGTTTCATTTTTTCAATAATGGACGTTATTCCCTCTGGGATCAATGCTATATAGGCGACATAGAAGAGAAGGTAGCGTCTTGGGCCCACTACTGTTTTTGATTTTTATCAATGATTTGCCTAAAGACATTACGGTCCCCATTAGATTTTTTGCAGATGACTGCGTATTTTATAATACAATTAAATCTACTTCTGATCAATCGGAACTAAATTTAAGCCTCCAGAAAGTAAATAATTGGTGCAATATTTGGCAGATGGATATAAATGCCTCAAAATCCGTTGCGATGACCGTATCTAGGAAAAAACGCATCCTAGAATGGACCTACTCCATCAGCGACCAAGAGCTTGCCAGGGTCCAACAACACAAATACCTTGGATCTACGATGGAATCTGCATATCGACTCCGTTTGCGCTAAGGCCAACAAAGCATTGTGGAGACTTCGGAGAAACGTGTATAGTGCCAGCCCAGAAATCAAATGCTTGGCTTACAAGGCACTCGTACAACCAATTATGGAGTACGCAAAGGTAGTGTGGGATCCCTATACAAAAGCTAATTGCACTAAGCTTGACAGAATACAAAGACTCGCTTCACGTTTCATATTTAATAAGCACCAGCATTTCGACTCCCCTACTGAGCTTTGTAAACAAGCCCACCTTCAACCACTAGAAAAAAGGACTGAGTATGAAAGGCTCAAATTACTCTTTCTAATAATTAAAGAACAAGTAAAAATCGAGAAATCAAAGTACATAGAAATAAAAACTGGGGAAACATCAAGACACCGCCACAACATGTACATTCCACCCCCCAGATCCCACAACGATTGCTTTAAGTACAGTTTCTTTCTGTGGGCGACCAGTGAATAGGCTGCCAAACTCCATTGTGTCATCTGAGTGTGCACCTTCCTTTGTCAAAAACCTAAAAAATTCGTTGCTCCAAGATATATAGTTCATTTTATGCTTGTTTATGCTTGTATATATGGTTTACTTTATGCTTGATCTTCTGAGTAGTGTTTTGTGGCTATCTGTTGCCAATCACTGTTCCATGTTTAATATAGATGATTGTATTGGAGTTCTTATTTCTCAATATGTATGTTTGTATTCTTTATTCTTCCACCCCTGTTATAGCCCAATCAGGCTGACAGTATAATAAAATGAAAAAAAAAAGGGGTACAGTTCGGTAACGCAGAGAATGGAATTGGGGTTTCGTTGGTAAAAACAGATGAAAAAGCAGCATTGAACAGCTCAGCGCTTTCAGCACTGCCAATATCATTGCCAACTCCATTTTTCAGTGTAATACTATGCATTTCCTGCGGATTAATTGTCTGCAAGAACTTCCTAGGGTTATTAGTAAGAATCTTGGGTACGTTTGTGAAAAAACGAGTGCTTGGCGCTGGGTTACGCGAGAAAATATGCTTTTTCAGCTGCATAGTATTTTTCCCAATTGTGAGCACTGTGCTGTAGCTTAGCAGCCCGAAAAATTTTTTTTTCTTATTTTCTAGTCTTTTCAAGGTTTTCATGAACCATGATTTCTGGCAAGATGTGTGAAATGAAGTTGTCCGTATAAACTTTCTTGCTAATTTTCCTGTTTTGTTTTTGAAAATCGTCCAGTTGTCTTCCAGCGATCTGTCTGGAAAGCTAGCTTCAAGGTCTGAAAAAAAAAAAAAAGCTTTGAAGTTCGTTGTTGATCGCCTCGACCCCCTTATCATATAGACTGGCAGTCTTTGGTTGAAGTTGGCGGGGTTTGAAGTTGAAGACTTCACCGATTTAGTGTGGCTATGTAAGTGAAGATAAACTTTCAGGGTGTGCTGTTTGTATCAGGTCTAGTGCGTTCGCTGAACTGTTTGTCACATGGGTTGCCTCAAACACCACCTGTGTGAAATTAAAGGTTGAACAGATGTTGATGAATTCTCTTGCTTTCACGCTGGTTCCTGACAAAGCTGCTTGATCTTGCCAATCAATGTCGGGATAGGTAAAGTCAACAAAAATTAGGACATGCACACTGGCATGCTTCAAATCGTATAGTTCAAGATGTTATGTTTCTGTGGACAGTCAGGGTTGCTTTGCGGGGGCCGATAGCACACTCCAAGCAGCAGAATTTGTGGCGTGGAACGAATGAGAAGCAATAGGATTTCCAAGTCAGACGTAATGTCAACGACTGAGCACGAGAGTAAGTGGCAATTAGAACACCTTCCCCACGGGTGCCTTTTGATCGTTTTGAAAAACGTTGAAGTTTGGGAGATCAGTCAGGCTTTCGTCTGTAATGTCACTTGAAAGCCACGTTTCAGTGAGCACAACTGTATTGCTGCTGGATGTTGAGACGAGATTACATATTTGCTTGCAGCTTTGAAAGAAAGCTGCACGTGTTATTGTAGATTACAGTAGTAGTACATTTCGTTGGTCATTATTTCAGGGGTGGTGTGACAGTTGGCGATACTGCCTGGGTTGCTATGGGATTTCTTTGAGTGTTTGCGACACTTCATCAAAGACATACTGCTTTGAGCCTAGGAACAATTGTAAGGGCATGAAAAAGCAGCGAACTTGCTTGAAGGCTATGAGGTGTTTCTGTGCGTTTTGGACCGAACGTGAGAAATCCTGCCTGATTGTGTAAGTTGCGCCTTTTAGTTCTTTGCCGTTAGAAAGGATCACTTCTTTAGTTATGAAGGATGTAAACTGTCACAAAATAGTGCCTGTTTCGACGAGAAACCCGACATTGAGCTGGAGGGAAAGCCCAAAACAAAAAGAAAAGCGGTGCGCACGGAGGAAACTGCCCAAGGTCACGCCGCGTCTCCAAAAGGGGAGAATTCCGTAGAAGCTTTCTTATTGCGGAGAGTGCGTGTGCGGGACAGACGTAAGGAGAGAGAGGAGGGAGAGAGTACACACCGACGCTCCTCGCGCAGTGAGAGAAAGAGGCGCCACCCCAACGAAGGACCGAGAATGGGCGAGAAGGTTCCCAACTTTGTGTGTGCTTGAGTCACGTGGGCCGCGCCGAAACTTCTAGCACTGCTTCCCAAGGCTATATAAACAGTTGGACACGGGCCGCAAAGGGAGTAGAGTAGTAGCACGTAGAAGTAGCAAGAAGTCGTGCGTTACTCAGACGCTGTTCCATGAGCCAGCTGACAAGCCACCTGCAAGCTTCAAGCTGAGAAGACGCCCAAGTGACTTGGTGAATAGGTCTCTTGTGTTTTGTTCTTTGTTGCAGTGCATGAGCTTGTTCGTGTTTGTTGGTCTCGTGTAACGTTGTAACCCATCTGCGTTTGAGTTTGGAAGAGCCGTGTTTGGTGTACGTCTTCTGTAACTGCCTGTTTGATGAGAATATATTTGTTTTGTTTGATAACCCTTGGCTCCGACTTGGTCTTTGAACCACTGCTGGTGTTTTGCTAGTGTGCTGAAGGGGACCAAAAACCTCATTGTCCAAGCTTTTGTGGGATCTTTTCGGGGAACCAAGACGTTGGTTCTTAGAATTATTTCCGGCATTCGCGACCCTTACCTCACAGCACGGGTTTGGTGACATAAACCTTACAATGATAGGACATTGCAGGCCAGCCTTGTAGAGGCCGAGTTGGTTGTGCCCTTTCAATTTCCTTTGGATCAATTTTGATGTTTAAGTGCTCACTACAGAGGTTCATTATTAGTTCTGATTCCAAGAAAGTTTCAGAGTGGTTAAGTATTGGAAGGTCATGGAATATTAAGTTGTTGCGTCGTGAGCGATTTTCTGCATCCTCAAACTGGGCCTCCAAAGTTTCAGTGTGACGAGTGGTGGTGGATGTACCGGCCTGTAATGTCCCTGTTTGTGATTGTACAGTTGAAAGGGTTTTGTAGTGCTGTTTCAGCTGTGCTATTCTATTACTTAGGTCACTATTAGTTTTTTTCCATTGTATGTAGTTGCGCTTTTAAGTCTTGCACCTAGGAAAGACGTGTAGACTGCTTTGTAGATATTTTTTTCAGCTCAGCGAGGAATTGCAGGATCAGTTTGCCCTGGATTAGCTCCTATGTCCCCAGACAGTAGCAATCATAAACAGTGAATGGCATCAATACATTCAAAAACAAGGCATACACAATACTGTGGCATTGGCAGCTGCACCATACAGTAATTGCTTGATCTTTTTAGAAAACAAAGACTTCTTCCTACCAACCTGCATGGCAAACAGGAGCGGGTTAGATGACTGTTCCATGGGGTAGCCACCAAGCCCACAGTGCACCGCGCAGGGTCGTTGCTGTTTTATAGCTGTTGCTGATGAAGATGGGGCTGCCAGTGCTTGCTGAATCCATTGTTCCTCAGGCGGCGCCACCACTTGACAGGCCAGAGCGTTGATGTTGAAGCCGCATTGGGCAGGCGTACTCGCACTGATTTTGAGCCACAAGGGCTCGCAGACTGCTGGTTTGTTAGGCATGGTGCCCAGTGAAGCAGCAGGAAAGTATGTGGCGAGCATCACGTACACCTGCATGGCAAACAGGAGTGGGTTAGATTACTGTTCCATGGCATAGCCAGTCAACCCACCCTCAGTTCGAAACAGATACGACCCACACGGGTCGCAGGCAAGCATGAACTTGCTTTGAAGATGGTCCGCCGCCATTTTGCGATGGCGATGTTCCAGTAGTTCTGCTGTAAGTGGTTGGAGTTTTGTACTCGGATGTTTTCACACAAGCAGCTTTTAGGCTCGTTTCATCAAGAAAAAAAAAAGTTGTACTGAGGCTAGCTGCCTGCTTGTCAAAGTGTGCAAGAAGCCACAAATGTTCAATAGGCCACTTCGTTTCCACTGCTGCAGAAGCATTGCTATCATGGCTGTTGATCTTAACACAGTCAGTCCAAGTAAAGGGTCCGTTGCTATAAGGTGCTGTTGAAAGACTGCGGCTCATAGACAGTTCATTTGAGCAGTTGCTGATATTGAATCGTGATGGCAGTCAACCTGTCGAACACCGTGCTCTCCGCTTGAAGCGACGCAGCTCCTAGTGCGTTCAGCCTGATGCGGCTTATGCATACAAAAAAAATGGCTATGTAGATGTGTGGAAGATGTTTTTCTTTTTTTTTTCTTTTGTGGCACTTACTATGCACTTTCCTGGATGCGGCAGATATGATTCGTTGCAAATGCAGTTTAGTCCACTGGTAAGCATGCAGTGGGCATCACTTCCTGAAGCAAAAAGTGCAAACTTTTCGCCGGAAGACAGGGAGGGGGGTTGTTTGTGCTTTGTAATACAAATAGGCGAAGCAAAAACAACTTGGTTGCTGATTGCTCATGTTTTTGAGGTCATGTCCACTTAAAGCAAACTACTGATATGACGGCCACTTTTCACGGCACTATGAGTTGACTATAAATGGGTTTGGCTCTATATGCTTTCACATAGGCATTTAATTCATAACTTTGTTTCTGCATCCCATATCACAATGTGATTGTCTGATGTGTATAAATGTCCAAACAATCTAAAGAAACTTACAGTGAAATGTCTGTACAGTGAAATGTTACTGTTACACTGTACACTGTTACACTGTACAGTGAAATGTTACAGTGAGTGTCTTTTCCTGTTAATGAACCTTGCCTTTATCACCATTTACTTATTGTCACTCAAGGAGCCCTAGCTCCAGAAGTGTTTCAGCTTGAAGTGAATGTGTGAACTCGGTTGACTCAGCTTACACATACCTCGTGCTATACGTGCGAATAGTCATCTTTCGCGTGCAGCAAAAATTCTCGTACAGTGCAAGTGTGGCCTTGCTTCGAGAAAATGCTTAGGAAAAGTGTGGGTTTTCTCTAGCTCGGGCTGTACGATTTCCTTTTATGGATACCTCTGCCACGCAGTGCACATTCAGACCTGCACTTATTTGGCTTAATTCCCGATTGAAGAAAGCAGGTGAACAGGCCGTGTCTCTTTTCTTGAGGGAGGTGACTAAGTGTTGGGATTTGCGGAAGATCATAGCACTCTACCTAATATATCCCCTGGCAGTTTGTTGTGGTAATGCCCAAGGATGTGCTTGTCATGGACAAACAGGTCCAGCAGCTTTGCATTGTGGAAATGGCACACAAGTTTAGGTGCACAAGCAGCACTTAGAAAAAGACCCATTATGAATTCTGCATGACACTTTTCATCCTTGTTTATCTTGTGACTTCAGAATTTCATTCATGAAGTGAAGTGCACATCCTGAAAGTGACACTAAATTTGCCCGTCTCTCACTGACATTTTTTACAACAAATGAGTTCAGAAATTAAAAAAAATGCGGTGTTCAAGCGATCAGTGCTGTGTTTGTTGGTGGTCTTGGCTGAGGCAGATAGATGGCGCATACCGCTTTGTTGAGCAGTGTGGCTGGTACAACGAAAGGATTCCCAGCTCGAGTGCCCATCTGTTTTTTGTGCGTGCACAACATGTGCAACGCTCATCACTGCTATAAAATGAAAATGCAACATCACACCTTTTCTTGCCCTCACTAATGTGTCTGAAGGCAGTCGTATGCTGGGCTCCATTGGCCTGCACCCCTTTATCATCATCATCATCATTTATTTGACCCTTAACCCATTCACTTCTGCGGCTTCGGCGCCTGTACTGCACATTTTTGGCCACCACGGACTGGCGTGTATGGCGTTGTATAGAAACCTGCGTAACTCAGGTTATTACATTCCGATTTTAACACTGTTTTATTTTGTTTACGAATGTCTCCTGGGAGCACTGCACTCAACTGTCTTGCGAATGTGGAAGGTCTTGAAGCAGGCGAGCTTGGTATATATACACACACTGCTTTCAGAATCAGTGCTGCTCTCACCGTCGCTCTCATCCCCACTACTTCCTTGGTCTGAAATATGTTCTGGATTTATCAGTATAGTGATCACTTTGAAAAACGAGTTCGAGAATTTCATCAGACGTGAGACCGTTCTTTCATGAAGCCACACTTCAGGCGCGGCGGGCGACTTCGCAGTGGAAGCGGAGCCGGCAACTGTAATTATTTTTACAAACAACCAAGTTCAAAAACAGCAAACAACTATGTCCATCTTGTGTAAAAAGAAGAAACCATCTGGCAGGAATGGCATCTGTCAAGTGCGGCTGGCATCTGGCAAGCGTGGCTGCCCTTGTCTTCGTGCCCCCGTTGTGTGTTGCATAGTTAATTATGTGTTTAACGATGGATGCGTGACACACTTGTCGCCTGCCTTATAAAGAGCACTTCAGCGATTTCATGAGCAGTCCTTTCTAAATCATGCCTGCACTCTAGCACCAGATGTGGGCATGAAATGCAGGCAAATTTTCTTCAAAGGGAATGTTAGGCATGTAACACCAATGCCTAACACTGCTTTGATAAAAACATGCCTGCATTTGATGAGTGAATGTTTCGAGAACCATCTCAGCAGCTCGAGGGAGGGGGGCTGTTCCATGCATAAAATGACTTCGTAGTGCTTGCCACGCAGGAAAGAAAAGTGGACCAGCTCTTGCCCTCGACCCACTCTTACTGTCAGGCCACCGATACATGATAGTGAGCAAAGGTCAGTGTGCGGTAGTGTAGCCAGGCCTGCGCGGAACCGCAGGACAGTGACAGCGTAAGCTGGTGGAGCGACCTTCTTGGAGGCCATTTGAAATGCTTGAGGAAACTAGTGCAAGTAGGAGTGGTAGGTAGCCCCCGCGCCGTAACGCTTATCATTTCGCCAAGTAGGGAAGTACCCACTATGCCATATTTACTGCGGTATTGTAACGTGCAGATCTGTATAGCTGCACATCTTTGAGTGTCTCTTGACATCGTTCTCCCGAGAACGAACTGAACTCTCGGCCTGGTGTTGACGACGAGCTGCGGCTTGGGCTTCTCTCTGCACAGCTGTTGTGCCCGACGTTGCCTTGCTGCAGCCGCGCGTGTAGCTCTATGATTCGCTTCTTCAGCAGCACTCCACACCTTGCGAGAAGGCACCATCAGGTATATTGAAGAGCCAAGTCAGGTTGCTGTCGGGGCTGCGCACGTCGCCTGGCGCGTGACACATGGTACGATGCGACAAAACTGCTTCAATGATTGATTGATTGATTTGTGGGGTTTAATGTTGGTTAAGGGGGGACACTGCGCTTTGAAAATATTTTTTTTATTATTTGGAGTATTTAAATGAAATTTTTGCAGTTGATGCAGCTTTAACTGCCTATTTCAATAATGTAATCATTTTTGTTCTGTAAGGAATAGTTCTGACAATACATTGAAAATTAATTTATTTTATTGAGGCCTAATTAGCTAATTAACCACAGCCCTCACAATAAAAAACAGCCCAGAGAATCATGTGATGATATTAACAGTGTGTCAAGAAGCATAAGTCATTGTTTTAGGCCATTTCCAAGCAAAGTTACAGACTGTTGAACATGACACAATGAATGTCCTCGTTGATACTTGAATCAAAAGCTTCATTTAGAAAAGTTCCGTAGCACAGTATTATAACAAAATTTACTTTACGACAAGCCACTTCTATTCATCTTCCAGTAAAACAAAAATCACATGTAGAAGAAACCTGCGTAACTCAGGTTATTACATTACGATTTTAACACTGTTTTGTTTTGTTTGCGAATGTCTCCTGGGAGCACTGCACTCAACTGTCTTGCGAATGTGGAAGGTCTTGAAGCAGGCGAGCTTGGTATATATACACACACTGCTTTCAGAATCAGTGCTGCTCTCACCGTCGCTCTCATCCCCACTACTTCCTTGGTCTGAAATATGTTCGGGATTTATCAGTATAGTGATCACTTTGAAAAACGAGTTCGAGAATTTCATCAGACTTGAGACCGTTCTTTCATGAAGCCACACTTCAGGCGCGGCGGGCGACTTCGCAGTGGAAGCGGAGCCGGCAACTGTAATTATTTTTACAAACAACCAAGTTCAAAAACAGTAAACAACTATGTCCATCTTGTGTAAAAAGAAGAAACCATCTGGCAGGAATGGCATCTGTCAAGTGCGGCTGGCATCTGGCAAGCGCGGCTGCCCTTGTTGTCTTCGTGCTCCCGTTGTGTGTTGCATAGTTAATTATGTGTTTAACGATGGATGCGTGACACACTTATCGCCTGCCTTATAAAGAGCACTTCAGCGATTTCATGAGCAGTCCTTTCTAAATCGTGCCTGCACTCTAGCACCAGATGTTGGCATGAAATGCAGGCAAATTTTCTTCAAAGGGAATGTTGGGCATGTAACACCAATGCCTAGCACTGCTCTGATAAAAACATGCCTGCATTTGATGAGTGAATGTTTCGAGAACCATCTCAGCAGCTCGAGGGAGGGGGGCTGTTCCATGCATAAAATGACTTCGTAGTGCTTGCCACGCAGGAAAGAAAAGTGGACCAGCTCGTGCCCTCGACCCACTCTTACTGTCAGGCCACCGATACATGATAGTGAGCAAAGGTCAGTGTGCGGTAGTGTAGCCAGGCCTGCGCGGAACCGCAGGACAGTGACAGCGTAAGCTGGTGGAGCGACCTTCTTGGAGGCCATTTGAAATGCTTGAGGAAACTAGTGCAAGTAGGAGTGGTAGGTAGCCCCCGCGCCGTAACGCTTATCATTTCGCCAAGTAGGGAAGTACCCACTATGCCATATTTACTGCGGTATTGTAACGTGCAGATCTGTATAGCTGCACATCTTTGAGTGTCTTTTGACATCGTTCTCCCGAGAACGAACTGAACTCTCGGCCTGGTGTTGACGACGAGCTGCGGCTTGGGCTTCTCTCTGCACAGCTGTTGTGCCCGACATTGCCTTGCTGCAGCCGCGCGTGTAGCTCTATGATTCGCTTCTTCAGCAGCAGTCCACACCTTGCGAGAAGGCACCATCAGGTATATTGAAGAGCCAAGTCAGGTTGCTGTCGGGGCTGCGCCTGGCGCGTGACATGGTACGATGCGACAAAACTGCTTCAATGATTGATTGATTGATTTGTGGGGTTTAATGTTGGTTAAGGTTTGCAGGTTTGTAGTTTAAGGTTTAAGGCTTTCAGTTAAGGTTTGCAGGTTTGTGGAAAATTTCTTGTTGATTGTTCAGATGATGATTTTCATTTTGCTGTTCCCAGACTTCTAAGATTATTCAGTGAATAATTACAGCCCCTTGAACTCTTATGAGTTGCCGTCTGATAACTGCCTAACTTTTTGGATCTTAAGCATTTCGAGCAATCATTTATGCTGGCAATTTGCACCAAGAAGTGGGAAACCACTTCTGAATGAAAAGATTCAGCACATTCGAAACTGGTGAAAAGGGGAATTATTAACGTGTGCCTCAACGCCCTCAGGAGGTCATGCCCGCACTCGGTAGAAAATGTTTCCAAGTGCAGGTCGAGCGCCTGTTAAGCGCCGGTTACCCTAAGGCCCTGTTAGCTGCTGTAGCTGAAAAGCTTCCAAAGCAGTTCAGGCAGGGTGCGCAAGACCAAGCCTCAGGATGCGGCGGTCCCTTGGAACCGTGCTGCAGTGTTTATTTGCACAACGTGTCTCACAGGCTGAAGAAAATTGGACAACGCGCTGGCGTCAAGGTGGTCTTTTCTGCTCCAAAGAAGCTTTCCAAGCTTTGTAAGCTTGTGAATGGTCCTCCTTCAAGTCGACCTGAATGCCCCGTTCAGCGCAGAGACCTCTGTATGCCCTGCACCACCAAAGTGGTGCATATGATTCCCCTATCTTGCGGGAAAAAATACGTAGGGCAAACTAAACGGTGCTTGAACGAAAGGTTAATGGAGCATGATAATAATGTGCATGGCACGATTCAGGGCCACCTTGGGATCCATTGCCGTGACTGTGGATGTGTGCCTCTATTTAGGTGTTGCACGGTGCTGAGTAAGCACCGATCGCAGCTGACACGTGAAATTATCGAAGCGTACCACATAACAAAAGTAGGCAGCTCGTGTGTGAGTTTTCCTTCAGTAGCCCTATCACAGAAAGAAATTTCATATTTGAACGGTTATCATTAAATACGTTGTCTTTGCTTGCACTGTACCAGCATCTAAAAAATGAACTGTCATCCCTTTGTTACCAACACGTGTTTGCTATCACCCCTTGCACGGATGTCGCCTTACTACATATACATGGGCTGCGTTTCTGCAAATAAAGGTTCTTAAAAGTCAGTGATGTGTGTGTCCTCTTCTCTTGTCCTTGTGTCTTGCGCGCTGTAGTTACATCAGTTATGTTTCACTAACAAGCCCAAATGTACACACTTCATGGAAGCGTTCTCGCTCTCTTGCCTTGGGACGTCGTTGGGTGAGGCTGACTCTCGCGTGCTTGATGGCAGGGAGCTTCGCTTGGACAGTCCCACAGTTCCACAATTTTGCTGCCATTCTCAAGACATGAATTGTGAAAACCAAGCGTAGGCTTGGTTTTCTACCAGGGTCAAACATTACTCACTTAGTATTCTGTTGCGGTGAGTTGAATGTCATCAGTAATTTGGCTAGTGGGCTTACGGCATAAAACATTCAAATATGTAAAGGCCCTTTTTGTTGCTTTGCACTATCGTGTACTGTGACCTTTATTTCTTGAGCGTGTGAGAGACTGCACAATTTGCTTTTTAAACCCTTTTTTTTATTTTTGTCTTGAAAGTTGCACTGAATTCACTTTCACGGGAGTTGCTGTTTGGAGCACTAGGCACTGTAACAATAATGAAAGCTGGTTTTAGATCGGGGATGTTTTGGGGCATTACGAACTGCACAATGCACCAGTGTTGTTTGATGCCAGAAGCAGCTGCTGCTGTGTAGGCACATGGTTCATGCCAGATAATGTGCTGCATGTTATCTAACTTGAAGCATACATGGCGATTTTTGCAGTTTAGAAAATGGTGACCAACGAGTTCTTTTGCTATGGTGTTCAGGTGGACCGGCTGTCGTTCCCATGTGGCTGCACCCAGGAGGGCTGCGGCAACACTTCAGGCCGCACCGAGTTCAATCCTGTGCGAGTGCGTGCCCACTTCCTGCACACGCTCATGCGTCTCGAATTTGAAAAGCAGCAGGCGGCGGGCAACCTCGGTGCTTTCCAGTGTGTTGACCCCCATCGGCTGATTTACTACAATGCAACGGCAGCAGCAGCAGCCAACGGGGCAACTAGCAGCATGGCTCTTCCCGCTGCACCTTGCCATTACAGTTCAGAAGAGGAAGAGGAAGACGACAGTTCTTACTCTGAGAACTCCGACTACTCATCTGAAGAGGAAGACGGCAGTGGTGATGGCACTGAACTGGCAGATGGCCGGCCTGGCTCACCGCACCGGGACTACACGGACCTGAGCTGTGCTGTGGCGAGGGGAAGCCCTGCATTGGCATCGCGCGGTGTTGTACCAGTGGACCCGGTGTTTGTGGGCTGTGGAGACTGTGCCACTGATGGACTGCTGGTGTCCCCAGCAGAAGGTTCCCAGGCAGCCTCTTCCACATCAACGACTGAGGAAGGCGAAGGGTCTTCGTCAACGGCCACTACGGATAGCACATTTGGCGAGATCATCAAGGCATCACTGGGTGAAGTAGCCACTTTGTGAAAGCACTGTGTGGATATTGAAGGGCCACCATGTGGTCCCCTGTGTGGTTTAAAAAAAACTGGGTGTGCTGGACTTGCCAACCCACATGCGTGCCCATTTTCCTCAGGCATGCCCACAGACATTTTCTTTGTTTCTTGTTTTTGTTTCGCTCGCTGTTTTGTTGTGTGGCTTTCCGTAACTACGTCCTTATAGACTTTCTAGACCACAAGAATGCCTTTTGCAGCAGTACTTTTTGCAGCACTCAGTCAATAGCTTGCTGTTCTTTGTCTGGTAAAAGTGCAAAAGGCCACACAAATTGTGCAGGGTCGTCCACTCTTAGGATGAATGCGCGAGCATGTGGCCGCAGAGGGCCTGCAACTCTGGCGTGGCCGCACCTCAAAGTGAAGCCGTGCAGGCGCACAGGGATCTGGGGGAGGTGCCTCGCATCATCTGCTACACCACCGGAGTGCAAAGCGTCAGCGGCGCCATAAAGGCTATGGCATCGCTGATGCTTTGTGCTCCATCTGCTCTAGCAGATGACGCGAGGCACCTCCGATGGATCTTTGTGCACCTGCACCACTTCGCTTCGTCGCGCAGCCACGTCGGAATCGCAGGTGCTCCGCAGAGCGCAGCCACGCGCTCGTACGTTTGCCCTAAAAGGGGACGACCCTTTACATGAAAGGGCTTCTGCATGCAAAGTACATGCAGTACTTGCATGTTGAGTGAGTGTCTGTACGGTGTACACAGCATATATTATACTGTGTACACTGTGGAGTATACAGGGTGTAAGGAATAGTGTGTAGGTGCTTAAATGCTATCCACTTATACTCGGGTACAGCTCAAGAAAAGAAAGCTGCTTCTGCCCGTCAAAGGACCTCCTCTAGCAAATGGTACCGCTCTGTCAATGTGACATCTTGGTAGACCCTCTCCGTGCCACACTGATTTCTCCCCTGTGTATGGCACGGAAGTGGTCTGCTGAGACGTCACGTTGACAGAGCAGCACCATTGGCTGGTGGAGGGGGTCTTTTGACGGGCTGATGGTGTTTTTTTTTTTTTTGACCTGTACCCGAGTATAACATCGAATGCCGTGTTACGAGTGACACCACATGGTACAGGAAGTGGTGATGTACCAATTTTGTTTTCTTAATTTCCTCAAAGCCTTGTGCAAATTCAGTGGTTAGTAACTGTCTAAAAAGCTTTCTCTGCGCTGATAATTTATGGCATTGAGTGTGGTTAGCATGTATGCTTCTGGTATGACTCGAGCTTGCACTGCCATTACTGCAGGCAAAGTGGGCTCCTGCGTGGTTGTAGTTCGCTTGTGATGTCACTAGTTGCAAATCTATCATATTGGTGTAAAAATGTCTCCTTGGCTCTAGCTAGCCATTCTCAAAAATTTTGCATGACAAGCGTGGATGTCTTTTGGACAATGTGGCTGTCACAGTGGTTTGCTGGCTTGCCTTGGAGAACAAGGGAAGTTGTTTGTTAGGGAATGTGCAAATCTTTGTAATGTCTTTTGAGCACGCCATAAATGTTAACGGTGCATCTGGGTTCATGCACGAAAAGTGTAATTTCAAATAGAAATATATAGCTAGGCTTCAAAGTGCTCAATATGTTGTTTTCTGAGCATATGGGGTACCTTTTTCTTTTTAATTTGGAAGAGTGCTGTGTAGCTTTTTGTCTTCTTCAGTGAGGAGTGATGTTAATATATTCAGATTGACTTTATTGTAGTAGCTGCCACCACATATTTCACAGTATCTTGCTCCTTGTTCAACTCACCTGAAGTGTCTGAATTCGTAAATTTGCCACATACACTGTATTGTTCACTGCACACCATGTGTTTTAATGTTTCAGGCTTCGAATTTTATTTTTCTTTTTTTCTGGGCATGGGGTTCACTAGAAAGTTCCTATCTGATGGCTGCAGGCACCACGGTGCATGAGCTGCAGAGACAGTAGTTCTCTGCTATATAGTGTCAGCTTCCGAAGGTAACATCCCATTTAGGCTTTGTACTCCGTGGCAGGGTTGAAAAAAAGTGTTAAATTTGTGCCTGTCCAAAAGTATTAGTGATCAATTTCTCCAAGTCGTACATTGCCTTGCAAAACCATTATGAGAAGGCGGCATTGATTTTTTTTTTTTTATATGAAAGTGAAGGAGAGTTGAAGCAACAAGAGTAGCCGATCTTTGCTGCCATGGTCAAGTGTATGACAGCTCTCTGGTTAGTCTGCTACATCATTGCTTCAGTTTGTTGCAGTCTATGCTTTGCAAAGTAAAAAGTAACTCATAATGTTTCAATGCACGCAGTGCGTGCTCTACAGCTATTTTTGTTTTTTAAATTGTTAATGCTGTCTGTGTACTTGCTTTAGTAGCAGTACTGCTACTATTTCTTTATGCATCTAAGCACAGTGGAAGTGCACATGAGAATTCTGATTATTATTGTCACCAAATGGGAGTGCACTTCATGTGATGACAGGAAACCAAAAGCTCTGCATTTACGTGTCCTGTTCTGTGGCAGTAATAATGGTTAGAAAAGTGTATGCGCAAGCACCGTGTGTGCTTGTGCCATTTTGCAGGACAAATCACAGGCAGCCCACTCAGCCTTTTTGTGCAGCCGTATGTGCTGTGGTAGGACATGACAGAGGTGCGACTGTGGTGGTGATGCACACGTGTGTGCTGTCAAAGCTTGACTCGGAAAAAAAGCATTTCATTATTCACATACCTACCCTTGACGATAGAGCATTCTGCCAATATTTTTTTTTTTTGCTCGTATTGTGTTCATGCTCAAGAATGCTTGAAGGTCAAGCATGCCAGTCACGTTATAGCAAAATTCAGTGACTTGCTAGTTCTTTGCCATTGTGGGCGTAGCAGCGACTTGTGGATGTTTGTTCAGGGGATAACCACAGAACAGATGGTTGTTCAAGGGGTTATGCAGTTAATCCTTTTTTGAGCATAACCTCTGTAAACTGTGTAGCTTGACGTAGATAAGTAACACCGTAGAAGAGCTGCGAGTTTGCAAAGTCAGCAAGGGCTTCATTCTCTTTTTGCTGTTTTCATCATTTTGCCGTGTTACGCACTTTTTCCGTTGTCAGAGTTTTTACCTTTCGACACAAATTTTGCCGTCACAAAGCTAGTGATGTTTTCAATGTGTGCTTCGGTGCATGTACTTTGTTAATGCCACAGTAGACTGGCTGTTCCATGGTTTAAAAACCCATTGCCTAGCAGCAGTATTTTGCTAGTTCCTCAACGATGGCTGTGGTGTTTGGTGGTGCCCTTCCAATGGAGGCCAGTGCTGCTTCCTGTAATTACTGATTGTAGTGTGCTACTGAGGCATAAAAAAATGCAAGCAAAAGACGTGCATGTATTTTCCTCATGGGTTTTGTGTCAGAAGCATGCTGCAATCAGCGTAACCACCTATCCCCAACCTGAGCACTTCTTACTATAATGTTTAACTCTTCATGCCGGTCAGATGAGTGCTACCAATCCATCAACTGAGTCCTGCCCTAGTTTGTCACTTCTTACTTTGCCAATATGCGTACAGTTCTTTTCCAGGGCCCATCCTGGAGGTAGTGCAGTCAGACCGTGTGTGTGCATGTGTGGACCGATCTCAGAGGCAGTGTACCCAGACAGTGTCGTCTGCTGTCGTGAGAGAGCGAACGACGTGCATGCACTATGGAAACGCTCTTTCTGCGATGAACGCTTTACCAGCTCGCATGGAATGAGAACGCGCCCTCGCCCGCGAGAGACAGCGCTGACGCAGGCAGAGTCTGCTGGAGAGTTTCTTGATTGGACAAACCGACTGCTCGTGCTGCACAACCGTTCACCAGCCACCCCGTATATATAAGCACTTGATCTTGACCTGCAATGTAGTGCCAGTGGGAGATTTCTCTTGTGCGTAGTTGAAACAAGGATTCGCAGCATGGGTGTTAACTAAAAGTAATCTGGAACTCGGCACGATCTATGACGTGGGAGCGCAGAAACCTCATAAATACCAGGAGCATAAATGACAGTTCGTGTAAATATACACGTGTTGTTACTCATTTACATGCATGAGTGGCCAATGTCACAGGTGATTTACGGTTACACCGAACAATCCCCTGTGGTTCGCCCACTCGTGGTTCACTTCGTGGAGATGCGTGAATTTTTTTATGTACCAGACGCCTTCCAACATGTGGTGCTGTTGTGCCTACACCGCGAAAAGAACGCCGAAGATGACATTCTCTGCCCAGAAAGAGCCGCCCACCTTGGGTGAAAAATTGCCATTTCTTACAATAAACATTTATTCCTCCTCCTTCCAAGTTTAAGGGAAAAGTTGGGTTGGCAGCACTGCATCAAATGGCCCATGCTTGCCTCTTCTTTTTTTTTCCTCCATTGTGTGTTCCACCATTCTGATCAACTATGTGGAAAGCTGTTTCTAGACTTGAGTGGTCGGCTGTGGGTACTTGAGCAAAACTGTGATGACGGGGGCCCCTTGTGTTACAGCTAGTTTCCAGGGCACATGCCAGAAGCCATTGGTTCAAAGCCATATGATATTATCTTATGACCAAGACCCCCACTTTCTCCATCTTGTGCTCACGAAAAGGTCCCAACATCTTGTGCTGCTTTTTTTCTGTTCCCGCTTGTGTGGTTTGTTCTTTTTTTCTTCAGAACGACTTGAAGATTATTTTCAATATATGTGCAAGCTGGTCCAGTGCAGTGTCCGAAGTGAAGTGATGCTGCTTCTGTACAATTCATTGCATTAAAGATTTTCAAAAGAGTTGTTGCACTGAGCTGTTCCAGCATTCTGACAGGCATTGCTTTTTTTTTTTTAGAATAAAAGAGGTGGAAGTAGCAGACTGGAATATGCATGTAATAATGCACAGTGTTACATTGGGTTGATACCACGTTTTAATGTGTGCAGCCTGCTCGTTCACTGGACTTTATACGTACATACCACTAGGGCATTAATTGTTTATTTACGAATAATGCTGGCCTTCGAAGGCCTAGGCAGAAGGGGAAAAACACATAGAAAAAACTAAAATCCACGAACAAGTACGGAAGCACCGAAAAAGTGTTACAGAAAAGGGAGATGCACGATGAGTGAAGCACCAAAATAGATTAAAAAAATGTCCAAATACATATATATTGAAACACTATTTCATAAGCAATGAACAGATCGCTAAAAACGACTGAGAACAGGGAATGTCGCTGGAGCCCACGTTTCGACAAGTGGACTTGTCTTCGTCAGGACGGCAACTGCCTTCCCAAGCGTTCGTTTCTCTACCCATTGCACGCTCTCCTCCGTCCACAGAAGGAGAGGAGAAGAGCGGCACATGGGAACTTCAACAAAAAAAAAAGGGGGGGGGGGGGGAGAGAGTTGGGTGACAGGTGTTAGCGTGACTAATATAAATGGAAAGTACGAAAGCTTCCAAAGAGTTCGCTCGTGGTACATGTCTTGGAAACACACTAGGTAGATTTAGTATCGCGGAAAATTTTTGCGTTACCGTTTGCGAGTCACGCACGCTAAATTTTTGCGGAGTGCGATTCGATAGCGTTCCATAGCTCTTTAGTACAGCGCGAGACGACGACGCGCCGCAAAACGCAAGGCACGCAAACCTTCGCTGCGCCATCTAAATGAGAATAGTGAAAGCGTCAAAACCGTCGGCCGTTGTTAGTAACTTAAAAAGCAACGCAAGCGCAAAAAGAATTATTAAAAAGAACATCGGGCAATAATAATTGCACAAGTGTTGCTGTAGTCTGACGAGGCAGTTTCGCTTTCGTTGTGCATGTGTAATGTGGTCAAACTAGAATCCACAGCGAAAAGATCGCTGTCTTCTCGAAGCGAAAACCAGCAGCACGATTTATTGTGAATCAGCTAGTCCCACAATGCAGCAAAATGACACGACAGATGCGAAACGGGTAGCCGTCAGTTGTAGGGAGCCGCCATGGTCTTCGCGCTAAACAAACTTAGCGAGCGTTTTGCGTCTCCGCTAAATTCGGAAAATAGCGAGCGATCGCTAAACGCAAAGCTGGAATAGCGTGCGTACGCATGCGCAGTCTGACCCCGCTAAATTTTAGCGTTTAGCGGGGCGCAACTTAAGCTGCACTAAAACTCTCTACTGTCTGCGCAGCGCTGGAAAGCAGGCCGAAGAAAGGAACGCACTAGAGCTGTGCACGGGCCGTATTTCCGAGCCCGGCCCGGGCCCGCTGACTTTGTCGAAGGCCCGCCCGAGCCCGACGCCAAAAGGCTGTGAGCCTGCACGGCCCGGCCCGACGTACGATAACAATACATAGTTTGCACGTGCGTCACTTCCGGCGGCTTCAGCGGCTCCGTCCGCCATTGCTAGGTACAAGCCGGTCCGGTTGACATACGGACGGCCGTCTACGCGCTTCCTTGTGTTCCTTGTTTCGTTCGCAATAATGCGCATATGCCCAATATTGGGTTGCCGATGAACAAGCAAAGGCACTACACTGACGACTCGATGTCCTTTAAGCGCTTGGAGTGCGTGCGGAAGCATTTGGCTGGGGTTGACTGCTATCCCGAAAGGCGCGGGTTCGACGCATACCACCGGCTGCCCCGGCCGCGGCGGGAGCCGAAATTCTAGAGACCCGTGCACTGTGTGTTATTAGTGCGTGTCAAAGGACTCCAAGCAGGTGAATTTTCCGGAATTCTATGCTACAGAGCATGCCTCGTATCACATCGCGCTTTTGGCACGTAACACGCTAGGAATTTTTATTTGACCGAGAGCCACACATTGTGTCTTCGTGTTCTCACGAATAGTACGAATGTGCGAGCGTGCTTTTTGCACCTGTATGACAGGTGCAGTGTTTTTCTGAAGCTTAAACGTATGTTAGATTATGCACCAAGGGACCTACATGACCGCTCCTTGAGCCGGTCGTGTATAGGCTCCCTACTATGCACCGCACTTTCGCGCCGCTACCGGAGCCGGTGGCAGTCGCGAAGATGATGGTGAAAATGGGGAAAGTTGTGTTTGGACAGTCACTTTATCGCGAGGCTTTATATTGCCGCGTAAAATGGTTTCTGCACTAATGTGCAACCGCAACTTCAGTTAATATGTAAGACTAGAAACGTTGCGCTGTGTTTACATTTAATGTGCATGCATGCAGTCGCGGAAAGAAGAACAGCTACATCTGCTAAAGTGGCAAATCGCCTATGCTTGAAAGGGGAACCGCAAAATATAAAGGAGATATCCTGGTGTCATTCACCCTTAGCGGTGCGAAATGATGAATTCTTGTTTTTGCCTCACCTCGCGGAGTACGACGACGGGCTTCGACTGGAGTCTCATGTTGCAATAGCACTGCAGCAGTTAATTACCTCCAGAAGCACTTTGCTGGTGCGCCGAGTGGTTTATAGGCGTTTCTCGGTTACAAGTCTAAGTAGCCGGTCGACAAAACCAGCTAACTGATTACGTCCACCTGAGCTGAAGCGGGCATCGCTGTAGCTTCACATCTGCAGTCACATCAGCGTCGCGTGCGAGGGGTCGTCTCGTACCGTTCCTGCTCTGTGCCGGCAAGGTCATTGTAGTACGCAGGGCAAAACTCGAAACGCCCTTCGGCGTCGCCACGCTTAAACCGCCGTACACGGTTGTCAGAAGCGCGTTACACTGCACGGAGAACAAGCAGGCGACCCAAACGAGGTACCTAGCTATGGCGGACGGAAAATGCAGACGACGGACGTGACGTCACGTGCAAACTATGTATCCCGGGCCTGGCCCGGCTTTTCGACGCTAAGCACATCAGCTGTACACCAACAAATAACGTAATAATTATGCACGTGCATATAAAAATACTGCGAGACAACGGTAAACGTTTTACGTACACCAACATGCAACAATTTTTTTATTTGCATTGCATACCTGCGACAGCGCGGCACTTTGCCTCATGCCAGCGACAATGGAGTTCGCTCGCCAAATGAAAATATGCTTTTTCTAGGCACTGTAGCTGAAGTCCCTAGATCGCGTTTCTCGTTTAAAAATCTAGGGACTCCAGGTAGAGTGTACTAGAAAGGTTGAGTGCCGCGATCCCCCAGAGTTCTGGCGATCCCCCACTGGCGCCCATGCTTTCAAGCGACGCTCCAAACACGGAAAGTTTATGTGGGGGCGTTGCGGTCGAGGTGGTTTGGGACGCGCCGAGTTGTGCGCTGTCAGAAGTGGTAACGACTGCGTGGAACGCCTCGCCGCTCGTTCGTTTTGGCTTCTTTTTTATGCTCACTGTGCCCTGTCCACGATCTCCCCTGGCCCTCTGAGTATAATCTGCCGAAGTACCGCCATCCGCACTGCTAGGCACCAGGCTGTCGCACCGGCTATTCTGGTGTTAAATTCAAGCGAAAACTGTCTCTTTTCAGCGACGCTGTCGATCCAAGCTTGTGCAGGTGGCTATTGAGGCAGAACCAAATGGAACATCCTATTTAGCTTGCACCCTACAGTGCCGTAGCAGACGCTTCAACCAAACAGCTCTCGCAAAAACAATTCGGTCTATCCGCGCACACACAGCTTATATTGTTGTGCGCGGGCACTTCATGTGTGCTAAAGCATGACGGCTTTATCTACGTTGCCAGTGAACAGCACCAATCGCTGCAGAAAAGCAGCTTACGAACGCGGCCGGCACGGCTAGCCGCAGCGTGCCTTACCTTGGTCCCCCAATGGATGGATGGATGCTATGAGCGTCCCCTTTGTAACGGGGCGGTGACTTGTGCGCCACCAGGCTCGTAGAACTTTTTTTTTCCTCTTTAAATTTTCCTCATGCCTTTTAAATTTACTTCAATCAAATCGATCATACTATAGCAAAAACGGAAATTCATAGCCCAGTTCCCTGCCCCTTATAGCAGAAAGTCCATATTTTTTTTATAATTATTTTTGTCCGTTCTCTCTAGTTTTCTGCCACCAGTATTCTAACCGTCTCTTACTCATTTCAATCGCGGCTATGTTCAGCTTCCCGTTGTTCGTCCTAAAACCCAAGGCTTCCTGTAGGGTGGTGCCCAAACGTACACCTGGGTGGATATTTCCGCATTCAATCAGAACATGCTCCGTCGTTTCCCTATCTTCCTCACAGCATGTGCATCTTTCTTCTTCTTTACTGAATTTCGCTTTATAAATACGCGTTCTAAGGCAGCCCGATCTCGCTTCAAACAATAAAGCGCTTCCTCTTGAATTATTATAAAATGCCTCCCTCTTTATTTCGTTTTTGCCCTCTCGGTAGTTATTCAGAGTCGGTTTTTTTTTTCCATCGCTGCCATCCAGTAAATCTTCTCCGCCTCTCTGACTTTTCCTTTTACGCTCTTTGTTGTCAGTTCTCTTAGAGCCGTATATTTACTGGTGAGCCTCCTAGTTCTCTTTCTCCACTGCGTGTCAACGCTCTTTCTATATAAACAGCGGAACACCTTCACTGCCCACCTACTCTCTTTCATATTCCTTAGCCTCTCTTCAAACCTTATTTTGCTCGGCGCTTCCCTTGCCTCAAAACTCGCCCATCCAATATCGCCCTTTACAGCCTCGTTTGTCGTTTTCCCGTGGGCACCCAACGCGAGGCGTCCCACAGTTCTTTGATTCACATCCATTCCTGATTGTATCTCTGGCCTCATGCACACCACTGAGTTCCCAAATGTAAGCCCCGGTACCATTACCCCTTTCCACAGACCCCTAAGCACCTCGTACCTATTGTGTCCCCACAACGCTCTGTGCTTCATTATTGCTGCGTTCCTCTTTCCCTTTGCTGCCAAGGATTTTTCGTGTACCTTCATGTATCTATCACCCTCATTTATACCCATACGCCAAGGTACTTGTATTCGCTTACTCTCGGTATTTCTTGGCCCTGTATGGATACCGCCTGGTCGTTGGGATCATTGAATACCATCTGTCCGCATTTTGTTACACTAAATCCTAGTCCTAGAGCCTCGCCTTCCTTCCCGCATATATTCACCAGCCGTTGTATATCATCTCGACTGTCCGCGAATAAGACAATATCATCAGCATAAAATAAACCCGGAAGCATCTGCTCAATCATCACGCCGCCCTGTTTGTGTGACAGATTAAAACCAATGTTGCTATCTCCCAGCGCTTTTTCCATTCTAACCATGTACAGCATGAATAACAGCGGCGACAAAGGACATCCCTGTCTCAGCCCCTTGCTAATATCAACGTTCTCTCTGCTACTGATTCCTTCCCATTCTATGCAAACTGTATTTTCTCGATATATTTCCCTCAAAAGCTGTACGCAATCGTCGCCTATGCCCATTCCTTCCAAAATTTCCCACAATATCTCCTGATTAACATTGTCATACGCTCCAGTGATGTCTAGAAAAGCCACATACAACGGCCTCCTTTCTATTCTAGATATTTCTATACACTGAGTAAGAACAAATAGGTTATCGTCTAAACGCCTGTCTACTCGAAATCCATTCTGAAGTTCTCCCAAAATATTGTTACGTTCTGCCCAGACTTCTATTTTTAATTTTACTGCTTGCATAGCCATCCTGTATAGTACCGATGTAATGGTTAGCGGTCTATACGAGCGAATGTTATTCTTTTCCCCCTTGCCTTTATAGATTAAGTTCATTCTGCTTTTTCGCCAACTGTCCGGTATTTGCCTCTTCTGTAAGCATTTTTCTACGGCTTTCAATAGTGCTTCTTTAGTGTTCTGTCCTAATTCGTTAATGAGGCTAACGGGGACCCCATCTAAACCCAGAGCAGTGCGCTTTGGAATTTTTCCTTCGGCCTTTTTCCAGTTGAAATACTCAAGTTCTAGCTCTTCCTTAGTTTCGCTCACCGTCATGGTTTTATCCACTGGGGGGATCTCTTGGACGATCTTTTTAAACGAACCGGCTGTTACCTTCTGGATGTAACCCAACGCTTCGTACCCTTCCAATTGATTTCCTCTCTCATCAACAATATGCTGTTGCAATGTGGCAGACTTTTTACCTAGCGCTTTTATGTGGTTCCAAAATATCCTAGGCGCGCCCTTCTCTTTGTCATGAATTTTTGTCACCCAGTATTCGCTTTCACCTTTAATTTTTGCCTCGACCCATTTCTGTACAATAGATTTTTTCTCTAAATATATTTCCCATCTTTCCGTGACTTCCACTTGCGGCCGCTTCTCCCTTTTTGCCTGCCTGTGCTCCCTTGATGATTTACGTCGCTTTTCGATCGCTTCCCGGATTTCCCTGTTCCACCATCTTTTTGGCGTTCTCTTTCCTTTCCAGCAAACAGTTTCTTCTCTTTACTTATTTCTTTCGTCATTACATGAACTAGCTCATTATACGCCCAGTCCTAAGCCTCGTATTTTGCCTACTTCTTCCTATACCCTTGCGGCTATATTTTTTATTTGTTTGTCATTTAAATACGAGCTGCCAAACTTCAACTCTACGTTATTATTTTCAGATTTATATCCCAGTTGTAACGTTATGCGTTTATGATCACTACCCAAACTGTTCATCCCGTCCTCATCTATTCTCATTTCTCTCAGTTTTTCATAGATTCCTTCCGTCATAAGACAATAATCAATGTTCGATTGTCTGTTTCTGACCTCCCACGTGATCTGTCCATCACACTTGGGCCCTGTGTTAACTATCACAAGACTATGGTGTTCGCAAAAATCGAGCAATAACCTCCCATTGGTGTCTCGCCAAACCACCTCGCTCACAGCGCCCCCCTCTATGCTGTCCGTGCGCCGCGCCTCAGACGCTGAGCGGCGGCCGCGCCACTCAACCTTTCTAGTACACTCTAACCTATGGTACAGTTTAATTCTAGAACACTGTAGGTACAGTTATAGAGGCTAGTACAGTGTACTAGAGTATAGACCTATTCCACCGGGCCTACGTCACGAAGATGTGGTGGCGCTGTCGTTGGGAGTTTTGGTTTCGCATGGTAGGCATCCGCCGGCGCGCCTACCGTAGTAGCCGCTGCGTTTTCGCTGGTGCGGGCGCTTCTCACCGCCGTGAAATGAAGAAAAAAGTGTTCACCGATGGCCTGCGCCGTGGGTTGGTTGCTCAGCAACGCACAAGATATGTGCGATAGGTTTTTATCGGTTTCCTGCTTATGTCTGTCGTAAACAAAGGGACGAACCTGTAATGCCGGCTGTTTGGCGTATCGGTTATGCACAAAACATTTTCGTCACGGCTAAGCATATGCGTAATTATTTAGCGTTAGTGCGGCTTGTTTCATTTGAGAGAAATAGCATTGTCACAAGTATGTCAAGTGTAATGCTCGACACCAAGTTTCTTGGCATAAACAAAGTGCGGACACAGATCGAGCGATGACGCTTACTGCAGAGCGCGCACGACGTTAACTTAGCTCGATGTGTAGAAGTAATCGCGGTTGCCGTGTATTATTGAAGTGGGGAAGCTATACATACGTCATACGAATTTCATTCACTCAAATGAAAGAAATATATAAGAGCTTAATTCACGTAGCCGTGAGCGAAAGGCCGTTTACAGCGACGCTTTTGCAAATTGCTTGCGGCTGCGATAGCATACACACGAGAAGTGTCTTTGGCAATGCTGTAATGGTTATGATGCGCTTTATTTTTTTTTTTTCGATTGTCAGACTGCTGGAATGAACTACACGCTTGGAATTTGCCGCGTCTTTACAAGACTTTACGCCTTCACGATCGGAACTGAGCGTATGGGCAGAGCGGCAAGCCGCGGTTATGCGCCTTGCTGGCGGTTATTTGAGAGCCTTGTCCTTGGCACGTCATTGCTTTTTTTGTGTGTGCGTTGTTGTTTTGTGGGGTTTTACGTCCCAAAACCAGTTCTGATTATGAGAGACGCCGTAGTGGAGGGCTCCGGAAATTTCGACCACCTGGGGTTCTTTAAAGGGACCCTGAAACGGTTTTGACGATTTTGTGCAAACATGGTGATCCGGTAGAGCGGGTCACTAGGACCATTACAGGACAGATTTTAGCGCTGTGCGTAAAGTGTGTAATTTACAATAAGGTTTTGAACACGCGTATCGCAAAAGGTCGCAGCGGCTCGCCAAAAAGCGTTTTCAAACGCCCCCGTCATCGAGCGATCGAATGAGAGGTCGCTGATTGGCCCCGACCCAAGTGACGTGCACGTAATTTTCAAAACCTAGCTGCGAACAACGTGCTTCTACAACGTACTCCTTCGTTTCAGCCAACGGTATCATCGCGGCGTCACACGAGTCGCCGGCGCTCTATTACAGAGGCTAGCACTGCCGAGGCGGGCGACCTCAGTGAGGATATCGGGGCGCTATGTCACTACGGGAGGCTCGGCAGAGCGGCTGACGCGGGAGGCGCTGTCGTCGCTAGCGCGCACTCCGCAGCAGATCGAGTTGAGGAGGAACAGCAGTGGTAAGGAGGAAGGCGACAGAAATAAGCCCATAGCTGCCTTAGCGCATTGTGCTTCGCTTTATTTATGGTGTGAATGATTTCGCAATTGTGTTGCCTAATCAGTGACGCAATGTCAAAAAAAACGTTTCAGGGACCCTTTAACGTGCACTGACATCGCACAGCACACGGGCCTCAACATTTCGCCTCCATCGAAATGCAGCCGCCGCGGCCGGGATTCGATCCCCCGACCCTCGGATCAGCAGCCGAGTACCTTAGCCACTAGACCATAGTGGCGGGGCGTTTGTGTGTGTGCGTTATCAAAGCCGTATTTACATAGGTTATAGCGTCACCAATATCGCATGCTTGAGTACCTATTCCGTTACATTTGTTTTTGCGCAAGGATTTCGTGTAGGGATTAGAGGCTTTAGTCCGAAACAGTATTTTAGCTGAGGCATCTTCAAGTCGTATTTAAACAAGTCTCGCTGTTGCAAGTGGTTCATCCTTGCGCTAGTTACCGAATTAAAGCATACGCATGAAGCGATGCCGACATGATAGCTCGCGATCATTCGCATCATGTGACAAGGTGCTTATCCTTTCAATCAGTTTTTCACATCTTGGCATAGCTGGGCGTCGGCACATTCTTTTCTACATTCATTGAACGCTTCCTACAGAGCTAACGCAACTTCATCTCACGCGGCTGTCCCTTGCAAACTGTTGTAAACACGCCGTCGGCGCTCCGACGCCCCGTGCTCGGAGGCAGCTTCCCCACACGCTTCGCCGGCGGCGGTGGCGCGACCGTGCAGGGCCGCGGTGCCGCGGCAAGCGTTGGGCGGGGCCCCCACGCCGCGACGTCGACACAAGCCCTGGTTATATCGCCGGTGCCTACCACTGTTTACCCAAAGTTCTTCAATCATACCAGTTACCAAACTCCCCATAGGCCCCATGTATCAAAATCCGGACACGCCAAGTGCCAAAACTGCAGAGGTTAGCAGATTGTCGCGCCATCTGTCGACACAGAAACCAACTAATAAATGCTATGTTGGTGTGTTTTGTGTTATGGAGCGCAGAAAGCTCCGCCGCGTCAATGAAGCGAGCCGTATGCAAACGATGTTGCGCATACAGAAAATCCGTCAATTCGCCGTGATTCTGGCGTCCCTGGCGTCTTCTGCAGAATAAGAAAATTCACTGACCTTGTGCCATCGCTTCTGCTTCTGCACGAACACTGAGGGTTCACGATGTGTTTTGTCCGTGCTAACTGCTCTCACGAAAGAAGCAGGGAATCGTCTGTTCGGCTGCCGAGGCCGCCGTTGAAAGAACAAGAAAGCTATTCGAACAGCGGATGATTTTCGGTGAATAATTATTCTTTTTTCGTCTGAATGTCGATGTGTCATTGGGAATCCAGCACAAAGCGCGCACCAGTGGTATTCAGTTCACATGACTACAGCATCGATGTGTCAACACAGCAGCAGAAGGCCTTTAATGCAGAGCGTGTCGTCTGCAAGCGAAAAAGCGTATGGTGCAAGTCGACGATCCGAGTGCAGGCGAATTGCAATGTAAGGCGCGTCTCTATCTCTCGCTGCTTTCTTCTGCCCCCCTTTAGCCGCGTGATAAGAGAGCCATTAGCAACTGTTACGGTGCTCCCACGTTTGTGGCCGCCACCTTCATGCAATAAACATCGCCTCCGAGATCTGGTGAGTGTAGCGTTTCCAGTTACGGCTCCCAGATGGGGCGACAGTCTGCTAACCTCCGCCAATTTGGCCGTCGGCTTGTCCAGATTTCGGAACACAGTTTGGCAACTGGTATGATAGAAGAACTCTGCTGTTTACCAACACGGAATAGGTCTATACGGGTAGTGGGCTCAGAGAGTGGCCGGGAGGAGTGACACTTCTTCACGTTGACGGCACGAGATGGCGCCAGTAGAGCATGGGCTGTAAACTGGATTTTTTGCTAGGGCGCCGGCGTGAGCGGATGTGTTTTTCGAGGTCTCCGGAACGACAGCGGCAGATAAGTTTTCTTGCATGCATTGAGCTTGCTTTTCTAGTATAGGTCATTAGCATAAACTATATTTGTGGTTATTAGTTGGTACGGTTTTTTGGCTGTCAGTAGCTCGTTTTTTGGGTTTTTTTCTTTCCTTTTTCTTCCTCCACGTGGCTGAGGTGCATGTACACCCACCACGAGTGTTTTGAAGTGTGGGCTATCCATTGAGTTTTTGGGTACGTATTGTCTTAGCGAGGTGTTTGTAGTACCGAGGTTATTAGTTGGTACGCTTTTTTGGAGGGGTCAGTAACCTGTCTCTTTTTGTCTTTTTCCTTTTTCTGCCTCCACGTGGCTGAGGTGCACGTACACCCACCACGAGTGTTTTGAAGTGTGGGCTATCCATTGAGTTTTTGGGTACGTATTGTCTTACGGAAGTGTTTGTAGTACCGAGGGAAGTGTTTGTACTTAGGGCTTGAACTTAGGGAGGTGTTTGTAGTACCGAGGTTATTAGTTGGTACGGTTTTTTAGTGGGGCCAGTAACTTGTTTTCTGGAGGTTTTTTTTTTTGCTTTCCTTTTTCTTCCTCCACGTGGCTGAGGTGCACGTGCACCCGCAACGAGTGTTTTGAAGTGTGGGCTATACATTGAGATTTTGGGTACGTATTGTCATAGGGAAGTGTTTGTAGTACCGAGGGCCTTTGTTCTTTAGATAGTGTAACTCTTGTGCTACGAGCGGTCATGGTCAAAAAGACCGCAAAGTGTTCAGGGTGCGGGGCAGCTATGAAAATGGAAGTTTGTGCGGAAGAGAAGGCAGAAGAAGCTGACGCAAAATGTAGACAGTGCGAGATCGAGGCAAAAATGGAAAAAATGATGGCTGCTCAGAGCGGACTTATGGACAGAATCGCTGAGCTTGAAAATGCGTTGGCAAAAGAGCGTGAGAAAACGCAGGCCATGGGGGAGAGGCTTAGGTTAGCAGAGGAGGAACTGGCCATGGTAGTTAAGGTGAACCAAGAAGCAGGCAACAGCGAGAATAGTGCGGCGCCGACCTCCACCGTGGGGGGGGGGGGGCAGCAAGAACAGGGTGTGAAAAACGCAGGTGCAAAGAGCTCAGGGCACAGCTTTCAGGAAGTAGCTTTGCGGGAGGGAGTAGACAATGCAGCAGCTGGGACTCAGGCTAAACAACCAGACAGTAGCCAGGTGCAGGTGACTCCAGCTGGAAAACCTCAGCGGGTTATCATAGCTGGCGATTCCAATTTAGTTCGATGCGCCGAGGCACTTAAAGAGAGGGTGAAAGGCGACAAACGAGTATTGGTAGGGACGTTCCCAGGACATAGGCTGGGTTCAGTCATGAGGCAAGCAAGAGAAAAGCTCAGGTCTGGGGCTCACGGACGCAACCTCGTGATGATTGCGGCAGGGCTAAATGACGTCCTCAACAAAGAATCGTCAGGGTTAGCGACGACCTTGGCAAAAGGCGTCGACGACATGCGCGCCATCTCCCCCCAGGTGCAGATAGTAGTGTGCACGGTACCGGAAATACCAGTGCGTGACGGCAACCTCCAAAGAGCGGTTGTCGATTCAAACAAAGAGATATGGCGTACGAGTCGAGAGAAGGGTTTCGAAGTAGTGGAAATAAACAGGTAGGTGCATAGGTGGGGGGGGGGGGGGTTCCAAAGAGACAGAATTCACTTCGATATGAGGCTTGGTCATGAGGTGGGTAGGCGGCTTGCAGGACGTGCAGTAGCTTTTTTGGGGGGCACGCGGGCCCTTCGGAGTCCGGGGTAGCAAGGAACAAAGGAAACAACCAGGGGGATTTTCGAGCAGGCAGCACTGAGAAATGCCAGAAAAGAGGTAAAAGGAAGAAAAGAGCGAAGGCACGTGTAGCAATTAGTTGCACAAACATGCAGGGTGGCAGAAAAAAGACAAAATGGCTAGAGATTGAGGAACAATTAAAGGAGCACTGCCACGAAAATTTTCAGTTGGCGTTTTTTGGCATGAAATGAAAGGCCAAGCCCTCCAGAGCCCAGAAAACGTACTGGTAAGCGTGAGCGCGCCGTGAAAATTTATTTACAGCATGCCTTTAAAAGCTGGTTTCAGCTCCTACTGTAGCCTGACGTCAGGACAGAGTATGTGCATAGTAATGAGCCCCTCGTGACATGCTCCCGCAAAAAATCGTGACGTTTTCTCCCAGTGGTCTCTCGCGCACAGCGCCTGCAGCAAGTGCGGGGTCGACGATGTACAAAATTTTGTATAGTGACTCCACGACGACAGCAAATACTTCAGCACAGTGCAAGATGCAACGTACGACACGCACGGTGGGTGTCGGCGTGGCTCCGGAGCCTGCGATAAGCTAAGGTGGCCTCCGAGACCTCCGTGGACTTTCAGGGGCAAAATGCCGGCATCATAGCAAGCTTACCTTCTGATTATACGCGGGCACACACGATGATAGAGGGTAATTTGACTTCGCTCGCTCGCTTCACGGGCACACTCAACTACGGCGACTCAACGGCGACAGCAGACGACTGACAGTGACGCGCGAGCGGCCATTTTGCATGTTTTTGTACCTGACGTCATCACAACTTGCCATGCTGCTTCGTGAAGTCACCAAAATTTGTACTGTAGCCTGACGTCACACTAGTGTCGATATCAGTAGGCATGCCATGTTAATATTGATTTTGACATCAAATTAAAATATCTTATCAGCATTTCCTGAGCTTAACATTTGCTCAGGGCTGTCTACGCATATAGGAGAGTTGTATGGTGGAGTAAACTCAGCTTCGAAAATTGGTGTCAGTACTCCTTTAAACAAAGAAAAGATAGGCGTTTATGCGGTTACAGAAACACACCTTAGAGACTTGGAAGAGCCGCCACATATTGACAATTATGTTTGGGAAAGGTGCAACAGGATCATATCAGAAAGAAAAGGTGGGGGTGTTGGAATGCTTATTCACAGCGGAGCCAAATGGGAGAGACTAAAACAAACGTGTTCAGAGCACCTCTGGGTTTCGGGTACGGTAGGTGGAAAGAAAACGTGGCTAGGTGTAGCTTACATGTGGACGGGAAATAACTGTAAGGAAAAGAATCTGGAGATAAAGCATTGCATAAACACCGATATTAAAGAATTTGGTCACGGGGCCGAAATCATCCTCCTAGGGGACATGAATGCCCACATCCACGACCTTGACGGATATACAGACACCAATGCGAGGTTATTGCTCGATCTTTGCGAGCACCATAGTCTTGTGATAGTTAACACGGGACCCAAGTGTGATGGACAGATCACGTGGGAGGTCAGAAACAGGCAATCGAACATTGATTATTGTCTTATGACAGAAGGAATCTATGAAAAATTGAGAGAAATGAGAATAGACGAGGACGGGATGAACAGCTTAGGCAGTGATCATAAACGCATAACGTTACAACTGGGATATAAAACTGAAAATAATAACGTAGAGTCGAAGTTTGGCAGCTCGTATTTAAACGACAAACAAATAAAAAATATAGCCGCAAGAGTAGAGGAAGAAGTAGGCAAAATACGGGGCAAGGACTGGGGGTATAATGAGCTAGTTCATGCAATGACGAAAGAAATAAGTAAAGAGAAGAAAACTGTTTGCTGGAAAGGAAAGAGAACGCCAAAAAGATGGTGGAACAGGGAAATCCGGGAAGCGATCGAAAAGCGACGTCTAGCATCAAGGGAGCACAGACAGGCAAAAAGGGAGAAGCGGCCGCAAGTCGAAGTCACGGAAAGATGGGAAATATATTTAGAGAAAAAATCTATTGTACAGAAATTGGTCGAGGCAAAAATTAAAGGTGAAAGCGAATACTGGGTGACAAAAATTCATGACAAAGAGAAGGGCGCGCCTAGGATATTTTGGAACCACATAAAAGCGCTAGGTAAAAAGTCTGCCACATTGCAACAGCATATTGTTGATGAGAGAGGAAATCAATTGGAAGGGTACGAAGCGTTGGGTTACATCCAGAAGGTAACAGCCGGTTCGTTTAAAAAGATCGTCCAAGAGATCCCCCCAGTGGATAAAACCATGACGGTGAGCGAAACTAAGGAAGAGCTAGAACTTGAGAATTTCAACTGGAAAAAGGCCGAAGGAAAAATTCCAAAGCGCACTGCTCTGGGTTTAGATGGGGTCCCCGTTAGCCTCATTAACGAATTAGGACAGAACACTAAAGAAGCACTATTGAAAGCCGTAGAAAAATGCTTACAGAAGAGGCAAATACCGGACGGTGGCGAAAAAGCAGAATGAACTTAAACTATAAAGGCAAGGGGGAAAAGAATAACATTCGCTCGTATAGACCGCTAACCATTACATCGGTACTATACAGGATGGCTATGCAAGCAATAAAATTAAAAATAGAAGCCTGGGCAGAACGTAACAATATTTTGGGAGAACTTCAGAATGGATTTCGAGTAGACAGGCGTTTAGACGATAACCTATTTGTTCTTACTCAGTGTATAGAAATATCTAAAATAGAAAAGGGGCCGTTGTATGTGGCTTTTCTAGGCATCACTGGAGCGTATGACAATGTTAATCAGGAAATATTGTGGGAAATTTTGGAAGAAATGGGCATAGGCGACGATTGTGTGCAGCTTTTGTGGGAAATATACCGAGAAAGTACAGTTTGCATAGAATGGGAAGGAATCAGTAGCAGAGAGAACGTCGATATTAGCAAGGGGCTGAGACAGGGATGTCCTTTGTCGCCGCTGCTATTCATGCTGTACATGGTTAGAATGGAAAAAGCGCTAGGAGATAGCAACATTGGTTTTAATCTGTCACACAAACAGGGCGGCGTGATGATTGAGCAGATGCTTCCGGGTTTATTTTATGCTGATGATATTGTCTTATTCGCGGACAGTCGAGATGATATACAACGGCTGGTGAATATATGCCGGAAGGAAGGCGAGGCTCTAGGACTAGGATTTAGTGTAACAAAATGCGGACAGATGGTATTCAATGATCCCAACGACCAGGCGGTACCCATACAGGGCCAAGAAATACCGAGAGTAAGCGAATACAAGTGCCTTGGCGTATGGGTAAATGAGGGTGAGTAGATACATGAAGGTACACGAAAAAAGCCTTGGCAGCAAAGGGAAAGAGGAACGCAGCAATAATGAAGCACAGAGCGTTATGGGGACACAATAGGTACGAGGTGCTTAGGGGTCTGTGGAAAGGGGTAATGGTTCCGGGGCTTACATTTGGGAACTCAGTGGTGTGCATGAGGCCAAGAGATACAATCAGGAATGGATGTGAATCAAAGAACTGTGGGACGCC